>VZRQ01008525.1:286039-594675 GCA_013397975.1 Machaerirhynchus nigripectus
TTAAATATAATTATGATATCTTTTCTGCACAAATAGCCATACCATTAATAAAAAACGTGTATCATATTTTATAAATTATATACATGAGTGGAATCCCACAGCATTTTCTTTATGTACAACTACTGAAAAAAAAACCCCAACCACTGGAGCCTCACTTATGGTACAAAGCAGAAAAAAAAAAGTGGTTGTGTATCAGATGGCTGAAACAGAATGTATGTGAAAGTGAACGTAAATCAGATCCTTATCTTTCCTGATGTATCTTGGAGGGAGAGTGTGAAACATCTGAAATTGCAGGGATTTGTTTGACAGGGTTCATTATCTGCATCTCGAATGTGCCAGACACAAAATGTACACAGGAAGCTCTCCACTGTCCAGCCAGTCCCTAAGACACTATACACAGCATCCATCGTGTCCTTTGTTGGCAACTTGAATTAATCTTATCTGCTGCTTCCTCACACCTCTGCTATGGCCAGTGTCAAAAGCAGCACCTGCGGTAAGTGTCTCCAGTTGTCATCTCTACACAAAATCATCATGGCAAGGGCAGAGGGGAAAGCTGCAGGCTGCATGGATTTTTCAGCCCCTCCAAAACACTTAAACTCTTGTTATTGTATCAGTTCATGAATAGGTCACACCTGTGTGTCCCTGGACTGTTGCCACAGGCACTGCTGCAAGTAGTACTATGACAGGTAGATAATCAGACCTTGAACCTTGTCCATGGGCTCAGTCTAGCAGGAGTGTAGATGTAGCCCTTGTTCTGTCTTTGGCCTGGCCCTTAGGGATTAGGGACTCAAAGGAATCATTTTAAGGACTGCAGCTCATGAGGGTGGAAAGTCATGGCAGGTTTACATTTTTATAAAGTTACCTTTATAGCTTAGCTCTTTGAAAGAGTGTGAAAGTCTTGGCTAAGTAAAGCTGGAGTCCAGTCCTTAAAGCCAGAAAAGAAAAAAATTCAGCAAACCAATCATGAATCATTCTGTACTGTAGTTTCTTTTGAACAAGGCTCTGATCAGGAAATCTGAGAAAGATAAGAAAGAACCACATGGTATTAACATACTCTCTCTCATGATATAGCAGTAATCAGTTACAAATCAATTCCTTGGAAAAGATCATAATTCACTAAGCTCTCAAGCTAATAAACTGGGAAGGCTGTCACTATACCTTTAAGGCATATTAAATATATCTTTCAGGAGATTTTCCAGTACTGAATTTGAACCTATGCATAAGAACATTCACTCACAGAGATTGAAAAAAGCCCAAGATTACTTAATTATACTGTGTAGTAAAAATAAATGAAGTCTTGTATTCTAACCTCAGACAGAGCTGTTGGGCAGAAGAGTTTCTGGCTGCAATACAAGAAAGTTCTTACCTCCGTGGGGGAGAGAAATAATGTTTCAAATTCACTGATGCAGAGACATGTTCAAATAAAACTTAGCACCCATGATAGTTACCAGGACCAAAACCAAGCATGATCTTTTAAATCCATGTCCATGCAGACATGGTAAGTGTTTCTTATGAAACAGCTCCTTCCTAAACATAACAAATTTTATTTCAACACATAAATTGTATTGATATTTGGCTGCTCATCCAGTCTAGTCATAACTTTGTTGCATTACAATACTGTTTTTGAAATAAAATACCGTGTGGTCTTGCATCTGAAAATTGGTAAATAAAGCAGAAATTAGTGGAATATACATTTCAGGATCTCTTTGAGCCCATTAGAAGCACACCAGTTTCCATAGTCTTGCTTTGCTACTAGAGTCTGTGTTGTTCTCTGCTTGCATCAATTACTCTGTGAAGTCTGTATTCTCATAGGTCGGTAAAACAGTTGTATTCAAAGTATCTGGATCTCCCTTTCTGATATTTTCAGCTCATGAACATGGGATCATAGAATAGAATCACAGAATCACAGAATCATAGCATTATAAAATCATAGCATCATAGAACGGTTTGGGTTGGAAGGGAATGGTTACTAAAGTGCCCTTCTACAAGACAATAAAGATTTCTTACCACAAAGCATGCAAAACCACTTAGTAATGGTTAGGTTGACAGTACAATACATTTGCTTTTTATCAGGCAAACTAATGTTGTCTCTTTGGACTTAAGTGTCAGTGCTTACTCGGGGTTCATCCATTTTCCCCTACATAGTAAGAGAAGTGTAGTTCAGTGGCCTTTAAAACAAGGATTTTCTGATTCATAAAAATAAAACCTGATCAATAGTCTTTAGTGTCCACCTGCCTGAGAGTCTCTGGTTACATTCTTCAGCAAAAGGAAGAGAAAGCAGATGCAAAGACAGCCCATTGTTCCAGAGAAATCAACCAGCATATGCAGCATATGCAAACCTCTCTGTATTTGTGTTATAACTTGCTAATCTGTTGCTGGCAGTCTGCTTGAAACAGACAGATCCGTTACTCAAATTATCTGCGGCTTTCCAACTCTTCTGTTATTTTAAAAGCCCATGCTAGCATGTTAATATGCAGGAAATTAAAATGCTATAGAAGAAACCAGCCTGTGTATATTGCCTTTGTGACAGTTTCCTGAAATATTTTCTAACTGAAAATCAGAATTTTATTTCAATCCATAAACACTTAGCAACAGAGTTTCTGAAATTAAAAAAACAATCTATTTCTCTCTTTTCTTTCACGTCTTTAGCATTTTGTGAGAGAAAAGCATAAACGTGGCATATAACCTGATATGTATCCCATGCAAAAAAAGTGTTACAAAGTGATAGGGTAAATCCATTCAAAATATAAATTTTCATATAACTTCATTCTGGTGTCAAACATTCTTAACACAGTCATGCAATTACTGTTTTCTTTCACGAAGTGGCAAAACCCTCAAAACTTTTTACATCAATCCAGTGGGATTCATCTTTGCTTTGAAATAACTACAAGGCAATATAAGCTAAACGTTTTATTTCACTTCTGACTAAAGTATATATGAAATATTTTAGATTTATTTCACTATGTCAGGAAAGAATAAGTACATACTTTACTAACTCCATCAGTAATTAATTTATTTATGTATAATTGCTAAGAATATTTGGACATCATTACTCTCTCACTGATTCCTTTGTGTTGTACATTACAACAAAGTTGCTAATAACTGATGCACTGAGTGCAGAAAAGCAGCTACAATCAGATGAACTCTGATTGTGTACTGCCATCCATTGTTCAGTGAAACATTTCAGACTAAAAACCACACAAAATTCCTGAGAATTATTATTAAGCCACAACTCAATATATATTATAGTGGTCCCAAATCCCTTAATTCCAATATATATGGTGTAACTATTTTAAAAGCTCACAGAAAGGAGGATTCAGTAGAAAATACACTAGACTGAAAATAGTGATACATGAACTCTTAACTCCTTTCACTGACCTCCTGTTTAAATCTGAAAAGCCACTTGGTATATTTAACATACCTTTTTTTGTGAAGCAGTACAAAATCCTTTATTTTGAAGGCTTATGGTAACCTTCCATAAAGAAACTAAGTGAGGTGCTTGCATGATCAGATGGTTTAAACTGTCTGATTCTGGAGCATAATGGGACAACAGGTTTAGGGGGAAAAAAAGGTCAGTGTAGTTATTTGCAGCACGCAAAAGTCCCTGTTAAAGTCACTGATGACAACACAGGTCAAAGTGATTAAACAAAAGAAGATCTACAACCTGACTGCTATTCAGCTGTCTTTCCTTGCCTAATTTCTCTTTTTCGCCCTGGGCATACTGCATTTCTCCTTCTGGGAGATCAATGCAAGCTTACACAGATCATTAGCCCAGATGAAAAATAGTTTGACAAGCAATGAAAAACTTCCAGTGATATGACAATGGCCTATTTGTGCATGCTGAGCCTGAAAATATACAGGCAGGACAGAAGTGTGGAAGGAAAATGATTCAGCCGGCGATGCTCACCGCTTCCAGAAAGTTGTCAACTTGATCCATATAGCATGTCTGAGCTCTGTGAGTAAGCATCATGCAAGCAATGATAATCCTTCACTTAACAGCTGGATGACTCACAGAGAGAAGGAATTTTCAATAGATCCTTCCCTGACAGTTACTAATTTGCTTGCTGCACTTCTTTGGCACAAAGGTTTTAAGTCAACTCTGCAGCTCTTAAAGGGCACATTAAATGAACAAGAGCAGACAACTCTGCATCTACTGGCAGTGCCAGTATCACAGTATGGAATGAGTAGTTGTAGTACAACAGCTTTGAGACCAACATATTTCCAAGCTAGAACGTGTATGGAGGAGATGTATAATTGTAGACATTGACTTGCAGGAGCAGATCCCAAACTACTGAAAAGCATAGTTAGACAAAATGGTTAGGCGTGTCTACAGAAAACAGAATTCTTCAGTTCTCTTGGAATTGTAAGGGGCTTTCAGAAAAAAAGTCTTAATTTTTCCAGCAAAGAAAGTTGAATCTGAGATTGAAAGACTGAAAGAAACTCAGTTCTAAATTGTTTTATTGAAATTTTCTGCTCTGATTAAAGAGAAGGTTTTCCTACAATATATAGCATATGCATGTTGTTTGAGATAGCTGCAGATATTGCTTATTGTCTATTATGTATAAAAGCGTTTCTGATATGTAGGTTCTCATTAAAGTATCAGACTTTGCTAACATCTACAAAATGTTTCAAGTGAGAAATTTTTTTTTGAACTTGATTTTATCTATGTGGTCAATGAAGGCACATAAATTGATCCAGGAATACAGAGAAAAATCTGGAGGCAGACCCATTGATCACCTATATGGACCTGCAAAATACTTTGTTTCTAAGACAAATGTTTTGTGAAAAGGCTATAGTGGGAAACTGGTAAGACAAACCAGTTACACAAATAGCATCAGCCAGAGTCTGCTTTATAGTGAAGTGTGGCTCACTGTTGTTCTACATGGCCCTTAATAACAAGTATAGGATATGGTGACTTCTAACAGACACCTTTTCTATGGAAGTTGCATAAGTTGCCTCAAGAAACCAATGGAAAAAAATGGGCTCTGCCAGGAGACAAGTTTTCCTTTAATAACACAAAATGAAACTCCTTCTCACAGGAGTTCTTGCTACTGCTAGCAGCTTCAGGATATTAGAGGTACACAGAAATTAGATGTAGCAAATCAGAACTCCCCTGCATGGCTATTGAGCCCATTGCACTCTGCCTTCCAAAACCTCAGTTTGATTTAGTCTCAAGTTGAACTGAAACATCCTTAATATTGTCAGTATTATAACCAAATATATGATGTTGGGACTCCTGCTGAACAATTTTCTTGTTGAAAAATTAGATCTAAAATTGTTGCTTTACTGCGTCTATCACCCCTGATTAATTTTTTTTTATTTTTTTTTTTTCCCTCACTGAACATCCAGAAAACAAACAGTAAGAGTGAAAAACAGGTAACGGCCATTTCAAGAATTCATGATGTTTTTAATTCTGCCTTTACTACCTATCACTAGAAGGACTCTCCCAAGTCATTAAAGAATGCAAGAGTTCAGTTTCAACATAAAATGTTGAGGAACTCTAGTAGCAATTTCTTTCTTTTAAACATTTTTCTTTTTCACATACCTTGCCTTCATTTCAGTCCGTGTGATAATTTTTACAGTTCTTGTACTATTTTCCACCTTTTAATTTTTAAACTTATTATTTGACATGTAGCACCAAATCCAGTGTTTTACTCAGGCCCTCATACTGTCCTATAGTGGGTCTGGGAGGGGCAGCCTCTTCTTGAGGCTGGGATGGCACACAAGGAGGCTTCCTGCGATGAAGTTCCCTCACCCCACCCCTCCAACTCCCCTGCGTGTTTTACTGCTGGACATCCATGAGCGATCCTTTGACCCTTAGGGCAAAGTGAGCTCATCTCCTGGGTACCTCTGAGTGAGAGCCTAATGAGTGTTTGCGTGTGCTGTAGGTCATCATTCTGGTCCATGCTGTGACAATATCCCCAGTGGGTACCTCAAATATATCACGTGGTAAATGTCTTTGGAATGTCATCATGATCCCCCCTATTGTTGGCTAGTTTTGGTTTTGTTTGCAGATTAAAGTTTGTCTGAGTTTGTGGATGTTGTTTCCATGTACCTCCCTGACAGCTTGCCATGGGATCATGGCCTCCTTCAGGCACATCCACCTCCTTTGGCATGGAGTCCTTCCTGGGCAGCAGGTGGGTCCTTGTTCCCCCATGGTCCTCTACAGGTGGCAGGAGCCCAGCTGCCTCACCACAGTCTGCTCCATGGGCTTCAGGGGAACCTCAGCTCCAGCACCTGGAGCACCTTCTCCCCTCCTTCCTCACTGACCTGGGCGTGTGCAGGGATGTTTCTTTCACATATTCTCATTCCGCTCTCCAGCTGCAGCTGTGGTGTTTGGTTGCTTTTTTTTTTACCACTTCTTAAATGCATTATCCCAGAGGTGCTGTCACTGTTATTGGGCTTGGCCTCTGCCAGCAGTGGGTCCAGCTTGGAGCCGGCTGGAATTGGCTCTGCAGAACATGGGGGAAGCTTCTGGCAGCTTCTCACAGAAGCCAACCCTGTATCTCCCCAACTACCATGAGGGAATTTTCATGTAAATCAAATACAAACTTAAATTTATATTTCAGGGGGAACAAAAATATAATCTTTTTTTTTTAAATGTGATTGTTCTTTTAAAACTGACCGATTCCTGCTTTCAGTTTCTTAAGCTTTACTGAGTCCTCCTTAAACATTTTGTTAACTACAGCATGATAAAGTCATTCAGTCTAGGAACAAATACTGAGGCTCATTATAGGAATAATATATTTATCATCTGAATGACAGCAAGAGCTGTAATTTTTTCTCTGTTTTATTAGTCATCCTGGCTCATTGCTACTTCATGATAAAATGTATTGCAGATAATACTACAGCATACCATCTGATACAAGGCTCCAGACAGCTATTTCTGCTTAGAAATTAACTCAGATTAATGTGGTGATAATTGTTGGAGCTCCATTACATGTTTTTGCTAATTAAGGGAAATACCATAGAAGAGACAGTAACATTTGTTAACAAGAATACACTAATGAGTTGGTTGTTCCCACTGACCTCTAAAAAGGTTAAAATGCCAGAGCATTTGGTGGATTAGTAAATATGTCAAAAGGGTTATTCTTTATCTTGTTTAGAAGAAAGAAACCATATTTCATCTCACTATTAAATATAAGGAAAAAGTAATTTTATTATCCCATATATTTCCTAAAATTAATCATATTTTTTACGCATTGTAATCTGTGTTCTTATATTTTGCTATCTAGGTTAAGAAAATTAAAAAAACATTAATTCATTTTCTTGTGTGATTCTGTCTTATACAGGTCTCCCTTTAATAATTTTTGAGCCTCACTGAAGCAATATAAATGAATTTAACAGAGAAGGAGAAGTCTTGGGCCTACATTCAATATTATGTCAGGTATATAATTTGCATATATCAATTAAAACTTGCATATTGTGAGTTAGTGATCGCTATTAAAAATGCAGATGCAATATAAAAATACTTGATAAATTAAAATTTCTAGTTTGAAAATTTGAATTAAGGTCGTAATTTGCCTAAAATTCATTTAAGCAACATATCCTTGAACTCCTTGTCTTATCTTGTCAAAATGAAGTTACCATCTTTCCTTCTTAAAGCTCAATTAAATCTCATTAGATTTAGCTAACACAAGACTCCAAGTCACTAACGATTCTGAACACTCTTATAAACAGAGTTAACCTTTATATAATGATTATTTGACTCTGAGAGTAGCTCAGTTGTTTAGAGCATGGTGCTAATAATGCCAAGGTTGCTGGTTTGATCCCAGTACAGACCACTGACTTAAGAGTTGGACTTGATGATGATTGTGGGTCCCTTCCAACTCAGAACATTCTGTGATTCTGATTAGCATGACCTTGATCTGGATACTATGATTATTCCATTCCTTAAGAATGGATATTTTGGTGAAATTTCTAGAACCATATTCTGGTTGTGTAATATAGTCATTGGTATTGTGATCAAACATTTTTTTTTTACTGAAGAGTTCTGCAGTTTTTACTGGTCTATTCAAACCAAAAGATTTGGGTCCACAACATTATTATAATGAATAATGATGAAACAATCATAAAGTCTGTGAGCCATTCTGTCTATCAAATAGATTTGTTCATATTTGCAGACCTCTTTAATAATGACCATGGCCTTCAGAAGCAATATACTGGAAAAAGGAAACTCAATCCATCCTACTTCCTATGTACTGATACTACTATAAAAATGTTGGAAATTTGACTCTGAAGAATGTGAGACAGGAAGGGATGATGTATTTGTATAGTTATTCTGAAGTGGAAGGATGGTAAAATTAAGGCAGTAAAACAGAGAATCAGAAGGTGCCATTTCTTTGCACTGATTACCAGCCATAAAAGTAATGGGACTATTTGGACCTACTTTTCCAGTATATAAAACAGGGATTTCAGTTTAATTCAGATGACTATTTAAAATATCAACTCTCTGTGAACTTTAAAGCGTTTTCTTGATGAGTGTTACATAAGATTACAGAAAATATTATCTAAAAATTGAGATAGTTCAGACATCTGACATTTCAGAATATGTGTTTGCATTCAGAAGCAAATGTTAGGGTATCTCTGATCAAAAAATACATTTTAGAGCAAAAGGAAAAATAAGCCAGTGTGTGCAAAAGAAGACCTGATTTTCCAAGGTAAAAATCACAGCAAGATAGCTGAAAAACTAAATTCTGCAAGAAAAAATGAAGTATTTTTTGTTATGAAGATCATTCCACTGTTAGTACAGAAAATTTCAGTCACTCTACTGGAATGAGTCTCATTTTACTTCAGAGTTTTGATTTGCTTTAAAGTAGGACACTTCACACTTTGGTAAAATGATACCAGCCAAAATACATCTTCTTGCCATGTCTGTCTACAGCGCATGCTATTCATTTTGTCAAAGCCAGCAGGAAAATGGTATCCTTATCCTGTATAATATAAAACAATTTTTAAAAGAGCACTGAGCTTTCTTGCTCCTAGCAAACCACTAATTCAGTCCCAGGCTTCAAAGAAGTCCAATCTGATGTTCTGGACTCTATCTTGTATAGTAATTCCTCTTAGACACACTGAAAAAACTTCTACAGAACTCATGTAACTAAATGAGTTTACAACTGAAGATCATCTTCAATGATTTTTAATAGTGCCATAATGTTACTGCTACTCAAATATGGTTGTGTTTCTGTGAAAATTATGTATTGACCAAATATAATTTTCTGACTATATTCTCAACACTTCAAAAGTTTTCCATTAGTAATGTTCCTAATCTCCTTTTACCAGAAAGAAACCAACAGTGCAGATGAAAAGACCACATACTGTTTAGAGAAGAAATGACACAACTTTTCTGCTGTCTGCGTTGGCCCAAGCAACAATCTCTGATTTGTAAATAATAAAGGTAATAAAATAAGCTGGATATGTTTACCCTAAATTAAAATTCTATTTCTAATGAATGCCTTCTATCTAAATTTGTCATACACAGACAGAAAAGAAGCCTAATATTCCCCCTTATGGATCTATCTCTAGATATTGTTTGCTAGATACTAAAATCCTCTGCAGTAAATTCAAAAAACACCCTGCACCAGCAGACCAAAGATAAATTGAAAGCATTCTTGATAGCCCTTATCTATGAAGTCCACATCAAAGAGGAGAAAGAACCCAGAGTTCTTACTACTCAAAATAATTTCTTTGTGTTCAGAGTATAGAGTTCAGCTTGTCATTATACCATTAACTGCTGGAAGGCAAGATAGACAAGGAAAAGGTCATTCATTAACACAATATTTTCTCATCTGATTCTGTTCGAGTATTGATCACATCAATAGTAAACAAGTTAAACTCTCAGCCATTGCTCCTTCAGGCCCATAAACATTGCAGTTTTATATACTTGGCATTTTAAAAAAGGAAATATTTGCATTCCTAATCATTGTCAGAAATACAGTATTTTTGTCATGAAGTTATAATTTCTTGTTTATGCACGCTAATTATGTAAATATTATGTAATCTGATGTATAACTGCAAATTAAACAATTGCTTCAGAGCTGATTGCCACAATAGATCCACTGAAGCAAAGATCTTGAAATTACAAATTAAATTATTAGATACCTTTGAAGTATCTTTAAAAACCTTATTCATTTATGGAAATTGATAAGAAATTATATCCAAGCAGCAGGACAGAAAATTAAGCAAAATCAAAGGCAGGCAAGAACACCAAGCAGCAAAAATATTTCTTTCATTATAAGGCTTATATTTTGTATTCTGCAGCTACCAAACAAGTACCATGCTCTAGTGAGATGCAATTACAGTTTAATAACTGGCAATATGTTCAATTACTTGTATCTACTTTTGCCTGGGTCCACATGATATTTGAGAACAAAACGACTGCAAAACCTAGAAGGTAATAATGCACAGGTTAGAGACATAACACTGTGTAATAACCTGCCTTTTAAAATTCTGAGTTTGGTAAAGGACTATTAAAAATTATCAGAATTTCTCAGAACTAGTCATGATGCTTCATAGTGTCTTTTCTTTTTTTTTGCTAATATTGTGATTTCTTGCTTATATGAAGATCTTTGTTAATATCAGGATCTACTTGAAAAAAGTCAATCCGGTAGATAATGTCAGGAAAAAAACTTGTCAGGATAATTCTTTTCTTATCAGGTTACTTACTAAGTACAATATCAGAAAGTATGCTGTACATAATTTTTATTTTTGTTTAAATAGGAATGCTCAAATTTGTGGATTACCAAGAGGCAAATTACTAGCTAAAACCATGTGTCTTCCACTGTAACTTTAGAGTAATCCTCTTATATTCTTTCAGAGTCTGTCACTAGACTGTCACATATTCGTCAGTACATGTCACAGACCTCAAAAAGGAAAGAACTTTGTACACTGAGATACCCATGTATTTTAACAAAATTTGTGCATTTTGATTGAGGTATATAGATTTTTCTACAGAATTGTTTTCATTTTGTAGCTGAAGCTGTTATTTCCCAGCTTTCGTATATTCTAAACAAATATTTTCCTCGCAGCATTTAGTTTTCTTGATACAGTTTGAAGGGAAGTATTATGTCCAATTCTACTTTTCATGGCTAAGCAGCACTTGCTGCTTTTACTGGTATATAACAGTATTGTTCACAAGCTGAAAGTCTCATCTGTTCAAGAGGACAGAAAATAAGTTTTTCACTGCCCATTTTTCTACAGTTGTCATTTGTATTTCATTTTCTTCCATCTTCTGTAAATTTGTTCCTTTGGTCAATTTTTCATTGTACTTTTCCTTTCTGCTTCTGTTATGTTCTTTTCCTTTGTAAATTCCTATTGATGTTTTTCTTTTGCTATGGTATTATTTAACTTGACATAAAAGCATGATCATGTGGATTTGGTGCTCCCAGTCCTTCAAATCCTGAGCTGTTGTCCTGAATCTTTTGTTATATAAGTGAAACGTGGTTTAGGCTTCCTTTTCAGCTCAGCAACATTTTTGTTTCTCTGTGTGTCACTCTGTAGGAAAAAGAACATCAACATGAACTAAAATTTTCATCCTGTGATGTGTGATTAGCGGGTCCCTGTTTGCTTCCCTAGTCCTTTTAAGGATACAATTTTACAATCATTGACAGTGGTTTTCTAGCTCTCTGATCACTTTTTTTTATTGTCCTAATAATTTTGTCCATCAGAGAATGGTATCTTGAAGAGGCTGTTCGGGAAATTGACTGATATTTAGTTGGAGAATTCCTCATAGATGAGTAATATTTCCTCAGCACCTGTTCTGTTGATTCTTTGCTATTTGCCCCTGTCGCCTGAGCAGAGCTTGTTATCCTCCCTGAAATGCATCTAGTGTGCACCCATCTGAGAATTTCACAGTCTAGTCTCATAAATAGCCAGGATCTTGAATTCAGGAGTATCAGCTTCTCTCATAATCTGAGAGGACTTTGTTCAAAATGTCAACTTCATATCATTAACCGTACTTCAGAAGATTCACAGATATTGACCTTACCTTATTGATTCTTAACATTACTTTGAGGGGGAAGGAGGCGTAATCAATCACTTACAAATGACAATGACATTTACAGGAAAATTTGAAAGAGCAGATAACAGCCGATCATATATTTAATATCCTTATTTATACTTATCGGTTCAATTTAGCTGCGATATAAACAAGCCAACGTCGAAACAGGTTAAGATGTAAATATATACTACAATAAGAGAAATTCAACATGTTACTGACATGTTACTGTCAATAATTATGCTTACATTTTGTCTTGCAGCACACATCTTGCACTGTAATAAACAATTTGTCCTAAATTCTCCCTTTTTGTTTTTAAAAATTGTGTGTATGGTTAATGCACATATTACCCCAGTTATATTTATTCTAGGAGGTTATGTATATTTTTTTCTAAAAAAAAAATATGTATCACCATGATGATAAGAGTTTTTTGATATTAAAGTGGTTTGGTTGCTTCTTTGTTTTGAACGTTAAATTTAATTCCCTGAATGAAATTTTGGTCGTTACTGTTCATGGAAAACAAATGATAAAGTTTGTAAATATTCACAAAGAATTCTGTTGCATGCCTAGTGATCTAGGTGAGGTCACTATAGACAAATTTTAATTACTAATATCATTTGGAAAGCTCAACATAAGGTCATAATAAATTTTGTAACTAATTTAGACTTTTAAAATATGTTAGATTTTTACCTAAATTCTCTCAAGCAATTAGATCTGGTATATATTTTAGAAAATTTGTCTGAAGAAAGATTCAGAAGCAAATGAAAGACTATAAAATTTAGGTATATTCACTCTCCCTCTTCCCCAGGTGATAGTAAGGACTTGAAAACAATGCTTAAATAAACAGTATCTCCAATGTGGAGATCAAGATAGGATCTTCCATCTTGTATTAATCAGGCTAGTTAAAATTTATGCTGTTTATAGCCTTTGTTTATGCATTGTTTATAGCCTTTTTGTTTAAATTTATTAAGTGCTACAGAGAGAAAAACAAACACCTCTTGAGAAACTGTGACAGCAGAAATACATTTCTGTCATATCACTCTTTTAGCAACTCATTTTCTTTAAAGAAATGTTCCTAAAGTGCATAGAAATATCAAGAGAAAGTATGCACTATTTCCCCAGATGAAACTGAGTCTCAATAAATAAAACTTAACATCACAGACAACCCAGTGCTTGCTAATTGTAAAACTGCCAGCCTGAGAATGAGTGCATGCTGCAGTATGTGCTGTACTGACACTCTGAAGAATTATTCAATGAAACGGTGGGAAATACTTCAGATACAGTTTGTTTGCATTTGTCAGATTCACATTAATATAATAAATGAATTTCCTAGTTCAACAGAACTTTCTGTTATTTCCCGGGGACAGGTTTTAAGTCATGTTAAAACTGTACCTGTTATCAGTGCTTTCTGTAAATTCTTTATTAGTAATTGACATATTAAGCTAGCTTTTATTTCTTCAGTATATGAATATAAATGTTCATCTCATCATAATAAATAATTCAAACTGAACAGCACATATAAATGAAGCACATTTAAAATCAAATTTATCAAGCACTACTGAAGAGTTTAATCTAGGAATCTCATTTATTTTACAAGCTCCACAAACAGGGATTATAATTATTTTAAAAATATTTGAAATTGCACTGGCATTTTCAGAGGAAATATTGCAGGCAGAAGAAGCACAGAAGGCTTTTTTTTTTAATTCTAAGATGAAGTTTTTTTAAAAATTAGTTGTCTGTGTAAAGTGTTCATACTCTACATCGTATGATAAATGAAATAGTTTGAAAACAGACAAACCCAAGGATGAGTTATGTTTTTATCCTGAAATTACAAGCTCTGTGCCTGGATTAGTTACAGTACATGTAACCTACAGATAGAGTAACTCAGAGCTTATTAACACTCTGATATTCATTTGCCTTTTAATTCCTGTCACAGAATCTTAACAAGATAATTATGTTCTTCTCTACTCCTTCCTCAAAGCTGAATAATATCTTTAAGGAGAAGAAATTCTGGTCTTCATTCCACCCCAGAAAGCACTATACTGTCACAATATTGGAATAAAATACATGAGTTGTCTGATCAAGAAACAATTGATTTGGTGCCATGGAGCAGCAGAATTCACAGAACACAGAACTACTGCCTTTCCTTCCCCCTCCCCCTCCCCTGTGAGCAACTAAAAGACTGAAAAAGAAGGTATGATGTAGAAATCATAACGGTTGTATTTGCTTTGATCTTGAAGTGAGGACAGATCACGCTATTTTACAGGAATACAGTGACTAGGAATTATATAGGGTTTCTCCCCATTCATCAGTGATTTCATAAGCATCTCTAGGGCATAGGAGCTGCAATTGCCAGAACAGATCCTACACAGCAAAGTCCCAAACTGAGTAGAGTCATGCCCTCAGTTCAAGTGTAACATAGTCACCTGAAAGGTGCCTAAAGGAAGGTAATTGATTGTTCTACATCTAGGTTTAATCTTTTCTGTATCACTGCACTGCCATTGTCCATTTTTTACACTGTTCACCGTGAGCAACCAGAGAATTTGAGCCTCCCACTTACTGCTGCATCTACCTTGCTTTGGCTGTATGTGAGCATAAGGAAAGAAAGGGACTAGCTCTGCACAGTATCAAATTTACATAGGCTCAGTACTCCACTTGCAAGGTCATGAGAGATTAACAATTTCTTAAGCATAACTGGGTTAAACAGAAATGTAGTCTTGATTTTGTTTTGTTCTTCACATTTATTTCATCTTGGCTTATATGTCTTGACAATTTCTCCTTTCCTTTCCCCCTACCTATGTCCCCATCCATTTTACTTTACAGTCCTTCAAACTTTTTTTTTACACAACAGTGCAACTTGAGCTTGCTATTGGCTCTTGGTGCATATTTCACTTGATGCTAGATCTTAGTTACACAGCTGATTAAACTGTATGCTTTTGCAATCAATGCAAAGCTGCATGACAGATTACAGTCCTAAACTGAATAATGTCTATAATTACTTTTATTAAAAGTCTACTAAATAAGACAGACTAGAGAAAGAACACAGTGAACAACACCAAGGTGCAATAAATCTCAAATGTTTTGCTGAATTTAAAGAAAACAGCTGAAACGGTTGCTGCTCCTCTTTACAGCTGCAATGTACCTGTGGCACTGCTCAGTCATAGGCTGCCTGTTAGAAGCCTCTTCACTTAAACAGCCTGAAGTTGTGAAGTTTTAGGAGCAATAGGAAGTCTTTGAGAAGGCAGGAGAAACCTTCCTCTTAGGGAGACCAGGTAGCAGAATGGGATCAGGGAAGCACAAAACAAGTTTCATAACAAGGGCTGGATTTGAAAGCCTTCAGCTCTGTTAAAGTGCAGCAAGGTGCATCAGCCTTGTGAAGTCTTCGCAGTGAAGTGAAAAGAATTCTGCCATTGTTCAACATCATGAACCTCTGATTCTTTATCCATATAGCACTCCTTTACGTAGAAGGCTTTATAACCAAGTGTCACAGTTTGACACTGGCCAAACACCAGGCACCCACAAAAGTCACCCACTCAGCCTCCCCTGCCACAGCTGGGCAGAGGAGAGAAAAATTTGATGAAGGTTTCATGAATTGAGATAAGGACCCAGAGAAAACACTTCAAGGGCAAAACAAGCTTAACTTAAAAGTACAAAGTGAATTTATTGCTAACAGAAGCAGAGGAGAAAAATAAGAATTAAAATAAGCCCTTTAAAACACCTTTTTTACCCCAACCCCTCTCTCCTTCCCACTGACAGTGCAGGGCATGGGGGTTCTGGTCAGTTTGTCACCCAAGGTTTTCTTCTGCTGCACAGGGAGAGGAGTCCTTCCCCTGCAAGACAATGGGGTCCCTTCCCACTGGAGACAGTTCTCCATGAACTTCTTCAGCATGGTTCCAATCTCATGAGCAGCAATCTTGCCAAAACTGCTGCAACGTGAGTTCCTCCCACGATCAAACAGTCCTCCCAAAACTGCTGCGGCATGGGTCACTCTTCCACAGGGTGCAGCCCTCCAAGGACAGGCTGTTCCAGCCTGGAAGCAAGGACCCTCTCTCTCCACCGGGTCTCCCACTGGATCACAGCCTCCTCCAGGCACCCACCCCCTCTGGCACGGACACCTCCCCCGCAGACTGTGGGTGGATCTCTGCATTAACCGTAGATCCCCATGGGCTGCAGGGGCACAGCTGCTTCACCATGGACTTCACCATGGCCTGCAGAGGAACCTCGGCTCCGGCATCTGGAGCACCTCCTCCCCCTCCTTCTCCTCTGACCTTGATGTCGCCACTTTGTTCTCCCTCACATATTCTCACCTCCTCCTCTTCTCTGGCTAGAAAAAATCTCTGCCCCACTTTGGTTTGATTTTCTTCTTAAATATATTATCACAGAGGTGTTACCAGCCTCTCTCATCAGCTCATTTCTGGCCAGCAGCATGTCCATCTTCAGAGCCATCAGGGATTCACTCTGCTGGACATGGTGGAAGTTTCCGGCAGCTTCTCACATATGCCACTTCTGTGGCCCCCCCCTTACCAAAAACCAGGCCATGCAAAACCAACACACCAAGTCTGATTAATTAGTGGATATGCCATGTAGCTTATGAGCAATGGTATGTTTTTGTTTATCTACAAAACATATTGTATCTACATATGTTTATCTACAGAACATATTAGCTACATCTCAATTGCAACAGAAAAGTGCCACTGAACTTTCATAAGATGACGTGTTGATGCCCCTTAATACAACCACAACAGAACCAAAATATTTTTGAATCACTGAAACTTCTCCCTTTCCATCCCTGAACTTCACCTAGATCCAACCAGGTCAGAGTAAAAAATAAACTAGGCAACCAAGTATTTCTCACACACAAAGAAACAAAGTTACCAGTGGCAATGCTCCAAGACAGGACAAAAATGATCATGCAAAAATAACTCCACACACACCTAAGTGAGGAATGCTGGCACCTCTTTGGGCCTTGCTATTCATGTGCAGAATTTGAGAACTGTCTGTCCCTGGGTCCTAATGAGATATTATACTCTGGCAGCATAAGGTTTTCTCGTCCTTCCCTCAAGTTCATTCTGGTCCAATATACAGTTATACAAATTTACCTTCTATTTTTTTAATTAGTTACTTATAATTTTATGCTTGAGTTAGTGTAACTGGATAAATAAGAGTGGGCAGTTTCTCCAGACATTCTGAGGCTGTCAGATCCAGGCTACATAATCTGCATATATTCTCTCAAATTCAATAGAGACAAGCTGATAGGACCATAGAGTGCAAGTAAGTCGTGTGCAGCTCCTGAAGCCAATATCGATACACAGAGCTGAGCTGAGAGACCCTGTGTGTCATGGTGACACAATGTCTCTTTAGTTCCAAACCGGGCCCTAATTCAAGGGTCTTGCATCAAATTGAACTGTGTGACATAATCAAGGTGTTTTAGGGTAAGGTTTTCAGAGAAAACCTTGGAGAGTTTTTCTTTTCTCAATATTTAAGAATGCTTTTCTTAACACAAGGTTTTTTGCATTGTGTCTCTTAATAGACCTGCAGTCCTTTAATGTAGTAGTGGGTAGCATTACCCACTACTGATACTGATACCGATTATCTTAAGAAATGTTAATTTGTTGAGTTTTAGAATTTTTATGGAAATTAAGTTTAACTACCTACTGAAAATGGGAGTGAAAAAGAAGAATTACATGAAGACAAAAAAAAAAACAAAACAGAGGAATGTTTTCTTCTATTTTCTATTTTTATGTAAAACCAGTTACTAAGGCATGGTTTGCTGAGATCTTTCTTGGCTAGCGGATATATTATATGCAGGCTGCCACAACTTAAGTCTGTGGTGAAAGCAATGCTTTTATTGGCAAATATGTGCACTATTGTACAGTTCTATGAAGAATGAGGTTAGAAGGATATTTACAGTTTTTCCAGTCCCTTTTTCCCAAAACTTGAAATTTTTGGTTGGTTGTTTGGTTTGTTTTGTTTGGGTTTTTTGTTGGGTTTTTTTTTGGTTGGTTTTTTTTGTTTGTTTGTTTGTTTTTGTTTTTTTTTTTTACAAAATCTGTTTTGGCAGAAGTCAAATGTAGTGTGTGAAACAGTAATGCAAATTCTGGAGGAAACAATGAGGTTACTTAAAATATCTTTTCAATGGCTAAAATATGAAAGTAAGCATATAAAAAAAGGGAACGTCTGCAGAATGAGCAGGTTTTTTTCCTCTGAACTTTTAACAATGCATGCAACAACCAACAAATGAAGCAACTGGCTACAGCTTAGAAAAATAAAAAGTAATGTTTTATTTGAAATAGTCATTTTATATCTGCCTATAATAAAAGACTATTCATGTTCACTGACACTTAATTACAGCATATATGACTAAATGAACTGACATTTATGACCTACAGAATGGAAATTATTTCAGTACATTTCTGTTATTTGCATTGTTGACAAAATTGCAAGTCCATTACTAATTTCTCTCAAGCCATTTAAATATTTTGGCAACACTGAATTTTCCAGAGCCTAATAAAACCATTAGCTTATGAACACCCCCAAATTAATAAACAACAACAGTAATTTATTATTAATAGAAAGCAAACCCCAAACTATTCCTTAAATTTTAATAGAACAGAAAATCCATTTACACACTACAATTGCTCTGCTGATTGAAAAGCTATAAATTAAAAGTTTGTGTAAATATCTTCTTTCTCAGTCAACAGAAAATATTCCCTCTTTTCCCACAAGAATGGATGTATTTCTTTTAGATGTTGCAGTTTACAAATATGTAGTTTTTGTTTATAAGGTTATTTTATGATAATGAACAATGATTTTTAGACATTCTTACTTTTGTTTCATATAGTATTTTTGGTAGATGTCTAAATTTACTGTTATAGAAAATGATCATGGCCATTTAATTTGTTATTTAGTTCAGTATCAGTATTTTTTCTCATAAAGAAGTGTGAGTAGAAGTTTCTTACCAAGGGTCTTCCCCCTGTCATATTTCAAAGAAAGAAATGACACACAGAAACAGATTTGTAAAGCCCAGGAATTTCATTTTACCATTGTTTTCTGTTCCTGTTTTTCCAAGGTACTTTTTCTTTAGAAACACGAACTTGGTTTTTTACGTATAGGAAGAACTGAAGCATTATTCATTTTTGGATTTTTTTTGTGGTCATAATCACAGTTTTTAATGCAATTTTCAGGATAACGAAATTTGTTGTGAATCACTGGACACAAAATTAATGCCTGAAAAGGATGGATTAAATTTATGCGATGTATCTTACAAATAAGGGAGCAAACGATAATTGGAAGTCTTTTCTCTTAATCCATTTGAAAAAGAGAAAGATGATTTATGCCAGAACACAATCTAACCATTAACATTATTGTTTTTCAGTAATTTAAGAAAATATCTGCAGTATTTTAGAGATAATTCAATCAGTAATTTCATGGTGTTTCAACAATATACTTACAAATTCATAAAGCAAGAGTCATCACTCCAAAATGTCTAGCAAAAAAACCCTACTTAGATGACTTACTTTTCAGTCACTCCAGAACCTTACACACATACAATTGCACCTGCTACATTTCACAGCTAAGAATTATATGCTTTTTCTATACAGGGGATTTTTTTCCCTGCAATTTTATCTTTTCATAGGACTTAGATTACAGGGACATAAATATGGGGTTTGTGGTTGATACAGGGAATAAACAAAAACATATTTTCAGCAGGAATTTTCAGTACAGAGATAAAAATATGATAAGATTTTGGAAGTTTGGGCAGTTCATGCATAGCAGGTTTGATATTCATGTATCAATTCAGTTACTTCTTGTACCTAATAAAAATGTAAAGTGTATGTGCATGAGTTTCTCTTTTATTTTTCATAAGGTCCATATAGACAGATTCTGACTATGGGTGTTATTGGCATTCTACATAACCTTTGAAACATCAGTTTAAGCTTATACCATAAAACTATGGCTAATTGCTTCAGTCAACAGCAAAAAAACAATGAATGTCAAACTAGGGGATCTAGAAAGGGGACCTGACAGGGTCTGAGGCTGAGATACACTCAACAGTCCTTTCTACCCACAGCAGTCATGTGTGAGGAGCTGTCTCTGGTTACTCATTCTTTTTAGGAGCTTGCTGTGGTGTCTTGGATGTCCGGCCTCCAGATATGAGTTTGGAAGCATCAGGAGGAAAAGAGGATAAGCCATCTTCTCTCATCTCATTAGCTGCCTTCAAGAAAAAAAGGCTGATTGATGTATTCTGAGATATTTTTTGAGCATTTAATTTCCTCCCTCTTCTCATGAGCACAGGAGAGGAATTTAACTGGGGATGCAAAAAGAAAAACACACCTTAGGTTTTTATACAGTTGAGGCAGGCAGCAGTCAGAAAATTCAGGAGGTTTTCTGACAATGCTTTTCTTAAACCACTGCCTTGTCCATTCTACAAAGGAAGTAATATTTCCATTGCTTTTCGTTAAACATAAAGCTTAATGCACTGAATGATGTGTTATTAATGTAACCAGTAAGAGAGAGGGGATGTGGAATGTGCCTGAGATGGTTTTCCAAGGGAACTGTCTTCTTATGGTTTCCTGAGTTGCCTCAGTTTTCAGCATTAATATTTTATCCGTGAGAGAAACACTTCTGCTCTAGTTATACCTTTGAAATATGCGGTGGGATATAAATCTGGCATCTTTGCTCTAAATGACATAAGCAATTCTTTTATGATAGCTAATACTGGTCCCTGAGAGCTAGAAGCATGGGTTCTAGTGCTGGATTTCCCATGGATTGCGCCACTGATACTGGGCAGAGCAATCATGGTACATTAGTTTTCTTATCTTTAAGCTATAACAATAATATTCTCCATTCCTCATTTTCCCTAATTTTTAATAAACAGATGTGAAATCTGATAGAGGGCAGGATTTAACATGTTTGAAGTACATTCGGGATTATATACCATTTGAGATCCAGATAAATGGAAGGAATTTCAAACCAGGCAAAGAGAATTTGTCTGTGACTGCCTTGTAGTTCTTTTTTTTAAGGCAAAATCTGTATTAAATAATTGGATTACATTAGGTAGGATGCAGCTCAATGGTGAAAAACCATGGATGTCTCATCAACTGTCAATTATGATTAAATAGCTTTCATGTGCTGACAACACACAAAGTGCTTGGACACATGCAGTCATTTGTACTACCTAATTATAGTTTGACTTTGACCACAGAAATCTTACTTGCTTAACCATAAAAATTTAAGATCTATCACAAAAATGTGTTTTATAGCCTGGATATTTATCAGGAATTAAAGATACAAACTACCAGCGGGAAATACAAAAACCCCACCAATGACAAATTATTTCAATTATTTAATCACAGAAGATGCGGTTAGTGGTGGAGCAAAGAAACGTGATAGAATACTTTACAAAATATTTAGAGGAAAATAAACATGATGAAAGAAAATATTTTTTAAAAGAAGACCTCACAGATACAAAATAGGAGAAATAAAGTAGTCAGGTTTTGCAGCAGAATATAATCAAATACTGGTGTCATTTAAATGTCAACACCCATGTTGTTCTACATAGAAATTATTTGGAAGAGAAAACTGAAAAGTAACAAATTTTGCAGATATTACAAAGATTACTTGACATCCAAAGAAAAAACAGTTGTGAAGAATTAGTGGTTTTGACCAGCACCATTCAGGAAGACATTAAATACATTGGTGTCAAGAAACAATGTGAAATAGAGATGAGGAAAAAAAATTAATTTCTTTCTCCTTGAAGAATACTGTGAAGTATAGCTCTCTAAACTGAAAAAATACCAGACTTCATCTGCGATGTTTTGAAACTGGCCTATTCAAACCTGTTTTCAGAATCTTTAGAAAACAGGGTTAAAGAGCACAGTAATTTTTTGAGAGAATTTCCACGATCCTTAAGTTATAAAGCCATTGTACACCTTCCAGAATTTTGGTGTTAACCGTGAAATAAGTGGATCAGTCCTAATGAGGACAGGTGGAGAGTGGAAAGATCTGCTAAGACACTGAAAATGAGCACAGCTCTACCAGGGGTACAATGGAAGACACTTGGCAATAAAACTGACAGTGAAATTTAGTGCCAAGAAACACAGTCATTTAGCTGACTACAGAGAGTTATACAGCAAAAACTGAAAGCCTGGAGAAATACTTCGGGTCCAATCAGCTGTAAATTTTGTGATTTGAGCTCCTTCCCTCATCTTCAACCCATGTATCTTTCCTTTTTACCTGATAAGCAGAATGAAACATCAGACATTCTGGCACGCTACAAATCAATTTCTATTACTCTACTGATGAAGATAATTTATCTTTGTCATAGTTCAAGCCATTCAATCTCAGTGACACAGTTTAGTTCTAATTATTAGTTTGCTCTAAAGGAAGTGGTTTTGTTCTGAAATGATGTCCAAAATTCCCATTTTTAATCAAATACACATTAAAATTCAAACCGTTAGAAAAGAATAATGTGACTCACTACCAATAAAATCGCCATTTCCCTATATTCACTCTATTGTTTATCATGGCATTAATATTTGCTTTGTATAAATGGTTTGTGTAATATTGACTCAATTTATGTCAGTCTGCATTTTTACACATCCTTGAACAGCTTGCTTTTTTTTTCTGAACTCTAGAAGTGCTGTCAGTCTTATTTACTTTCCATTGAAAGCACCATCTCTCTATAATAAAATTCAGAAATGATAGAACAGAAGCTTAGTTAAAATGCTTCCATGGAAATAACCAAATAATACATATTTGAAATTTTAAATATCTGTCATTTCAACTACATCCCTATTTCTTTCCTAGGAAATAGAAACTAAGGACTTGCTTCTAAGGGTGCAGATACACACAGCCTGTTGAAAGCAATACTGACCTGTTAATTAATATCTTTTATCATAAGAAAAAGAAAAACCAAACATTTAGTCCTTCAATTTCAAAATCCCACTGTTCACAGCTCGTTGGAAAGAGCAAAAACCTTACGGATGTCTCCAGTCATGACTCAAAGGCTGCCCAACGGCAAAGAGCAGTGGTAAATCTGAAGACTGGTGGTAAATTTACCTTGTTGAGAGATCAAGGAGGGATAAAAATCCTGCCCTCTACTCAAGACCAGCATTACTTCTGATGTTTTGGCACATACCCCAAAATAATATCGTTATGCTTGGAACTGCAGATGCTTCTTCTAGTAGAAAAATCAAAACAGGAGAATGTCGTACTCAGACACGAAAGAACCACGCAGACGCCGTTCTGTCAGGATAGGAGCCAGGGCCAAAAGAGAGGGCCGAAGAAGGGCCAAAGAAGGGCAAAAAGGGCCCAGCCTCTTTATTCAGTCAGTTATATATCTTTTTAGAGACAAGTGTGGATTGGAGGATGGGGTTACCACCTCTCAATGACACTGGTCAGACCAAAAGTCTATCATATTTCTCCGCCTTATGAAAAGAATGATAATAGTAAAGGCCGGTAGGAAAATATGCCTTATGTTTACAGAAAAGTGCCTGAGAAATTCTACTACAGGAATGCAAACATCAAAAGACTGCAAAACTCAGGGCGACAGGAGAAGTACTGAAAACAGAAAAATATTCCTGCCTACACACAGGTCAGGGAATCTGTTCTTTCATTTCTGAGACAGGAAAATCTGAAATTGAACACTATTAGGTTGCCTTCCAAATCTGAACATTCCCAAAGACTCCTGGCTTCAGTCCACCTTCACTACAGAACAGAGCAGCATCCAGCACAGTACAAGCTAAGGTCATCTACTCATGAGTTTTATTTATTAAGTAAAGATTAACCCAAATCTATAGATGTGTGCTCTGATTTACACAGTCAGAGAATGAACATCTAATACAGGAAGTTATGAATAAAATTTCTGATGCAAATCTTTTTGAATACAAAAAACATAGACACACGGTCCTAAATTAGTCCAGAAAGACATCTAGTCCTACTGAAAAATCAAAACTGATATCCATACCATTATAAATGACTGTTTTTATCTTTCAACATGCCCTTCTTGTCTGTTCCAGGCAGACTCTACAGATTACTCCTCTATATCTGTAAAGCACTGTTAAGGTGAATATATTGTCAGAACATTTATTACAGGAAACTTTATTTTGTCTGCATATTGTTAATACCCAATCTTAGCAATGACAAATCCAAAATCAAAGATGCTCTTCTAAATTATCAGATACATTGATTTGTACTCGCATATTTATAATAGGCTTCAAGCACACTTTTAGCATCAAAATAAGTTGCCTTACAGCATTTTTCCCAGGAAAAACAAGTTTGGTAGGGAGTAAAACTAATTATTTTAGGATAAACCTGTCTTTCATGTTTCTCAGATTACTCCAATCAACTTCGTCAGGCCCATTTTCAACAAAGGAGCTGCAAGAGACATGCCAAGGATGGAGGCAACAGGCCAAGCCTGAGGCAGCTCCTTCCCTACCCTACCCTTTCAAGCTGCAGTCATTCATTCAAAAGGCTGTTGTGTTATTGCTGAAGGAGAAACAGCAGGAAACTTCTTTTTTTTTCTCATAAATGCATAAACCACTACCGGCTAAAAAGTAATGAACAGTTAATAAAAAACTGGTAGCAATAATTCAAACCAAAATATAACAAATTGTTCTCCTAATTTAAATTCATAAACAGTTTACATGTTAGATACTAATTTTTTTTTTCCTGTTGTTCTACAGGCTTTCCTCCATAGAATAAGATTTGACTTGAGATATGGCTTTCAGTGGAAAAATAGGAGGGCATGAACTACTTTTTCAGGTAAGAAGAAAGTGTCTCTTCTCTTTTTGTTCACTTAATAAATACTGAGCAGGATCTCTAGCCGGGTTATTAAAGTCTCCAGCTGAATGCTCTCCTCTGACAGAGTTTGAAGTCACAGTGCCAACTCCCAGAAAAATGCACCACCTGCCAGGGTATCATTAAACTTTCATATTGATATCTTCAATCAGGGAGCATTACTTGGAACAAGACCTTGAACTTGAGCATTTCATGTACCTGCTGAGAGTGTTAACTATTCAGAAAACAAGATTTTATGAGATTATAATGACATCCTGAGGAAACCTGTTTCTAGAGGAAGGTTTGGCAGGACACCCTCAATCAATCTGACTTAATTCACCCATGGTTCTGACACACTGCTTTCCCTTCAGACTCTTCATTGCTATTTCGATGGGTTTATTTCAGTTAACCTGAAACTCTCTCTCCTTTCTCCCTACCATGTTCTCATCTCAGAAACCACTTGGAAGAAGACTCTTACCAGCATTTGGTTTCATCATGGATTGATCTCAATATATGAATGTTTCTTTGGTGGTTTGCTTTTTATTTTTGCTTTGTTTTGGTTTGGGGTGGGTTTTTTTGTTTTGTTTTCATTTGTTGGGTTTTTTTAAAATTGGATTGCTGGATTATCTCATCCAGGCTGTCTTTCTCATGAAAGGCTGGACTGGATGAACTTTAGTCCAGCCTGTTGTATGGTTCTGTGCTTCTATGATTCCAAGTTCAGAAGTGCTGTTCCTGGACTGGAGGATAGGATCTGACCCAGGCTCTACCAGATTTTATGTGACTGCTCTGTTAGGCCTAAAACTATCCTTCTTTATACTTAGTTGTTCCAAGCCAGCTCTTAACAGAGCTCCTGTTCCCAGAATATTCTACATCATGGTAGCCGTTATGCTGAGTATATGCATTAGGTAGATTAGGAACATGCAGATCTCTTCATATTTTGGATTATTGCCTTAAACCACTGCACTAATTAATGTATGGGTAATGGTATTTCTTTAATAATATTTTAAGTCTTTTCTTAAAAAATCTCTGACTGAAAAGAAATTTGAGTTGCACTGAGAAGGATGAACACATAGTCCCAATTATTAGCTACAAACATTTTTTGAAGACTCTGCACTGTATAAATTATGGAGTAGATTACTAGCTTCTGTCTTTGCAACCTAACTCTGAAGGAATTTTTTTTCCCCAATAGACATTCCATTATACAGGAACAGTAGCATACTATGTCATTTTGTATATCTTTTTCAAGAACTCATATGAAGCATAAGTACTGAAAAATTCATCACAGTACTGTGCATTTATTAGAAAAAAAAAGTATTAGAAGAAATGTGCTTCAATACAAATCTCCATATATGGGCTTCTACTGTAATAAATCTATCCAGACAAAACACTGAAATAACACATGGTCTAAGAAAATCACTAAACAATAGGTTTGACTTGTAAAAATTTGGAATTTTTTATCTGAGGTCTTATGTTATAAACCATTTTATATTTAAAAGTCTGCAAAGGGGAAAAAAATAAAGAAATTTAAAAAAACCCAGAATTTTTAATTACAGTTCAGCTGCTTGTCTTAATTTTGAAAAAAAGTAGGCAAGACCTGTTCACTGTGTCCAGGGTCAGTCAACAAAAAATCACTGGAATGATTCTGGACTTGTATACCTGTAAGATAAATAAAATTCACACCAAATAACAGATTACTGAAGACTGCAGCAAACCGTCAAAATGAATCTGCAGAAATAATTTGTCAATCCCTTGAATACACAAAATAATCTTGTTTCATTAAACACTTCAATAAGACAATGTGAAATTTGAAACTAATTCAAGCTTTTTAAAATTATTTTTCTGTTTTTAAAAAAAATTCTAAGACTACTTTTTCTAAGTAACATATTTTTTTTTTGTACTAATGATCTGATTCATGTAATGCATTGTAATCTCAGACTTCTGAGACCAAAAAATAGTTCAAATAATGTTACATTCACCTAATGAGGATAATCTTTCCTACAATACAATTCAACAGTTTTTCTTCAGCAGACTCATATCAAGTACTGTAGGCTGTTTGGAGGAGCCAGTGACAAAAGTATTCTCCACAACCATTTAATCTTTTTCTAGCCTTGTTTGATCATTACTTCTCAGCCTCATCTGATATGTGATACCATTCCACCACCATTTTATCTGCTCATCTGCTGATTGCTTTCCTGACACTTTGCCCTCCGGTAACACTAGCTCTGATTGTTATCCAATCTTTTGCTAAAATAGAAAAAGAGTTTCAGTGTTGTCTCTCAGATGTATATATTGAATGTCAATCACACACCAACTGTTCAAGTATCTAACCAATAGCAGTTCCAAACATTGGCTATTACAGATGAACAGGTATAAAATAGAAAATACATAAAGATGAACTTTTGAGCATAGTCTGTTTATCAAGCATGTGAACTGTAGACCAAATAAATCCACACTTTTGATAGACCTTTTTATATGGATTCACTACCAAGTGGTTTTACAAGCAAGATGCAAACAAAGAAAGAAATTTGAAGGTTGCATATATTCTGTGAGGAAAAAAATCTCTTAACCACAATGGTGTTCTAGTGATGATTTAAATCAGTTATACACCTAGTCTAATGACTAAACTACAGAATGAAAACACTCAAAAGCTCACAGAGCTGAAGGATTCTTCTGAAAGTGTGAATAAATTCTGGCCACATAAACCAAAAGTTCCTCAGTGTGGAACAGATTCGGCTCACTGTCTGTGACAGGGTAGATATGAGCATTGTGCAGGCAGTTCTGGCTACATTTTTGACATTCTGTTTACCACATAGGAACTGTGTGCTGCTGAGCTGAAATCACCGTCAGAATGTGCAGCTGGATGAATTTCCCTTATCTATTGACACATGTGGAGTTATACTCTCTCTTGGGTTGGATTTCTTATTGAAATACTCTATAAATTCTTGAAAAGAAAGATCCATGCTACCTGTCCAGCACTGCTTAACCCATGAAGATAAACAGAACAGTCACAACAAGGATTTTAATTTCAATTAAAAAAAAACAAACAAACAAACAAAAAAAAACCCAACAAATTGTCTTTCTCCTTCAAAAACATGAAATGTTGACATCATCAACTCTGACAAGCTGCCCATAGATTTATTTTTTCTTTACAGCTTCAGACAGAAATTGACATTTTAGTGCAATGTCATGAAGAGACAGAAAAGTTTACTGAGAGCATCTTTCTGAAATAATAAGGTCAAAAATGACAAAAGTAGCTTAATAAGTCATCATATTTCAGGAAAATGCATATTGTGAGTGCTATTAAGACAATTAAGATCTTGCAGAAATTAACGCAACAATTAATTCTTCCAGAATGTTTAATTGGTGTGATAATCTACTACCTGTCTAAATATAAAACTGTAATATTTTTACATTCTTTCCTTCTCAAAACAACAGAATGAGAGAATGTTTATTTCCAAATTAAAAACAAAATCACTCTTGCCTTTATGGTAAAAATCTCCATTATAATAAATTAAACACTATCCAAAGCGCTGCCTTTGATGCACTGTGTAATCAGAGACCTTTTATTTTTATTATTTCAAAATATGTTGTTCCAGAGCAATGTTTGAGTAAGGTAACTACATGTGATGATTAGAACAAGTTAACAGGTTTCCCACAAGATTTGTATGAAAAATATTGCTTTTACTAAGCTAATTTCTACTGAGAAAATATTTAGTAGGATTTTTGTATTTTAACTTATCCAAAATTAAAATTTTATTTCAGGTCATAGTGTTCATTAGGAACACTAATTAATACTTATTTCCTTTTGTAGTTTGGTTCAGGTCCTGATGACTCACTCTTCCCAGTGAGATTCCTATGATGTGCCTAAGAAATTTTTTTCAAACAGGGATTTCTAGCAGATAAAGAGAACTGGGATATGTGACACCTTGAATGGTATTTCTTAAGGCAAACAAACAGTACAAGACAATTAAAGTTAACCTGAATGTAATATCTTCTTCATAACCCCATCTTCTCCTCTAAAATGGGGAAAGAATTAGGAATTAAAAGAAAATAAAATATTTAACAATCTGAAATTAGAAATATTTAAATGTAATCTATTTTATACACAGTTATTTTTTCCTTAGAGATAATACAGAAAAAAAAAATCAGTGCTTATCTTCTGCCAGTTCTAACTTGTATGAAAATTTACTTTTAGAAAGAGAAATAAAAGGGACTATTATGAATGAAAATAAACTCTGAAATTTGTATTCCACTCAGGCTGAAGAACTGAAACATAAAACTGCTCTGTAAAGACTACTGGAAAGATGACTTCAGATAAGAGATGGAACCTTTTCCATCAAGGCCAAGTAATACCTTTTAATCCTGTATTAAATTTGTTTTACATAACCCATGAAAAGATGATGTATTGGGTTTGCATGGTCAGGTTTTGATAGCAGGCTGTACTCCTGAAGCTCATGGACAACCATGGGGATGCAGACATCCCCTTGCAGCCCATGGAAGAAACCCACTCCAGAGCAGGTGGATGCCTGAGAGGAGTCTGTGAACTTGTGGGAGGCCCCTGCTGGAGCAGGCTCCTGGTAGGGACTTGCAGATGGGGGGAGGGAGGAGCCCAGGCTGGACCAGGTTTCCTGGCAGGACTTTGGCCGTGTGGGGTGTCATGCTGGAGCAGGCTGTTCTTGAAGGACTGCACCCTGTGGAAGAGTGACCCACAATGCAGCAGTTCGTGGAGAACTGTTGTCTGTGGGCTGGACTCACACTGGAGAACTTCATGGAGAACAATCTCCTGAGGGACGGACCCCATACTGAAGCAGGGGAAAGACTCTTCTCCCCAAGCAGCAGCAGGAACAATGACCATAACCCCCACCCATGTCTGGGGCCACTGCGGGGGAGGAGGTAGGTTTGGGAACAAGGTGGGGGGAGAGGGAACTTTTGAATATTTATTTCACTTCTCATTATCCTGCTCTGCTTTTGACATAAAATGTGTGAACTTCTTCAGCTTAATTTTAAAGTATTCCTGTGGAACAATGTATCCTCTCTGACCATTAGTTAAATTATCTCTAGTCTTTTAAAAGAATGGAGGTGAAATGGGTCTCAGTCTTGCAATACATAGTTTTACGATATCTTCATGAACATCCAATATAACATCTTCTGATCATTTCAAAGTTTATTATAACAATAGGAGAACAGTACCAGTATTTTAATTTAACCCCAGATGATAACTCAGCACCGCATAGCCAATAACTCACCTTTCCCCAATGGGATGGGAGAAAATATCAAAAAAGTGAGAAAACTGATGGGTTGAGATATAGATTGTTTAATAGGCAAAGTGAAAGAAAGAATTAATTCATCACTTCCCATGTTCAGTCATTCCCCAGAAAGCAAGGCTCTGTCACATATAACAGTACCTTGGGAAGACAAGTGCCATCACTCAAAGTGTTCCTCTCTTTCTTCTTCTCCCTCAGATTTTTGTGCTGAGAATGACATCATATGGTACTGAATGTCCCACTGGTCAGTTGGGGTCAGCTGTCCCAACTGTGTCCCCTCCCAGCAGATGGTGAACCCTCAGCCTTCTCACTGTCAGGGCAGGATGAGGAGTAGAAAAGATCTTGACTGCATAAGCTCTCCTCAGCAATAATGTGTTATCAACAGAACAAATAAAAACATGGCTTCATATTAGCTACTGTGAAAGAAATTACCACCAGCCAAACACAGCACAACCAGAAACATGGATATCAGCAAAAAAAGGATTATTCCATCTTGAGTCTGTACAGAGTCTACAGTCATGAACACAAGCTCATGCTGAGGATACCAGAGATATTTACTAGTCATCAACTGCCTGTAGGGTAAATACTTCCTTCATCTTCTATCATTTGCTATCATTTCAGTTGTTTGACTCAGCCATGTTTTGAATTTGACTTTCACTAATTTAGCAGAGTGAAATATTTAAAAGCTTCATAAACAGAGTTTTTGTTGAACTGAGAAACAGATGGAAGCCAGCAAGCAATAAGTGTCAATATGTCAATAAATTACAGGTTGTCTCTTGAGACGATCCCACTGGGCTCAAATTCATTACCTTTACTTACACTGAATAATTATACAGATTTAATTTCACAAGAGGCTACATACAAAGTAGGGTATTAAATGCCACTAATGAATGTAGAATCAGGCCCACTGACAGAAACAGGAGTGCAATCACTGCTCCGTCTAAGATTTGATGAAACAAGTCAAATACTACTGTTTTAAACATACAATCTCAGGTCATATATTTGAACTTTACTTGCAGCCATTTTCTAAATCTTACTTGCATCCTGACTATTCAGGTCATTTACTTTGTGAATTATTCATGTTGCTTAAATCCACTTAAAACTGTGAAATCTTTGTGACATGATGAAGTAACGGGGAACATATGTGAGCATAATGTTTATAATAGATTTTCCACATCTGTCTTATATTAACAAAGCACAAGTATTGTTATACATGCAAAGTCTACAAGATTAGATGACTCAATTAAGAGATCCTTGGCTTTGATCCATCAACAATAATCAACAATAATATCATCAGTTTGAAACATTTTGTAATAGAAGGTTTATTGAGGTAATTGTAAAATATATCACTGTTTTTTACAAATGGTAAATTCTTAGGATAGCGGTGCCCAAACTAACATGGTTATAATGATCCAGGCTCTACCAAGAATACAGAAACATCACCCAGGCATGAAGAGAAGGAATAACGAAAGGCAAAGCTTAACTGTAGTTGAATTTGGCAGTGGAAGTGAAGAACAGGGAGGGGCTCTATTGTCACTTTGCCAGTCAAAGATAGACTGAAATAGTATATTCCTACACCTAGAGATCTTTATTTGACAACAGGCACAGAAATAGAAAAGGTGCTTTCTAGCTTCTTTGTCTCTGTCTTTGCTGATAAATCTGCCCTCCGGCCTCCCAGATCTCAGCCTTAAGGCAGTGTGGCATAGGGGAAACATAACCCACAGCAGAAAAATTAAATAAGGACCACTTAAGCAAGCTGGAGTTCTACAAGACCATGAAATCAGCTAGATGGTTAGCAAGGATGGTTAGAAGTGCTGGATGGTATCATTGTGAGGTCTTTCTCAAAAGCAGAGTTCCGTTAGTGCTGGGAAAGATGAATTATGTCAATCTTCAAGAAAATCAAGAAGGATCTGGGCAACTATCGGTAATTGTCCTGACCTTATTACTTGGGAAATAATACATCAACTTTACTTTGAAATAATGCACAAGGATAAGCAGGACAAGAAGATGATAGAGAACAGCCACTGTGGACCCTTGCCCAAAAGAAAAGTCAAGGTCCCAAATATGGGACCCTTTCTATCCTACCCCAAACCCCCACACTTTTTCCCTCTGGTTATGAGTATAAATATATATACCTAATAAATACCCTCTTTTTTCTTTCCTCTAAAAACTAGGATGTGCTAAATTTATAAGCTGATTCTGCTATGTCTAAGGTCTACATAGTCCAGTTTATACCAGTGTAACTAAAAGACTTTGGGTTTTCATGATGATAGATTTTTGTTTACAGTTCAAAAGAGAAAATATAATTTGATTTGCAGGGTTTGAAATTATTTATGTAGCATTTTCTAGCTCTTGTAATCAAAATTGAAGAACTTATACTCTATGCATCGTGATCTAAGATTCCATTTATAAGCCTATTATAACATATAATGGAATATTGAACAATCAATCATGAAATTGAGACACTGATGACTAAATTATACAAAATGTGAAAGATTCATGACTCAACTGCTGAGGTTGAAATTTCAGGGTACTGTAAATATCAGGAATTCAGCCTACATTGATGCAAGTTCATAAATTCAGTTTACAAAAATGGAGTCATGCAGAAAGGAGAAAAATAAATACCAAAAGTAAAACATTTCTGCCCTCAGAAACATGATTTTCCTAGTCTGTATTTTAACCAAGAATGCATTCCAAGACAGAAATGCTGAACTGAACAGCACACAACTGAAAAATATATTTGAATAGAAGATGTTTTCCATTGGCGCTAAGATATTAAAAAATACTCTTAATGCTACTACTCTGAATATCAGCTTTGCCTTCTCATACATTATGGACAAATCAGATGCCAAATCATACCTGACACCCATTTCTTACAAACTGTACTTCAAAGAAATTCTGACTAGCAGACCTAACCAGTCTTTAATTAATTTATAAGCATTGCTAATAACTGTTGCTTTCCATGGACTGAAATATTAAAAATAGTTTTTTATGTAGCAGAATAATGAGGAATACTGCACAATTTCAGTGTAAAATGGTATGACTTCAGGGTCACTGATTCTTCATTTTTTATAACTTTCCTCTGAAGGTTTAATCTGTGAGGCAAGTGCTGTTTCTTCCTATGTTTTGGCACAGAGAAGCTTGGCATTGAAGCAGAACTTCTACATGGTTCTCTAAGACAATGAATGATTAAGGGTTACTGACACTTGCAAGTATAACTGAACCACAGAAAACTTGTATGAAATCTTTACTGGAAGTGCTGTCACGGGGCTGAGTGGGCTTTAGGGGCTGGCATTGACGTTCAGTGGGTCATCATATCAACTTATCTACAAATGAAGCTCAACTTCTGCCATGCAGAAAATCATGAGAATGGATATTACCATTCTTCTATCCCCATATGGTTATGGACAATCACCTTGTAATGGAAATATGTTAATTATGTAAGTTCCAGACTCTTTTCTTTAGTTCTTTCTTTAGTGTGCCAACCCCAAATTCTCAAATTCCAAAACATCAGAAAAATATTTAAAAAGCATAAGAGAGTTGTCCCTTTAAATGATAGGTTGTCTTCTATGTTAGATCTGCCTTAAGGTAATTTTCTTCAGTGACATTGTGCTTGATCTGTTTTGACAATAAAATCTTTCAGCAGTGGAAGTGGAGACTGAGGCTTTGAGCAGCAGAGGGCCATATGGTACTATCGGGTTTTTTAAGCAGAACTCTGCACTGAGCTATATAAGCTGCTCTGTGTAAAACATTGACAGACTTTACATACCGTATGAGTTGATATATATTTTCCAGCATGTTATCAATGGTTCTCAGCACAAATCAATAAGGACATGTTGAGAATTATTAAATAATTTGGATTACCGTATTTTCTATCAGTGTTAGGCTTTACGGCATTTGGCCCTATATTACCTCATTTTTTACTGAGAAAATTAACATTAGAAATCAGTCTGGGTTTGTTTGTTTTCTCTTGATTAAGAAAATATTAAGTGATATATTCCTAAGTGGAATGGAAATATTACATGTTATACTGCTGTAAAGTAACACAAAATCAGAATAAAGGAATAACTCCTTTCTCTTTTATTGTAGGTTTTTATTTGACAGTTCTCCAATAACACAGAGTTCCTAGCTGACCTGTTATCCCATGCCCTCTTATTATAAAAGACAAGTAAGGAACAGCAACCCCAAGGTTAAATGAAAGCCATTTCTAATAAAATATCATATTTATTTAATAAAGTGATGGTTTTTACCCTATCCTGAATAATATTAATATTTTATGATGTCTAATAGAACATGAAAAGTTCTGCAGTATTAGTGAGAATTTCTTTATACATTTAATGTATAGAAATGTTTTTCAATTTAAATTACTCGTGTATGATGCTTGAATAGACTAAGTTGTGTCACCAGTAATAAACGTGTGACATGATTTTAATGACAAAATTTTAATATTGTTACAAAAATAATTGGGTAATGCAACTTGTTTACAGCAGTCACTGCTGGCAAATGTTTACTTGTTCAGAAACCACACAAATACTAACAAATTACTTTTGATTATTTTTTTGGCAAATATTTGGTCATTTTTGATGGCATTACTCTGAATGTAAAAGACTGTGCAGATGTTTCCTCTTAAGCTAAATACTAAATATTTACATTCCTTGAGTCTCTCAAACTGGATTTTCACACACTAACATAATAAATTAGCTTCAAGACACCAGCAGAATAAAAAATATGAAACTTTTTGAATCAAGAATACCTGTCAGCTTTTGATAGGAGCACCCAGCTGCTCTTGTGTTTACAAAGCAAGATTCAGAAGATATTTCAGATTGACTGCTCTTCCAGAGGTATCATACACGTTTTGTGTTACATTCCTAGAAAATTGCCCTTCCTACATTTATGACAAAACCTGATACTAATTTCATAGAAAAATAAAAATATGCTTTCTGTAGTATATTTGACATATATGAAAACATAATGCAAAGCCATGCTTTTCAATTTCAACTCTATTCTGTGAAAAGAAATAAAATCCAAGCCAATTAATTATTTCACTGGGATATCCAATCATGGTGGAAAATATCCCCATTACTAATTAGAGGAAAAAGATTTACTTTTTCCCTTGGAGTTTATTGATATAGTACATTATTTTGGTTTTTCAACATAATTCTTAGACATGCAAAGTTACATAGTACAGTGGCATTTTTCACTAATTCATCCATGAGTGAGACAGTCATGTTCATCAGGTATGGTGTGTAACAAGCCTTTTTTCTTCCTCTGTGCAGCTTGATAGAAGTAACATTGTAATAAGCTACATAAATATATAATTACGTTCTATTATCTGCAATTGTGTTGAAGGAACCTTCTTACATGTCTTTGTTAACATGATAAAATATCAGTGTTAAACTACAGTTAGAGAGAAAAAAATACTGCTTTAATCATAACCTGAGTTCTGCTTTCAGCATAATCTTTTTTTTTACCAGAAAAGAGAATCAAATGTTTTCAGAGGTGCTTTTATTTTAGGTTTTAACTTAATCAAATACTTGTGTTTAAATAAAGTAAACATAACAATATGACTTCTTCAAAAATGCTGAGAAGTTGTAAAGGTCTTTCACTGACTAAGAGGTCTAAGATAGTGATGGCATTCCTGAGATACAAAACAAAAACTACAAGACACAAGAAGTAGGGGAAAAAAAAAAATCAATGTTTTCAGAAATCCTATAACCTAAAAACTCCCTAGTTCAATTAACTTTTAACACACCTTGAATATTTACCTCTGGAAGGAAAATAGAGGATTAAAGATGAAGTATACTGCAAAAAATATATGTGGAATTTGAAAGGCAACAGCACCAACCTAGAAAATAATGTCACAGTTTTAAGATTTAACAACCTGACTCTAAAGCAGTGGGTAACTGTGAGATTTATGCTTTTCAAATTAATAACTGTTTAAATACAAAAACTGACATTTCATTCTTTGATAGAATCCCTAAGCATAATTACTAATATAAAAGTTGTTGTACAAAAATACCATTTCCTTGAAGAAAGGAATGCCTTAAAATCAGTCTTCCTAAAACAAGAACCCTGTTTATAGAAGATAGTGAAAGGCCTTGAGGGGAAGCCGTATGAGGTCGCTTGATCTGTTCAGCCTGGAGAAGAGGAGATGGAGGGGAGACCTCATTGCATTTACAGCTTCGTTGTGAGGGGAATAGGAGGGGCAGGCGCTGGTCTCTTCTCTGTGGTCACCAGTGACAGGAGCCAAGAGAATGGCCTGAAGATATTTCAGGGAAGGTTTAGGTTGGATATTGGAAAAACGCTCTTCACCCAGAGGGTGGTTGGGAATTGGAACAGGTTCCCCAGAGAAGTGGTTACACCACCAACCTGTCAGAATTCAGGTGTTTGGGCAATGCTCTTGGGCACACGATGTGAGTTTTGGGGATGATCCACTGAAAGGGCCAAGAGTTGGACTTGACGATCCTTGTGAGTTTCCTCCAACTCAGCGTATTCTGTGATTCTGTGATTCTGTGATAATTGAAGGATGCACTGTGAAGTTGATTTTGTTAATAAACCTTGGTAAAGCTCACTATTTATCTAAACTGTGGAAGAAAAATCTCAGATGTACCATTTCAGAAAAAAAGACTAGTTACCAACTAGTAACTAGTAACAAAAAAGACCAACTTTTCCAGTCACATTAAACATCCATGTCCAAAAAACATTTAAGAGCACATACCTACCTCCCTACGGATACATGGGTCTGCCAAAGGTGCAACCAGTGAAGCACTCAGAACAAAAGATTCAAATAAATCTCATAGAAAGAATTGAAATTAGAAAAAATGCTTTAGGATGATTGTATTTTAACCATAGCCAAACCCTAAGGAAATCTGTTTTAGATTATAAGCATTCAAATCCTCATATTTCCTTGTACTTTTTCCCAAAAAGTACTCTGCTGCAAAATAAGGAATTCTCAAGTGAGAGACATATTCTGTTCCCTGAACATGTGAACTGTACTTTTATTTATCTTTCTTCAAACATAATTTTGAACTATCCCACAAGGTTTCTAAGACATATCTACATAAACAATGGTTAGAGCTGTGAAAATAGCAAAGCTCAAAATAGATTTTACCTTTTCCGGCTATCTGAAGTTTCATGACCCATTTGAAACTAGCTTACAAAAGTCCTTTTACAGCTGAGAAAAGTATTTCTCAAAAACATTTGATGCCCAGGATAAGCAGCAAAATTCCCTACCTGAAGTTGACATTTCTCCTCTCCTAAGTGAGGACTTAGGCATTTCAATAACTAGTAACTAAATTTTAGAATATTTGTCAAAATTTTTAGGTGAGATCACTGGTAGGCTTTGAAAGTGACATCAGAGGGTTGATTTTTTTTTAATAACTAGAAAGAAATGGATCCTGAAATCATCTTCTCTCTGCTTCACAAGAGAGTCCATCTGTGGAATACTCATATTCACACATATTTTTGTTTTTTAAATACATTGCAGTTATACCCAACACTCTGCGTGTGACTCCAAAACTGGTGAAAGAAACTCATCTTCCACACCTTTGCATTGCAGAATAGTGTCTGTTAAGGTGTTAACTCATTTGAAAAGAGTGATCCTGGGAAAATCTTGTGGACCTAAAATTAAAAAATTAGATTAGAGCATAGTATGTTCCTATTAAAAATTAAATATTGAATATCTTCAGTTGCTTGATTCCCACAAAATGGAGTTCAGATCAAAGTACAACACTAAAAGAAGCTGCTGTAACATATGACAACTGCTGGCAGTGGCATAGTGTTACATTGCTTTACAAAATTTTTAGTCTGTCCATTTATTTCTCCATGAACACAAGGCATTGGTCAACCGGATTTGACTCATTAATTTCATATTCTTAGAGATCCACAGCAAACTTCAACAGGTATCATATCTTATAGAATCAAATTGCACAAATATTGCAGTATGCTTTCTGAATCAAGTCTAGATTTTTCTTGCCTTTCTGTTTCTTGAACTGGGTAATATGTTTAGGTAACACATATGGTACTGAAATGTATTTTATATGTTGCTTAACATTTTAACTTAAGTACAAGTGTCACAAAAAGGCCACGGTAATTTTTGCATCTTCATTAGTGATGACATACATTTAACAATTTTCTCATGAAGCATGTTTTTCATTAACTGTAATTTTTTGCATAAGAAGACTAACATCTGCTCTTTTCTCCTGCAATTTACATAGTTGCATGGCAACTGAGACATGACTGTCCCTCAATGGCTGTGGTTGGTAAACTATGCAGAAATGATCTCATGTCAAAAGTTGACTGAAACATTAGCCTTCTGTCACATACAATAGATATTGTTGAGAAAGAATGCTATCTTCTTCCTGTTGTATTTTCCTCTTAGCTTCACTGCTATGCAACTACACACATAGTTACAACACATAAAACTGACCTATAGAAAGTTCTTCCTTTTAAGACACCCCTTCTTCTAGGAACAGCCAGACCTCTAGTCTAAATCTTCCACTAATGGAAGAATGTTAATTCTGTGTGTTTTTTCAGAAATAAGGCGTTAACGGGTCCTTACTTGTACTGCCATAGAAAATATTTTCCTATATATCTGAAAACACAGAGCACCACAACTAGTTAATAGATCATGGTCAGTGCATCAGGTGAATGGCATGAAGTCAAAATAGATCTCTGTTTTTGAAACAGAAGCCGATCCCTATGTTGTGTTAGGTTTTGGAGCCCAGCCGAGTCAGGAGTTGTAACACGGCTTACTCCATCCGGCAGACTGAGAAAATTTACTTGCTCACAGTACTTTTATGCCATAAAGACCTATGTAGGCAGTTTCAGGGTGAAAAATAGATGAATAATTAATCAAAACATTGGAAAAATGGGACAGGACGGGGGTTTTTTTCAGTAAACGGAGATAACGGTATCACCTCAGATCACTGAAGGAATCTGTGCAAGTCAACATATTGTCTAAAGGGGTGAATAATAAAGTGACAAATTTTGTTATTGATGCTAAGCTATTAAAGGTAAATCAGGATCAAGAGAATTTCAATTTTTTTTTCTAATAATTACAGATTAAATTCATTTTAAATAAATGTCAAGCGCTGTCCATTGGATAGTGTTACAGATGACAAGGTGGTCTTTTGACTGACAGCTCAGAGGAAAACTTAGAACTGTAATAGATAGATATAAAATATTGGCTCACTATTCAGAAGCTATAAAAAATAATAATTTTAAAGCCAGAAACTGTTGAGAAAGAAAAAGGAAACAAGGGGATTTATGACACACTATGAATCCATGGTTCAGTAGCATCCTGCTTACAGTGTGCAGTTATGGGTACTGATCCCCTACCTCTGAAAAAGGATTGAAAGGAATTTTTGAAGATGTACAGAGAAAGGATTATAAGAATGACTTGGAATGGCTTCTGTGCACTGAACAGTGGAAATGGAAGAACAGATGACTAAAGGAGATATGAAAGAGGTCTTCATGGTCTTGAGGGGCAGTGAAAAAAGTAGAAATCCATTTTTCACTGTCAGTTCCAAAAAAAGAATTAGGTGATATCAGATGAAACTAATGGATAGCAGTTACAAACAAAAGTCTTCACATGATGGATAAGTAATCTGGAAAACAGCCAAAGGGGACTGAAGGCAATAAATTCTTGTAAGGGTTGCAAAAGCAATTTGATTTTTTCCTCCAAGGATTTGTTCACTGAGGGTTACTGAACACAAGGATACATACTCTACTATGTATCATATATGTTTACTCTGTTCCTATATTCTTGCCTTGACACATGCGTTTGGAACACTTACTGTCGTGAGCAAAACAGAATCAACTTGGGGAAAATTATTTTAATTTATCACCAATTTGAAATCGTCTTGGGTGGTGAGAAGCAAAGACAAAGCTCTCCACTTCTTCCCAGGCTGGACTTTACCCATTCATTCCTGACTCCTGTACCTTCTTTCCCAGAGTAAAGTAGGCTGATGAGGAATTTGGGGCTGTGGTCAGTCTGTAAGAGCTCCTCTCTGCTGTTCCTTCCTCCTCACAGTTTTCTCTGCTCCAGCATGGAACCTTCTCACAGGCTACAATTCTTCATGAACCTCTCCAGGCTGGGCTACAGACCTTCACTTAAAGACTGGTCCAACTTGAGTCCCCATGGGCTGCAGTTCTTTCAATTTTCAAAATACTTCAAGTGTACCTTTCAAGTGTTTAACTCAAACAGACCTATGCTTTCTTCTCCAACAGGCGACATTCTCTATTTTGTACGGCCAAATGCTTAGTCAGCCAACCCAGACAGTAAGGCTACCCTAAATTATTCATAAAGTACTTCAACCAGGATCTAGAACACAAGGCAGAAGGATTCTGCAAGTTTTTCTTATGAAACCAGAACCATGAGGGGTTTTTTCCACCCCTCAGATTTGGTTCCTGTCTGGTTACAGTTTTTACTTTCTTTCATGTTAGTGAATATTTTTCTCTTGTTTCTCTACACAGAAATGGCTGGAAACTCAATTGAAAAAACTAAAAAATTATATAAGACTATTGTCTTATATAATTTTTATTATTATATATTGAAGTAGCATTAGTATATAGTTGTCAATTTGAGGATGGAGGGCCTTAAATCTCTTCTTTTAGGTTGTAGCTTTTGCAGAACTGCAGGGATAAAAACAGAAATACTTTCTAATCTTTGGTTAGGAGAAGTAAAGAAATGCCTGTGTGTACAGACAACCCACCAATATTAATTCTGTAGTGTTTAAAAAAAGTTTGACTTAATTCCCAGTACAAATGCAAAGCTGAAAGGCCCATAGAGGTTTTGAGTTGCTTGCAGTAGCATTCCCCAGTTACATTCTCACTATTAGTATGGGAATAGAATGGAGGGGTAGAAAACAAAAACATGCATATTGAAAATTGTATCTTGCCGTAGACATGATGGTCTCAACAGGATGGTCCCAAGTACTACAGAATTACATTTCAAAGCAATTAAGTGAGAGTTTTCTTCTCCGTTGATCTTTGCATCTGCACACATTCACATTCACAAGCAGTGCCCTGGGCTTCCTCTTCACCTTGTCACTTCCTGTCTACCATACACAAAATGTTTGGAGAAGAGGGAAGGGAGAAACACAGTTGACACAGTATAATGTTTCCTCCTTTGTAACCCCACCAGAGGCTTCCATAGCCAGGGACCATACCAGTGTTGAGCACAACATCCATAGTTGATCCTGTACTTTTAGTAAGATCAGCTTAGATATGAGGTGCAAATTTCCATGCTGAAGAACTCTCTACCATCTTTTAAGTACACATGGATTAATCTCATCAGCTGCTCATTCAGGATTGGCTTGAACACCCAGATAGTTCTCCATCAGCTGAAGGAGGAATCCTTTGACTGGGTTTTGACCTGAAATCTGAGGCAAATCTCTTTGTTCACTTATCTGAAGTTGATTAATTTCATTATTGATTGCTGCAGTTTTTTTACCACAGATACAATGTCACAGGTTAATTCTACTTGGCTGTGGTCTTGACACCATATCTCCTAAATTATTGACTTCTGTGCATGCTACTCTTTCATTTTGTTTATTTACGGTAATAAATCTTCAGTTTTATTTAAAAATAAACAACACAGCAGTGCTTAACTGATTTAAATGTCACTCCAAGGGAAAAAGATTACAACTGCAACAAATCTTTCCCCCAAATAATGTTACTTTCTAGTATGCTTGGTATCCCATTTTCTTCAAAAGTTATAGCCTGCTTTACAAAAAAGCAATTTTCTTGATACTTACATGACTGTTGTAGTAGAAAAGCCTAGTTAACTTCTTCAAAGTTCTCCCAAAAATCTCCAACCTGATCGATACTCTGCTTTCTCTAAGTATTTCTTGAGATTCAGGAGGATCCCATGGCTGGAATCTTTCTGCTCTCTAGCAGAAAGAGTAGGTCCTGTCATAAAGCTTGTTCTACTCAAGACCCCTGTTACGAGGGCAGGCAAACATGCAACTTGGAGCTGATGTCACTAAGCTGAGACAATCCTACACTAAACAAAGCTGGATTCTACACTAAAAAATTCTATTTTTATTTCTATAAAAGGGCAATGAGTGAGTATTTAATCGTGCAGTGCTTGATGTAAAGATTATAGATCTGTGTTAGGCCACAAAACTAACTATTCCTTATTTTTAAATTGTTCTTGAAGCAAAAAATGTTGACAGCAAAGGGAAGCTAATCTTCTTATTGAGCTTGTAGATAATAGAATGATGCATATATGTCTTGGATATCATTGCTTTTACATGCCATTCTGATTTTTTTACATTCAGAAAAGTCATAAGTCTCTACACATAACTTAAGAAGAAAATTATGTAAAGACTTCCCAGGACTTACATTGTCATATCAGTTCGAGTCACTACAATGAGCAGTTAAACATCATCTTTGACAGACCCACAATGTATATGTAAAAGTGCCTACTTTCAGAAAAAATCATCATAATGTAGAATTTCATTACACACAGTAACAAGCTGCAAAAGTTGCAAAAATTTATGTCTAAATATTTTAGCTAACAAGCTGATTTCACAAAATGTCAGAAAAGGTCTCTGCTGGGCATATTTTTAAAGTCACACTGAAAAGCAATTTAACACAGACTATGACTTAAAAGTTTAAGAAATTAAATAGGACTAATTTTTTCAATTAAATGTTTACATACTAGTAAAAGATTTCACATGTAATTGAATCAAAAACATAGATTTCATCTTCAGATTTGTCTTCTTGGCCTAAAAGGGTCAAGGGCCAGACAAATTAAAAGATCACAGAAAGTATACAGTATATTCATTTAAGAATAATGAACCAGGCATGTTGTTCTCATGGCAGCAGGCTTCTCCAGCAGCAGACCCAAGGGCCCAGAGCTGGCCTGGATCACAGATGGTCTGGAGCACAGGCAGTAAAACAGGATCCTCAGCAATGTCTTAGGAGTCTTGGCCAGGGAGGAGCAAATATGTGTTGAATAAAGAGCACAGCCTCTTCATGCTGAGACTGACAGTTTCCCGTTATGCAACAGCTTTTTCCCCAGTTTTCCTAATGGAAAAGTTGGACTTGTGAACAATCATTTTCAAAAAGCATGGAATTTTTTGAAGGTGTTCTGGAAGAATTAAGGGTAATGATTCATCCTATGGAGTTGTGGAACCAGTTTTTTAAGGATTTGTATAACTGTTAAAAAATCTAATTACACTTAACAGAGGGACTGAGAAGAAATGAGTTAATGCCAGCTCTAAAGTGAGTATAGGTAGTATAGGAAGAAAAAAAGGGATACCTATACCACTGTGCAAGTTGTATGAGATAAATAATTAAAGGTACTGATTTTCTTTGAGAAGAATTTTAAAAGAAATTTAGTCATATCTATCACGTGTTCTGGTTTAGAGGCAAAAGAGAAAGTTTCTGAAGTCATACAGCAATTGAAAAAGCACTATTCAGGGCATTGGCAGACCAGATAAAGTAGGATGAAATTCTTCTTCAAGCTGCTACTTTACCTACCTCATTAAAAATTAATGCAGATTGTTTCAGATGAATAATCTCCATAAATGCTTACTGTATTTGTGTACTCAAATGGGAGAGTACCCTCACTCATTTTCTAAGTAGATATATTTTGTACTTTCTAAAGGCATATTTTCTCTCTAGAAAAGTCCTCCATTTGGCTACATGAAAGTTATAAACTTAAATTCTACCAGGTTAATCCAGCATTGCGGTGACTTTATTAGCTATATCAACATATAAGCATACAGCAGTTAAAAAAAGTAAAGTAAATGCTGTTGTAATATTTTGCATCCTTTTATTTTGTCCAAAAATTTTAGTTAAGAAAAGATCATGTCACCTGCCTTCCAGACCTCTCCGTTCCTTCAATTTAAGTGGAGGCTTCCAATTGTTTTCCTTTTTTTAGAGCTCAAAACTTACTATGAACTCTTATCTTTTCAAATGCTTTGAAATCCATTTAACAGTGTATCTGACCCTCTTGGCAGATCTCAGAAAGCAATTTTAGGTATTGGAATGAGAAAGTGAATAGTGTGGAACAGGGAACATTGTTCCCATAACACCCAAGGTCTCCTGCAGGGATATAAACCTCTGTATATTATTTTTTCCTAGGCAAAATTTTAGGGGAACAGAATAAAATAAATGCAACCTAAAGTTCATTGATGGTTTTTTAATATTTTGAGACATGGTAGGGTAGCAGCTGAAAGAAAGATATTTGGTATCCACAACACCTGGCTTTTAACATCTCATTTAAATAGCTGGAGTCTCCAGGGTGGTTTTTTTCCAGGCTCTGGAGGGCACTACTGACCCTTTCTGGCCCTGTTTGTCCTGGGCCTGGGGCATCACTCCACCCCATCCATGATGCAGACCCCATCTCATCTCAGCCCTTGGAATACAGACACTGTCTGTGATACCTCACAGGGCACAGAGGTGGCTCCCTGGGGCTCTCCTGGGTGGACAATGGCAGGGCCTGGCAGCCAGGACCTGTCCCACACCCAGCCAGGAGTGGAGCCAGCCATGGCAGTAGAAAGCACAAGGCTCTGTACTGCCCTGACAACTCAGGGATCAGGACCTGTCTGTCTTTACTGTTTTGGCATGTGTTAGTGTTATTTTAACTGGACTAATGGAAATTCTGTCTTTATTTTCATTAGACTGTTAATATAATAATTTGCTCACAGTAAATTTCTGGCTCCCTGTGTTAGTAGGGTTCCAGTTTTGTCCACAACAGGGTTCTGAATTTATCAAGTGCAATTGACTTTCTTTGGCGCTCTAATTTTTAAATTTAATGTAAATACACGACTGTATTTGAACACAAGTGAATGCAAAGGCTGAGATCCAGTCAGCCTAACAGATTACCTAAATGGCACCCGACTTTAGACATCTTGCATGGCAGTCATCTTAAAGTACTTGTGTAAATGCATAAACAGTTAAAAAATTTCTGGGGTTATTCAGGATTAAAGCAAAACAAATCTTTTAAGCCATCTATCTGGCTTTTGCAGGTTTTCTGAATGCAATAAAATTAGCGTTCACTAGAACTATATTTCCTGAAAAATACTTGAGACATCAGTCAGGTAAGGTACTGAAAAACTGATGTTTTTTCCATGATCCAGAATTCATAATTCAGTGCAAGAGTTTTACTGCAATTCCTGTCTGTTCAAGCTAACTTATAAAAACTTAAATATTTCAGGAGTAAACAATTAAAATTTCCAGTAACTTCCTCTTCCACTTGATAGTTTATTTTGGTAAGAAAGAAGCCTGCAACATTTGGTCAGCCCTAGAGTGACATCTACAGCTCAAAGAAATGCACAAGAGAAGCAAAATTTACATTCACTCATCCAGCTTTAACTAGGAAACAGGAGTGCACTAATGATGACTGATCTATGAATTTAGGATATGAAAAAGGAATATGAGACAACAGAACTTTACATGATCCCTGTAGATAAACTTCCATCACATGGTGATTGTGCAGTCTAAAACACTTGCTCCAATGATAATAAGCAGAACCAAGAATTTTAATGCCAAAAAACAAATTTTGATTTTTTTGTTCTAAATGTATTATGCTATTTTAAAGCTATTTTATGGGATAGATGTGTTTTCAACTCATCAAAATAAGCAAACACCAAGAAATTTAAAAAACAAATTAGTAGACATTTCTGAAAGAGGGAAACATTTATTAATGACTTTAATGCAGAAAGTAAATAAAATAATTCCACCCTATTGATCAGGTCAGTATTATCATTGGCTAATTTGATCTGATGGTGCTTCTGGAACTACATATATGACATTTTAACCCCGAAGATTTCATTGACAGAATAAAATTTAGTCATATGAAATGGATTACTATGCTGAAAGTCAGAAGAGCTATAAAGTTCATTGGAATGGTCATTAGAAGATGAGAAGTGCTGGTTTTAAGACAATTCATTATCTCTTTGGGCACAATAAGCAGAGTCTATTATAGGTCAACTAACTTTGAAATATGATTCTCAAATTATATTTTTTGCTAATGTCAGGTTGTGAACAGTCAGTGCAGCACTTTACTTGCAGAAGACTGATAATTTCTTTGCATGTTGTTAAAACAGCTGTAGAAAAAATGACCAGTGCCTACCAAAATACTTCTGTTAGAAAAAAACTCCATAAATTTTCCCTTTGGAAGTTCCTCTGGCTTGCTTTTCATGCTTTCAATTTTATTAGTCTTTCAGTATCTAGACACGTAAAATTCTGACTTTTGTGTACCAATGATATTGTCTACAAGGAAGGATTTTTCAGAAGGAAACGGGAAGGAAGAATTAATTTTAAAGGTGCCAGAAAAGATAGGAGGAAGAACAGGGTAAGTACCACAATAAATAAAACATTTGCAATAGACTTACTGTCCTTGTCAGAGAAGAACAGATGGTTTAAAAAGATTTAAATATTGTGGACATGACAGGTTTATTTTTACTGAACACAAGCCAGAGATAAAAGCCACTGTGAGTGAAGGTGAGGTGAAAAAAACTAATTCATGATAACTACTTTGTGTCATTTTAACAACTTGGTGTTAAATGTGTATGTGTCTTATAATTCAGAACAGATATTGAGCTCACTCATTTAGATGTGCTCTAGCTCAAATTAGCTAGACTGCTACATCTATGATCTTTAAAGCCAACAATAAAAAATCTGTATGGAAGAAAATATTTATATTTTTCCAATGATGATGGAGGCAACAGGTACAAATTGAAATGTAGAAAATTCTATTTGAACATAATAAAAATTATTTTAACTGTGAGGGTGATGAGACACTTGCCCAGTGAGGTGGAGGAGTCTCTGTCCTTGGAGATACGCAGAACCCAACCAGACACAGTCCTGCAGAACTTGCTGTAGTTGATCCTGTTTTCAGCAGAGGTCCCTTCCAACATGACTCTATGACTCTGTGATATAAAGCAGTTTTATTGGACAGGGTTGTTGTCAGATGGACATTTTACAAAAGTTGTTATCTATATTTATTTACTTCTCAGGTTTAGGAAAGATACATGAAAAACCGTCCATCCAATACCCAAGCCAACTATATGCATCTTCCAGGAACTGCGTTTTTAAAGGATGCTAATTTAGATCTTTTTCTGGATACATAGATGTATGAAATTACTTTTCAAACTATTATTTTTGATCCTGTTGGTGTTCGTGCTCCCAGAAGAGTGGTGAGAACATGTAACTGATTTATTTTAACAGGATCTGTTTGGCACAGATAAAAAACCATATTTTTGATGTATTGCTCAGTACTATTCCTGCAAGACAGAAAGTCTCTGGGGTAAATGAGAGCTACTCCAGAGAAGCTGAAATCCACTTTATATAGCTAAATGTTTGGAAATGGTATCTTCCTATAAAAAGCACATGCAGTCATGCATTTCTGATAACCCAAGATGTTTCCTATGTCTCTGTAGAGGAAACTGAATTAAATAGATACTACTGAATTTAACATGAAATCATATGGGACTAGGGCAGCTCTACATTTCAGTGGAGAAAATTAGCTACTTTTAAAAAGCTACAGAGAAAACATGCAGGAAAGCATGTAATAAAAGGTGTATGGAGAAAAGATATGCTTTTATTTTCGTTGGATTATTCTAGTTGATTTTGTTGTGGGTTTTTTGATTTATTTTTAGCTTAAGCTTTTTAAAAAAAATGCAATTTTGATTTGTCTTGTAAGCTATGAAAACACAAAATCATGACAAATAATAACTTTCAGACAGAATGAAACTACAAAACTATGTAGTTAACTATCTATTTGATTTGTAGTCAATATATTTTACTTTGGGAAATTTTTTTTCTAGTTGTAGAGAGGTAACCATATGAAATCTCAGATTATGCTGCATTATGAAAAAGTAATGGCCGTTTTACAACATTTATAATTATTCTATTTGTTAATTTTTAATGTGACAATTCATTCCCACAAATATCAATTGCCTTGGAGAACCAACGTTGATTAAGACTGTAATTATGTATTTCATTAACAATAATAGCTTATATTCCAGTAACACTGATAAGCATATATTGCCTGAATTGTATTATGTATAAAGTACTTTTCAAGTCTTAGAAAAATATAGGGTTGGTTGGTTCACTTGTTTGTTTCTGGTAATATATATTACCTTACTCTTTCTAAGTCACATATATATGACTGAAATACATAGCAGGCTGTCCATGGATGCATTTTAACCACTCTTATCAAACACTAAGCAGCAATAAACTCTTTGGGCAAAAAAAAAGATACATAGTCATACTGAAGATTACAGTTCTCTTCATAAATAAGACAGACAGCAAACTGGTGATCAAGAAGCTCTACCACATTACTTTGGCTCAGTATAAGGAAAACAGTAAGAAATGGGTAAACAGTAACCAAAAGCTGAATAGTTCATTTTCCTACAAGAATCTGGATCAAGTATTAGGACTTTACACCAACTTTGATTGTCTTGTGTACTGTAAAGTAAAAGTTAAAAAAACCTGGTCAGCTTGATAACTTCCTACTATGAAATGAATCATTCAATGGGATGAAAGTAATAGAAATTCATTATATATATTTGAACAAAACTTTGACATAGTCTCCAGTTGCTATTGGAAGGTCCTTACAGCTTATGCCCACCGTTTTCAAGGCCCCTTGATTTCAGACAGGTGTCCCACACTGGTTCCATTACTCACCACACTCACCATACGGCTCATCAGACTCAAGCCATCAGTATGTGCAAAGAGAATTCTAACACTTGCCAGACCATGGTAGGAGGAAAAAGCCCAGGTTAATACTCACCACACAACCAAGAATATTAGCAAGCTACAGCAAATGCCCACGAGGCCCAGGTGAGCAAGGAGACAGAATATAGATTATGTGAGGAAAGGCTGCACAACTGACTTGGGTCGCTCTGGAGAACAAAGGTCAGTGAGGCTGCATCCTGCTCTGTTCAGCTGTCTTTCAAAATCCTCAAGGGGACATAGCCAGGCTCTTCTCACACCTTCACACTAAAGTCACAGGAAGCCAGAAAAGATGCTCAGGTGACATCTGCAACCAATGGAATACAAAGGAACAGCTGGGCCTCCTGGTGATGTCATGACAAAAGACAGGGAAAAGCCCAAGGGCCACAAAGGTTTCTTTTTCCTCAGCTGTTGCTGCAGAGATGTGCTCTTGAACTGCCCAGGTGCCTGCATCTGGCAGGAGAGTGGGAGTGAGCAACGAAGCCTGAACTTTCCTCTCTTGAAAGGAGATTCAACTCAGAGATCACCAGATGCTGTAATAGCAAGGCAATACACATTGTTAAGATTAAAAAATGAGTATCTCTTCTAATGAGCTATTAAGTAGAAGTAAGCCCTGCAAATATTAATTTTCAAAGACATGACATGGTAAAACATGTCAGCTGCATATATATATAATTTGTAAGATTGTAGTAAATGTCATCTAGTAAAGCAGTAGTTTCTTTAACTGCCCTTGGAAAGGATAAATCTAAGCATTTTTCTAGGTATTATCAGGACAGATTTCCCCCATTTTTCAAAAAATCACACGAGATTTTGATCTCATTTTTACTAAAACAGATCTCTCAAGCACAGTACAGATGAAATACTGTAGACAGAAGTTTCAATTTAAATGGAAGTTACGTTCCAATACCACATTCAATGCCACAAAGTAGTAAACAATTTAAGTCAGCCACCTTAGACAGCCATAGCAGTTCATTCCAAACAAATGTCAGTATTTATGAGGACAATCAGCTGAGTATTTGCCCTGTTTCTTATTTGCATCAAACAGTATTGTTGCCAGAAAAAGAAACAGCGTCCAGTTACCTCATGTGTGTCAAACAGAGAGACTGTAGCACAGTTTTGTTGATCTGTTAGTCTCCTTTAACAGGATACATCTTCAGCAGCACTGATTTATACAAAGCATTTGTGTTGTGCTTTTGAATATCATTCTGCATCTGTTATGCCAGCCATACAAAAAGTCAAATAAGTCTTTGTTTGATTCAAAACAATTTCTATTGAAAGACATATGCTTTGTCTGCACAAAGACCTACACTGTTAGCAACAAACAGAAGCAGAAGTGAATGTTATTTCTATCTTTATGCAAAATCTGTGCCTTCAGCCAGTCATTGTATGCAAAGGCCACAAGATGGTAGCCTTGTCTTGAAAAGTTGTATGCTGACTCGTTTTTCTATATAAAGAGTTGGTTCTCTCCTTTGTGACATCAGGGATTTTCAGTTTCTATTCTATTTCTCTGAAAAAACTTCTCATCTACAAGTAAAATTAAAGCAAATAGGGTTTAAATCTCTGCATGAAAGAATGATACATTTTTAGGAAAATTAAGGGAGTTCATGTATGAGTAGTAACTTTTGGAAATTCAGAAAGTTAGTGCAGCTTAAAAAAAACACTTGTATTTTAGTGGGGTAAAGCTCTTTATTTACAGGAAATTCTTTATTGTAACTTGGGCCTAGGACTGATTGTTTCTTGTGGTAAAAATAACTATGATGGCTTATCTGTAATAATCAACTACTCCAGCTTCCATAGTACTAAAAATATACTGAGCATGAGCAATTTTAAAAATCTAGGAGAGATTTACTAAGCTTTGAAAAAGTCAAGCATTTAATTAGAGGATTCTAAAATCGGTTTTCCAGATCTATGACTTTTTCCAGCAGTTCCTAGTTCTAACTAGATGGAGTAGATAATTTCTTCTCCACATGGTTCGACAACTATGTGATTCAGTTTTATACAAGGAAAGGTGTAGTTTAAAATACATTGTTTGAAATAAGTATACAAAGTCAATTCTTACATCTCTATCCTAACCTAGCCCCCTAAAGGTACATGTGTTTTGAGGGGGAAACAGACAAGTAAACATCCATGAGAGTTAGATTTCTGTTCTGGCTCCTAATTCCTCAAAGCTGATGTAGCTTTTTGAGCTGTAGGAAAAGTTTCGTTTCTTTGCCAAAAGTGGTACTACACTCCATGGTGAACAGTTATTTCAAGCATATGGAGAAAGAATGAATGGCGTTTTCTCCCAGAAAACCTCTGATACACTAATTCACTGAGATGCAGACAAATGAATCATCAGGTGCACAGCTTTTCTTGACAAACCTTGTTTTGCAACTAATGAGGACTTCAGCCACCATTCTGTACCTACTGCGCCCTCATCTCCTTATACCATATTCTACTTTTGGTCTTACCATTGATGGCCTTGTTTCAAAAAGAACACATTTCAATTTCCTTAAGTCTAAAATTTTCAGGTATTGATAATAATCATCACAATGACTATTGCCAGATCTTCTTTTTGTAAAAAAGCAAACTTTAGGCATTTATAAAAGTTTTTAAGCACTTTCAAGTAAGCCTGAAAAAAACGTGGTTTAGGATTCAGATAGGAAAATAAGAGAACTTTTGGATTGCTGCTTGTCTACACTTATCTATGACATTAAAAGTTTTAGCTACACTGTCACAATGAGATGATATGGCTATAAAGAATTTACAATTCTGTGGTGTCCAAGAGCTAGCACTCTACCACTTCTGGCAAAGAAAAGACTCTTTTCTCAATGCTGCTTGCTAGGAATGAACCAAAGGTTCAGAAAGCTAGCACAGCTTTGGGGAATTAGGAGATTTAAGTGGATATCTACGGGATACAGCAATGGAAGTTGTATCAGTTTGGTAAATTTAAAACAAATGTTTTGGGTTTCCTTGTAGCTTTGTGGTTTGGTTCCCCATCCATCCACCGCAGTATTTTTGCAGAAAAAGTATTTTTCAGCAAATAACATATTCCAGAAACATATTACAATGAATTCACTCAGTAACCCTCCGGAGTTAAGTTGCCATAAATATTTTGGGATCTACAAACAAAAGCAAGTAACTGTGAAATAACTTTACACAAAATATAAGGCTATAGATAATTTCTACAGGAAAATTTCTACATGTGAATAATTATCGTATTCCCCCTGGGAAGTTAGACTTCACGCATCTTTTCTAAGAAAAGATAGCAAATGTAATAAATAACAAAAATAGTCTGCTGGACAATTAGCAAAATTGTTCAACTCTGCCTGCAGGACCAACTTTTGGGCTGGACACTTATATTTCCACCAGAATTTGAAAAGCATTCAAAGCCAACCTGTAACTAGTAGCTTAGTTTCCTTGGAAAGAAATCCAATTTATTTATACACCTCAAGGTAGCAGGTATTCATAAGTATCTCCACTAAGGGAAATATTTAAAAGTTTCATGAAAATCCTCAAAAGCAGAAAATTAATTCTGTAGAGAAGTTATAGCATTTAAAATTTAAAAAATTATTTATGAAGAGGATTTTTTTACTAAACTGCTTCATCAAGGTCTTGTTGTTTTACACCATAGCATGAATATGATGTACAAGTAAGTTCACACACACAGACATGCAAACACACACTCTGTCTCTCTATTTACTTGGATTAGAAATCCTCTAGTTACTCACAGATGACCATTTTAATTAAAATAATAGTTTGAAGATAATAGGACCTTGAACAAGGTGCATTAAAGATTGCCATCCCAATTTAGAAAAAAAAGTTAAATAATTACCCTAGTTGAATGATCTTTTTTCGCACCATGTTGTCTCTTCAAGTTACCCACCACTGGCAGAAAAATAATTTTGAGAAGAATTTTTTCTTCTTTTTTAGGCCTCTGTTTAAGCAAAGTATTCTTTTAAAAGGCCTTAATACTTAACACTTTGCTAAAAAAAGCTAAAAATCATCCTAGAATTCAGTCATATGCACCTTCAAGCAGTTCAGCATTGAGTCCTCAAAACAAACGTGAGGCTAGTGAGTGTTACTCATTGATTCATAATGTTAAGCTGACCCTGTAGTTCTGTTCCCTAAAATAGCCACGTTCTTGTTGCTGACTAGTTCATCCTTCCCTCCTCTGCTGCTATGTCTTTCCTCTTACATGGCTTTTGCCTTAATGGACAGACTTTTCAGAGTGCTGTCTGATTGTATCTGACTAACAGAAAAGTGGACCTAATCTTTCTCCAGAAGTTCTGGATTAAATAGCTATACAAATATTAGAAATCAGAAGAGGCACATCAATACATTACAAAACAGAGCTGTTCTGTCTGTTTCATAGATTTGTGAGAAGACAGCTAAACTAGCCCACTTTATGTTATGACTCCAGATATTTTGATACACTAAAGCTATTCATCATTAATGTATGTAAGCAAAATTAAAGAATATATATTCCAAAGCCTGTTCTCCCTCAGCTTCAAGTAGAACAGAGTGACTACCTCTGTTATTGCCATCTCAGAGAGCCAAGAGTTTGGTCTTAGCTGAGATTCCCACTCTTCAAGTATACTTTGAAAGCATCAGGAAAATCTTTCCTACAAAAACAAGCCTCTCCTGAATGTCTCTGGGCCCTTGCAGTTTATTCCCATAGCCACTAGATGACACTGCTAACAATGACTATTTTTTTATATGTAAACATTTAAACGCTTTTTATTTGCTGACCAGATTTAGACTTTTTCCATGATCACAAAATGACGGTTTTAGACTCTGACAAATAAGGAGGTCACCTTGGACATCTACCTTAGACATCTACCTTGGACATCAGGTGAGGACTTTGACACCTTTTCCCACAGAATTCTCCATTTCTTACTGTTGGCTGGGTAAAAAACTGGCTGGATGACTGAGCCCAGAGAGCGGCAGTGAATGGAGTTACATCCAATTGGTGGCCAGTCACAAGTGTTGCTCCTCAGGGCTAAGTGCTGGCCCTATTAATCAATGATTTGGACAAGTGGATAAAGCGCACCTTCAGTCAGTTTGCAGACGACACCAAGCAAGGCTGGAGTGTTGACAGCCCAGAGCATAGGAAGCCTCTGCAGACAGATCTGGATAGGCTGGATTGATGGTATGAAGGTGAATGGTATGAGGTTCAACAAGGCAAAGTGCTGGGTCCTGCACTTGGGTCACAACAAACCCAGGTAGCGCTCCACGCTTGGGAAAAGGTGTCTGGAAAGTGACACTGCAAAAAAGGACCTGGGGTTTAGAGCACAAGTCTTATGAGAAGCTGATAAAGGAGTTGGGGTTGTTTAGCCTGACAAAAAGAAGGTTGAGGGGAGACATCACTATGTACAACTACCTGAAAGGAGGCTGTAGCCAGGCGGGTGTTGATCCTTCCTTCCAGATATCAAGCAATAAGGCAGAGGAAACTGACCCAAGCTGCACCAGGGAAAGTTTTTATTGGATATTAGGAAAAACTTTGTCACTGAAAGGGTTGTCAAGCACTGGAAGAGGTTGCCCAGGGAAGTGGTGGAGTCACCATCCCTGGAAGTATGTAAAAGTCCTGTAGATGTGACACTTAAGGACATTGTTCAGTGGTAGTTTTGGCAGTGCTGGATTAATGGTTTGATTCTTAAAGAGCTTTTCAATATAAATGTTTGCGTGAATCTATGATTTTATGACTTATTTTCTTCCATCTTTTCCAAACCAGGTGCTTTACCATCTTTATTTTCTTTGTCTTCTAGACTCCTCATTATGCATTTGATTCTGCTTAGTAAAAAGATGTCAATTGCATGTCCATTATCTCTAAATACCAGTCTTCAGTAGAAGAATTGTTATAATTAGGGACCATGGCTCATGTATGAATAAATCATGCAAAAAAAAATCTTCACTGGTATATATGTCTTTCCATTTATTAAATTTTTAAAACATGTTTTAATCCCTGATTTTTTACTGAGATGCTTCAGAAATTCAGTGGAATTTTGGCAACTAAAAATTTATCTCAGTCATCAAGATACTTCCCTATATGGAATGAATAACATTCATGCATATTTCCATATTAGAGTAGAATTATTTCCAGAATACATCATTTTATTATAGCATAAATGTCTTCTCAATTGCAAGACTGAATACTGAATAGATGTTGCTAGCTGACTTCTGATCAAATGCTCAACATTCAACTAACAAAACTACCCACAATTGCTTGTGGAATAACCAACATGTAGAAATTCCCTCAAAATTACAGTGCAAATCATGCAAAGTTACAACCTTGTTGGCAAACCCTACTGTGATTTTTTTGTCCCTTCCGGGGAGTAGTCTTCAAGTGTGGCATCACTTGTACCACAGTGAATTCTGAAAAAATCAGGAAAAAACCCTCATTATCTCAGATGTACAATTATGTTAACACCGCCCACAAAATACTTTTTTACTTATATTCACAATGGAAAAACTTTTCTTCAGAATATAAAAGCTTCTAAAACTAATGTGTAGTATCTAACTGCTCTTAAGCTAAAAATACAGTGATGAATATGGATAAAAGAAAGAGTCAAATACCTTCACTAACAAGAATATAGGTTCCATCAGAGAAAAAAAACTAATTTCCACTCCTTCATTTCAAGAAGAAATTATCGTAGAACAGACAAATGAGGAGTGGTTTTGGGGAGTACTGGTTAAGCAGGTTAGCTCTTTTATCTAGCTATTTTTTGTAGCTATTTTGTCTAGTTGTGAGTTGTAGTACTGTAGCAACTCAAGAAAAACAGAAAAAGTATTTCTTACACTCTACTGCACCTGTGTATAGAATTAGACTGTCAGCCATTTGCCTTTTGCAAGTTTTATATTTAGTACTACCATTTAAAACTACAGAAGAAATTATTTGCTCTTGATTTATATATTTTACATCCCTTGGAAAGCTTAGCACAGGTTTTTTATAGCTCTTTTTTACAGCTTGAAAGCTAATGAAAAAAGCAATAAAAACATTTACTCAGTTTTACAGAGGTATAATCAATAAGCCCATTATCCAAAGATGATTTCTTTCTCTATCCAACATCATTGGGAAACTTTCATTTTTTTCTTTTTTTTTCCTCTATAAAAGAACACCCTCTTTTTTTTTAATCTGTTGAGATGTGGATGCTTGATTGCTCTTTGCCCATACAGACTAAGTTCACCACAAGAGACTTAATAGGTATCACCTAGAGTCTGTGCAACTGGGGATCAAATCACAACAGATGTGCAGGAAATAAGGGCTATTAATAAAATCCATACTTATTCAAGCCTTTATTCATGCTTCACTCTTTAAAAAATTTCTTTCCTCATGTCACCCTCAGTTAGCTTTTTAGTAAAGAGGTAACTGGGCACCATTTTTGTGACCGTGCAGACCTTACCTGGAAACAGATCACAGGGCAGGCCAAACCCTATTCTTCAAGAAGTTTCACCAAAGCATTCTTGGGTCTCCAATTACCTTTCTCATAGCAACAGGCAGTATTGTGTCCCTTCAAAACCTTGTGTGGATAGTATAATTAAGTCTTATATTTGAGCCTTTAACTGATGAACTCATAAAACATTTGCTGACTGAAAGTGTTTTTTATGATTTGGGATTTTTTTCTTCACACATGGTAGAACAGCCCATTCACATATTTGGCTGTGTTTGGCTCTCTCCTGTATATGAGAATAAACTCTCAAAATGTAGCTAGATGAAGTCAACCACATTTGAGAAACCAACAAAAAAGTTTTATAGAAGTAAGCTTGATTTTTTTTTTTCTTTGGATTTCGTTGGCTTTACACAGTCTGTTGCACGGACTTTTAAGGATGATGCCACTGTTTTTCTTAGCTATTTGTAAGTCACCCCATTTTCTGGCTGTATGACTAAATCCTAGATAGAATAGTTCTATTCTTACTAACTTTAATGACGTCATAAAATATTGTGTCTTTCAATTTAGTCACTTTCTTCCTATTAATTTAAACCACCTTTCCTAACTTTCATTTCTTTTCTTGACAGATTTTGCTTAATTTCTATAAAAATGAAATGCATGCTCAGAAAAGGGTACACTTATGCCATTATTTTTTATCATTATTTGGTTGTACTTTCCTAGGAGGATTTCTGTTAGGGCCTCACAACAGTAGTAATTCTTGCAAGAGAAAAATAATTACCAGAATTGTGACAAGGTCAACATGGAAAAGGGAACCTATCTGTTGGATTTCATGAATTCTTTCCTTAACATTTTCTGATCTTCTTATAGTTGAATAACTCATATTTTGAAAGATATGATCTCATATTACTTCCTGGTGAGAAAATACCATACTCAGGCTATGAATTGCAAAGAAAGACTATAAAACTGCAAGGCATCTACACAGAGATATATCTCAGGGAGTTTGCTTTGATTCTATTTCTTAAATAGGGGTGGACTAATCTATTGTTAAATCTGCCCTAGTTTATCTTCGCAAACTGGGAGGTGGCTCAGATTACTGCCAAGCCTTCAGATCTTATTTGGAGGCAGCACTTGCAGAGATCCTGAAATTGTGGTTTCCAACAATTGGGTAATCCCTTGACATATGAAGATCAACAGGAAATCTTTACTCATTCAATTCATCAGGACTTTTGGCTAAAATCAATACCAACTTTACTAGTTTAGCTGTTAAAAGCAGCGATAATCTAAGTATAAGCACATTACCACCTCTCTTTCATAGGATCCGGGACACTGCTCAGGTATTCTGAAACCAATTATATACACTGATAGATTGAATTTCTCAACTTTTACTGTTCTTGTCATCTTGTCAACACAGAATGTTTTAAAACTAACCTCCTCCATATTTGGAATAAAAAACATCCCATTATAATAATTGTAACTATTACCTACATTCTTCCCATAAATGAAAAGTAATAGTATTTAGTGCTTATCAAAACTGATTTCCTTTGATGACAAGACAACCCACCTAGCTGATCAATGACAATAAGCATTTTAAAAGTTTCAGTCAGATTATGAGCCAGGATGGAATGAATGCCTGAGCTGACAAGAGAGTCTCCTGTGAACATGCTAGGTGATATAGGAACACGGAAGGAAATCTAGAGGAGTAATCAAGCCCATAATGATGGCACCTCCTCAAGTGGAGTATGGTATGGTATAATGCACCATGTTTTAAAAAAACAAACCAAACCAAAACAAATGCATAAATGGAAACGAACAAACCACAAGTGAGTATGGTCTTGTTAGGTAAAGCAAAAGCAAAGCACCACATCAAGGTGACTTGACCAGCTTCCAGGGCAGTGAAGTTTGGGTCACCCTTATGCAGTCATATAGATACATCCTGACCAATTTCCACAAAGAATGCAAGCCTTTCTGAACAAAGACTTTGTGTTTCTCCATATTCTGCATTGCTTCTCCAGAAGCAAGGTGCATATTTTAGCACACATTTCCTGCATGCCAATAGCCAACCCAGGAATTTCAACATACACTGCTTTGAACATTTGGTTGGAATATCTATATGAAATTCAGCTATGTGAAATGAGAGTGCAGGTTTTGTCTCCAGTTCTTTTGCTCAAAACAGGTGGAGACCTTTCTTAAAGTTTTTGTATTTGAGACGACAATTCATTTAACAAAGGAGAATTGGTTAAAAGTGTGAAAAGTTGCAGTTGAGGTTTCGTCTTAGTATTGAAACAAAAGTAAAGAAACTATGAACAGAGTTATAGGTAGATAGAGAGAGAGAAATAGTTCTGTTCATCACTCAGAAATAATAATTCAACACAAATACAGCAGACATCATAAGCAATAATTTAAAAACCTGAGTAGGGAGTCCATGAACAAAATCACGGAAAGGTACCACAGTCTGCAAAGAAGAGAGATGTACCTACAAATACTAAGGGACGACTGGTGGACACCTCCTTTCAAAAGATAAACAGCCTTTTGTGTGAAAGAATGTTCATATTTCTATTTCTCATTGCCAGAAAGAAGGGCCTGGATATCAACAATGGGGACTGTTTGTAATATATTAGAACAACTTATGCCAATAAGAAATTTATATGAAATGTTAACAGGCATGGAAAGGAAAAGAATTATAGAGTTGAACTAAATCCAAAAAACATGGTATGATATTCACATGAAAAAAAATATTGCAAATGTGTCTCTTAAAGTGTATAAACCAGCTAAAAAAGTACTTTTTAAATGTTAAAAATATGAACAAACCAGTTATGGTGTTATTCTTACACTGACAGTTTACATATTTCTTCATTACATTGTAACAGAATCCCTGCAAGAAGCATAATTGAACATCCTGATTTTGGCTTTTTCCCAAGAATCTAGTACAATTCTAAAGGTTGCAGAACTTAATGGCATGAGATATGCATCACATGGGAAGCTCACAGAGTGTTTCCTACATACATTCAGTCTGAGTTTCCGGAACAATGCAAGCCATGTATCTCAGAGGCATATTTTAACATGAGCTTATCTCATTCAAAATTTGGAGCCTGTCTAAATCATCTCAGATGTCTCCCTTTCCTCTGTATGTCTCACAGGAACAAGATTATGGAATATCATTTTCCTATTACAAAATATTTAAAATTATACCTGTTGCTTGCATGCATAGCTTTTACTTTCCCTATTAATCTGTCTTTATCTCAAACCATGATTTTTCTCAGTCTTACTTCTCCAGTTCTCTCCTCCATCCCACTGGGAAGAATGACAAAGCAGCTCCATGGGGATTAGTTGCCAGCTGGTGTTAAACCAAGACAATCTTAAAAATTACATGTGTAACTCTGTTTTGATCACCACATTCATATTATTTAACATTTTAATGCACTTATTAAGGCCATCTGTATCAAAAGGAGACTTTTGAGGATAGAAAATAAAACTGTTTGGTTACCAAAGATCACATACTCAGATTTTTCTGAAATTCCAGTTCCTTCAAATATGGCATTCCATGAGTATAGAATCATCACATCTATCTTTCCTGGAATTTTTCTTTCTTTTCTTATTTTCTTATTTTTCTCCCTGAAGTCACCTATCTCTGGTACTAACATGGGGCAAATGTGAAATGATTACATCTTAAGATATCTGTGAATTAGAACAAGTTGTTTGTCCCATCTCATTATATAAACACAGCAAATGAATGTTTTAGGGCGCAGGTTAGTTGAAGACAGAACATTAATTCTGTATGAAAGCATCTCATCAGCTTTTGTGAGGTTCAAAAAAATACAGAACTTTCTGTGCAAGACAATATACCAAAATATATTCTAGTAAGGAGAAATGTTACGGTATAGTAGCTGTCATTTCTACTGTGGGAAAATTGAGTGACTGGTTAATAATTTATTATATAGCAAACCAGAATTTAAAATTTGTTTACCTAGTCATCCTCTGGGGTCTTAAAACTACATATTTGCATTCATCTGTTTGCTTCTACCTTTTTTAGTGAGACATTTTGGGAACCAGTGACAAACATTCCTTTTCTCAATCCCTTTCTCTGTTTTGCTGTCTTCCAACACCTCATATTCTCAATTGTGTTAGGCTCTTGTGACCCTCCTCAAGACAGCTTTGTAAGCAAACAAATTACACAGAGCTCTGTGCTTTTATCAGGTATGCAATGTGACAGCTTTGATGATAAAGCCCCAAAAGGGAAAACAGCCTGCAGGTCTTTGCGCTATTGTAAAATGACAGAAAAAATATAATTAGGTTAAAGAGTCTAAAACATTACCCACAGCATTGCGTAGGAAAACATCACAAGCCTGAGTAGGTGATATTTGGTGATAGTTCTATATAGGTAAGTTATAACACTTCTGTAAGTTATAACACTATCTATAGATAAGTAATAACCTTCGCATTTGATGATAAAAGAATACTTTAAAAGCTCAAATATAGTAAGTGTTAACTTCATCAAAAGACTAGCTGGAGATGTAATTTCACATTTGAACATACAGACCTCCCTCTATATTTTTTCCCCCTCTAGATAAAAAAATTAGCATTTACTTTTACTTATGTCTAATTTAAGGAGAGTGATAGCGAGTTTTGATTAATATAACACAACAATGAACAGTTCAAATAAAGTGAATAACTCAAGAATGCTTTAACTGCTATATATTCACAGTACTTTTGCTGAGTCACAGTGCAAATAGAAAACAGATTTGAGGAATTCAATCTCAGCTTTAACAGAAAACATGCAATTCCAAATCAAGTTTCCAAGGCCACAGTAATTCCCTAAATATTCAGGCTCCCAAAACTTTTGAGGACTCCTTGGTGTTTGAAGAAAGACATGACCTTTTACATCAAACAAAAGATTAAAACCCAAAGCCTTCAGATGTCAGGATTAACAATCAGTGCAGTGTGAGTGAGAACGCTCTGGCTGGAGGAACAATTGATCAGTCATCAGTGTGGGAGTAGGTTTCTTCCAGCTGGGGCTGCCCATTATCTCAGGTAGCAGCAGTGAACATGCAACTGGTGTAGCAAACAAGTTCTGTGGATGGACAACAAGCAACAAACCACTGCTGGAAAACATGTTCAGTGTGCACGACCACTAAGACTACTTAGTCAGTACTACTACATGAGCAAGGGCACTTATATACCCTTGCTTAAACTACATGTGCCCATTACAGTGTAAACCTAAGTCAGCTTAGACGTCTACTTTGGACATTTTTCAGAAATGGTGGCTGTGTAACACTACTGAAAAAGACAGCAGTTTAAAAAATGCGAGATTTCTTTCCAGTTAAAATAAATTTGAGTGCAATAAATGTGAAAATATTGAATATATAATTTGCAATCTGGTATTTTTCAATTTGTCCAGCCAAACAGGAAACAAGATGTGGCTAGGTTCACTCCCTTATCTGCATCCTGGGAAATGGGTAGTCTCAGACACTGTGTATCTCCAGTGGTGTTATGTGACCCAAGTGGAAATATGCAAAGAGCACCTGAAGAATGTTGAGTTTCAAAAATTACTACAGTTCATTACTGGAGAAATTTAGAATATACATAGGCTTGAGAATCCAAAGCAATCATATTATTAAATAATATACATATCAAATTCAGACATAGGAAATTATGTATCAAATAGTAACTCTCTTTTAACTGGGTGTGCCACATTGAGTGTGCTCTAGGTAGGAGACTAAATTTGCCTGAGACCATTCTCCAGTACTGAGGCCAGCTGCCACTGAACAGCCTGCGTACATAATATTAAACTTTCTTGTCCCTTGAAACCGGCTCACACATTAAGTTCCAGTTGGGAATGATTCCTGGAAATGATCACTCTAGCTTTCAGACTGCACCCATGAATAACCTGAGGGACAGGCCAGAGGCATACAAGTTATTGTTGTAACAGTTTGGTGATACAGGATGCTCCTGGTCACTCTTTAATTTACAACTATAGATGCAGCCTACAGATCCTCTATTTTCAGCATCTAAAGTGCAAATAGCACCAAAAAGTATGATAATACAAGACTAATTCAAACAAAAACTTTATAAATTAGGTGAGTTACTTTTGGTTATTTTGCATAAGTATGCACAAAGCTTGGTGTAACTCTTAGGGTGAAAGAAAAGAGCAACATCAGCTCACCAATAAAACCCACCACACAGGACATTAAGAGTACTATTTCAAAGTGAAAAGAATTAGGTATCAAGTTTGTATGGGAACCTTTAAAATTTTGTTAAACATGTCTTAAGGAAATATATATTTTAAATATACACCTCAATTAATGTTATTTTACCTGGATTGTCTGTATATGAACTTTTGCTTGAACTTCCAGATCACTTTCACCACACTACTACGTCAGATATTCTGTGCTAAACAGAGACTGTTCTCAAACTTCTAGACTTTAAAATAACATAAAAACAATTACAGACAAATACTACATAGAAGATACAAATACAACGGAGACTCTTAGAAGAGTCTTATGGTTGGCATTTAGCCAGACATGCAAGATGCAACTGTAAAAATAATTTATTTGCATTATCAGACAAAAAAAAAAAAAAAAACAACAAAAAAAACCAAACCCAATGGAAGCCAATAAACCAAAACAAGGAAACAACTGGAAAAAAACCCAAACCACTAAACTTCCATGGAGAATGGAATTTTAAAAATATCTTCTGTTTAATTGACATAAATGACATAAAAACTTCAAAAGGAGGTGCTGTTTCAAAGGCAAAACCAAAACAAAGCAAAAAGAAAGAAAATCAGCCAAATCTTTCAGGTATCTTTACTTCTATATATCTGTATTTGTAGGAAAATGATATTTTGAACAATAATTCTTGCTCAGCACTTACTTTGTTAACATTATTTAACACTGATATTCTTAGAAGTTATCATGTTGCTTTAATTTTCCTAAATGTACAGTTCCACAGCTGTTTGATCTAGAGATGCTTCCCATCTCTGGTCTTCATTATGCCAGTAGTTGGACCTATGCAGCCAGATTGTTCAACATTAGTTAAGTTGTCCTAATTTTCCTTCATCTCGGTGAGTTCCTGGATCTACTTTATCATGTTTCCGAATATACATTATAGTTAACATGAGTGGGCTGGAACACTCAGCCAGAAACATGGAGAGAGAAGGAAGATAAGACCAAAGTGGAAATAGGGGTAACCTTCTTATGGCAGTAGCTTGTTCAGTTGCTTCATGGTACTTGCCTTAGTTCAAGTAAATTTCAAGTTTATCAGCATGTTTTTTATGCTATTAAATCCTTTGTCAGAGAAAATTGTTCAGCTTCTCATCAAAAATTTTCTCCCTAAGAAGGAGTAACTATAAAATAATAGCATCTACTGTTGATTTACTCTTAGAATAGCCTTATGTATAAGGTAATTTGAACTTATTTAAATCAATGCAATCACTTATTTGTAAACAAATAGTAATTATATGAGTACCTTCAATAGCAAATATTTATGATCAAACTGAGAGTTTTCATCATGCCCAGATCATAAATTAATATTCATTATATTCTTCTCAGAGGTGTTTCCTCAGGACTGAAAATGTTCTGGAAACAAGAGTTGCACAAAACTTATGGGAAGACAATGTCAAGTGAAGTTCGGATAGACAATATTCCCTTGTTTTCTCTTGTGTACGAGGCCAGTCACTTCATCATAGAAATTGATCAGGTAATTCAATATTACAGTGCAACTAGAACTTCAGAGAGACAGCTGAGCATCTCCACGGGGAATAAATACACTAATATACATATCAGGATTCCTCAACATAATGAGCAATATAGGAAAAAAAAAGTATTTTAAAATCCTCCTTTTTTCATAGAACCTTGGTTTACTGGAATGTTTCCTTTAATTTCTTACTATACTTGCAAGTCTGCAAGGTCAACTGGCTCACTCCAAGTTTCCTTTTATTATACATGTCAAATATTTCAGACCTGTGGGAATGCACGCAAGGGAGAATGCCTTTACTTTCTGCTTTATTAAAACACCAGTAAGGCCCCATTAAAACCTTAGTGTCTCACTAGAAAGGTCAGATGTTTCCACACTGTTCAGCTGGGATTGAAAGGTGAACCTGAAGACAGAGAAGTAACAGGTAGAGTCTTGTGATGAATAAAAACTGGTCCAAACATAATAAAATCAAAATCTTTTGAAAAATTAACTCATATGAGCTCCCCCCTCTCCCCAGCTTTATTTAAAGGAATATGTTTGCTGATAAGTTTCAGACTTATGCTTGCAGAATTTTTTTCCAGTGATTGCAGCTCTTCAAGGGGCCCAGATCTTGGCTCTGAAGAAACATCTTGGGTTCCTTGCAAGTTTGATAAAGAGGTTACCCAGCTCCCAGGATCTTGGCTCTGAAGAAACATCTTGGGTTCCTTGCAAGTTTGATAAAGAGGTTACCCAGCTCCCAGGATAACGGGTATTGGATAGTAGAGGCAATGGATATTTTGAGGAGAACTGGGAAGATAACAGAACCATGTATCTTTTTTGGAAAAGAAATAGATTCTTGAAGAATACTGGGAACTGATGTAAAGAGACTTGGAAGATTTATTACAACAAAGCAGAAAGAAAAAAATAGAGGGGAAGAAGACCTCAAGAACTGGTAGTGGAAATTTGGCCTAGGTCCAAATGGGTGTTAAGCAGCAAGAAGAAGCAAGTAAATACAGAGTCAGACTAGAAGACAGCTGACTGCTGGAGGAAAGGCTGACAGAGAAAAAGGGGCATCATTAGGTGGAAACAGGATTTTCTGTGTACAGCGAGTAGAAAGACCAGCCTAAGAGGAAAACAGTCTCTGTAAAATGAGAACAATGGAACAGTGATGAAGAAAGTAACATGGGAAGGAGATAGGCAGGCAGAAAGCCCCAGGTATATAAAAAATGAGAGTTCAGCTTGTAGTGAATGCTATCAACAAGCTTCATAACATCTGGCAAAGCAGATAACACCCACTCATGGATGCTATTTTCTTCCATACAAGGTGCTGTGAGCTAGAGCTGGCAGTCACCCCATGGTCTGGGCTGCTTGCTTCAAAATGCCTTGTTAACATACACAATACTGTATTAAAAACATTGCTGATTTCATTTTGTGTGCACAATTCAGTCTAATGACATTTTTGCACACATCTTCCAGAGGACTACCACTTCCTTTTGTTCCCAAGGGGCGCATATCTCATTAAATGGGCAGTTTTTACCTAGTTTATTCTTTTTTTCATTTTCATTCCTAAGTCTTATTTATCATGCACTGTTGGATTCCACTTTGAAGAAAGACCTGCTGAATTGTTGATTTCCCTGGGGCTTTTCACTCCCCCATCATTGCAGCATTTGAAGACTTTGCCAGTTGACATATATCTTTACAATATCTTCTAAGTGAGGAAACACTCTAATCTCAGTTTGAAGATAGAACTCTAAGGGTTTCTAATAATTCTGTTTACCCATTTCGATAGAGATTGCTGTTTACAGATCATACATTCCAAGCCCAGTTTGAATAGATTCTTATATTACAACTTTGAGCATTCAGCCATTTGCAGTTATGTCTTTAGAATCTCAGACTTGTCACCCTAAAATCAACAACACCCTCCAAAATGTTTAGGCAGGCTTCCTAGCATTGCAGATACTGACGTAGACACTGGAGAGATGTAAGTTTATTCTGTGACTTTCTGTTTTGTGGGCTATGAAATTGTCTGTTGCCTTCATAAATACTTTCTCGGCTGCACAGGAACACAGGCTGAAACAAACTGATTGGCTCATAACCTTCACCATGGATTTTTGTTCATAAATCTATTTAGTAAATTATTTCTAACTCCTGGGTTTTTTCAAAGGAAGGCAAGGCAGGTAAGGATTGCCATTTAAGAAATTTCAGAATAAGATTAGTATTAGGAATCTTATACAGATATTTCAAAACCTACATAGATAACCACACAAAACAAATTCTTATTTTCCAACCTAGTTAATTCTGTGAATTCTGTGATTGTTCCATACAGAGTCAGTCAACTGAAACTTCTTAGCCTTTCTCTTCTATGAAAGAAAAGGAAGAAATGAACAACAAAAAGAAGCAGGGCAATGTATTATTAGATAAAGAAACAATTTCTCTCCCCCAAATAGTAATTGCATAAGAGTAGGAAGATGAAGCTCAATACATGCAGCTTCCCTTCATGACTGGACAGGTCTTTAAGGCATATTTATTCAATGCAAGTTTGGATATAGATGTATAACTACACAAAATTATCATGCTAAAAAGAAATCTATACAAAGCAAAAGTAGCTCCAATTAAAAAAATACCCTGTCGCTAGTAGGGATTTTTTCCTACTTATGTATTTTTCCTCTGCATATGAATTATGCATATTTTCTGTATTTAATATGGCCACCTAATAAGGAAAATGCTGATGTTAAGATCTTTTGGAAAATATATGCTGAAGTATCCTTAGGAAAATGCACTGCTTCAGTTAAACGCTGATGCTCTCATATTCAACGAATCAGACTTTCATAACCACATAATTTCAAGCCCTTTTTTTTAACATAAACAAGTTTACAGGAAGTTTGGATTTTTTCATTTGAACCGCTCATGGCAACAAGCAAATACATGTAGCCTAGAGACTAATCATATAATATAAGGCCACAGAAACCTGTGAGACTTCCTTGCCTACTTTCATCTGATCTAGGTGACACTGAAAATTTGTACCTATCAGGGTCTATATCTTCATCTATAGCTTAAGTCTCTAAGTATCTTCTGATTCTGATAGTACTGGGAAAGACTAAACTATTAAGAGATTCTGTCAGTTTCTCTGAATCCTTTCAGAATTTTCTGCCTCACTTTTTCGCAAATCTTATTTCCATCCACGAGAATGCACTTTAATCCAGCTGCCTGTTCTCTACCCTGTTATGATTTTTCAGCAAGATTATTCAACTGAAAAGAAATTGATTTGTACCAGTACTGTGCCTGTAAGCTGGCTGTAAGAGCAGGAATTACAAAAATTACAAGTTTTACAACCTAAGAAATGCTACTTGTTGGGGAAAAATTAATACAAAGGTATACAGAGCAAAGTCTGTAAACATTCACATCTCAGAAAGTCAAGGGAGCTGGATAATCTGCTTTGTTTTCATACTTTCTTGTCTTACATTCTCATTTTTATGCTGGAAGTTTAAAAGATTTTAAGAGAGTGACTTGCCTATGGTCAAAAGAACTCAGAGTACAGCAAATAATTTGGCTAAATCCTGCATAATAGTTTCTTCTTATGGAAACATTTTACCCCATCAGAGAACAAAAATCAAATACAAAGCCAGCCATCTGTTAGGGTTCATCTCTCTTACATCTTCCTGTCACCCTTCACTATTAGAATAGTTTGGCTTAGAAGGGACCTTAAATATCATATAGTTTCAACCTCCATTCTGCATACAAGGACATCTTTAACTAGATCAGGTTGTTCGAAGCTGCATCCAACCTGACCTTGAACCCTTTCAGGGATGGGACATCCACAATTTCTCTGGACAACCAGTTCCAGTGTCTTACTGATATCACAGTAAAGAATTTCTTCCTAATATCCAATTTAAACCTACCTTCTTTCAGTTTAAAGCCATTACCCCCCCATCCTATCATTACAGATCCTAAATAAAATTTCTCCCCATCTTTCTTATAAGTCACCTGTAAGTATATATATAAGCTTCTATAAGGTCTCCCTGGAGCCTTCTCTTCTCCAGGCTGAATAACACCAACTCAAACTTTCCTCCATTCCACTGATCATTTTCATGGCAGTCCTGTGGACAGACCCTAACAGGTCCATATATTTCCTGTGTTGAGGCCCACAGAGCTGGATGCAGTAATCTGGGTGTGGTTTCAGGGCAGAAGAGTAGATGAATAGAGTCTCCACCCTGGACCTTCTGGCCACACTTCTTTTTAATGCATCCCTGCACCCCAGGATAGAATTGGGTTTCTGGGCTGCAAGTGCACATTGCTGGCTGATGTCTAAATTTTCATCTACTAGTAACCCCAAGTCCTTCTCTGCCGGGCTACTTTCATTCAGCTCTTCACTCAGTCTGCATAGATACAAGCAATTACTGGATCCCAGGTGCAGGACTTTGTATTTGGCCTTCTTGAATTTTAGGAGGATTGCATGGGCCCATTCTCAGAATTGTCATGGTCCCTCTGGATGACAAGGTCCCTCTAGCATATCAACCGAATGACTCAGGATGGTGTCATCTGCTGAGGATACACGTAGTCCCACTATGTCACTGATGAAGATATTAAACAGTACTGGCCCCAGTACAGACCCCTGAGGGTGTCGCTCCTGTTGTGCATTAAGCCACTGACTAAAACTCTTCGGATATGACCAGTGACCCAATTTCTTATCCAAAAAAGAGAGTCCATCAAACCCATGTCTATCCAAGATAGTAACAAGGATGTTTTGTGAAACGCTGTTAACCTTATAGAAGTCAAGATTGATGACATCAGTTGCTTTTCCATTATCCACCAGTGCAGTTACTCCATCATACATGTTTAGGAAGAAAGAACGTAACAGCTCAGTTGGAAATCCTAGAACTGTTCCTGACATCTGGCTTCCCTTCTCACAAATGTCATGACCTTCTCCTCCAAAACAGGTAGAAAATTATCCACGGTTGTAAAACGTGAAGCAGATCATCAGAAATTCACCTACTAAATCTACACCAGCCAATAAAGAATGACACGAGGACAACAAACTAGCTGTAATATCAAGATTAAAATCAATCATCAACCAAAAAAGCACACAGTAAGTACATTTCCAAGAGAAATTCAAAACAGTCCTACTTGAATTTAGCTAAAGTACAATAATTAATTTCACTGTTTTGAAAATTAAGAAGCCCTACAGACTTTGGTTTCCCTGTTAGTTCAGTAATATATCAGTAGAAATCTATGAGACCTTTTCAAAATAACATTTTATTTTTATCTTTATTTGCAACAACTATTAGACAAATCATATTTCAATACCATCATGGGATCAGGACAACATTGATTGCAAGAGGTTGAGTAGACCAACCTTTCACTCAAAACAACATAATAAACAACATCACAAGCTAAATATGACTTTGCCAGTCTTCAAAACTTTCAAGGATGATGTTTCAATAACCTGTTCTTATTCTGCACTGTCCTCACATCGTTTTTACCAATGTCCAGTCTGAGCACTGTCAAGTCTTTTTTTTTTTGGCTGTTGTTCCCCCTTCTATTGTCTGGCAGTACCACAGAGAGTCCAGCACCATCATTGCTGTACATCCCCTTTCAGACAGTTGCAGTCTGCTACCAGGTGGCTCCTCAATCTCCTCTTTGTCAATCTCAGCAAGCCCAGTCTCTGCCTGCCTCTCCTCTTAGCTTGTGTGTTTCGTGCCCTTACCCATCTCAAAGTTGCATGTCACATTACTGCTATTGACTTTCAATTAACCAACTGCTGAAAACATACACAACATCATGAAGTTAATTCTATTTACACTTTGCGATGCATTACATTAGGATGATGTGAGCACACTAATACTAACATATATGCTTTGAGACACTAATGAATGTTTCAGAACATAGAAATCAAAATAGTTCATTCAAAAATGAAAGAGAGTGGGAATTATCTTCAAGTCTTTACCCTTATTTGGGATATTCCTTTAACTTAGGATGTACAGTAACATTGTTATTTATCCATTCACCTAAACATTCCTTAATTATAAGCCTAATATATTCCAATGACAGAAGTGCCCTAATTAGTACATGAAACTCCATATCCGTTTGTTTAAGGAAAATATAATATTCAAATTTTCAATTCATACATTGCATTACTTCCACAAGTGACTGTATCCCTTAACATTATTCTTCAAACTCATGATCTCAGCATATCATGGAATTTTTTAGAAACATACATTTAATACCCTATTTTTATGTGTGAACATGTAAATCTGATTTCAAAAATCATCTTGTTCCATCAGTAATCAGGTGCCTGCAGTTTTATGTTGAATAAAAAGAAAACTTTATTGCCTCTTTCTGTAATCTATCTGATAAATTAAAATAACAGCTATGTCCATTTGGGAAGAAGGATTCCATCTTTCTTTATAGACAGTATCAAAGGGTCAAAACTACTATTTTCTTTTTCCCAACTATGTCCCAAAGTATGTCCTTTTTTAAACATACAGAATGTATTCTGGTTTTAGTTCAGTAGAATAGCTTTATCTCCTCTAAGCGTTTATTTCCAAGTTCCTGGGTAGCAATCTACATCTATGTGATTATTCAATTCCAGCCTATGAAGAATAGTCTGGAATACTATGTTCTGGAACCTAATTCCAATTATTTGACTTATCAACTGTGAATTACACTTAGTTTAAAGTTTTCGTTTCAGATGACTGTGTTGAAAGAACTGTTTGGGGTTTTTTTCCAGTATGTCAAATACACCTATTTTTTATTCTGTCATCCAACTGAAATTAATGAGATACTTGCTTGTACATCAAAATAACAATAAATTAATATTCACTCTTCTTTCTAATAAATGTTTTCAAATTATCCCTTCCATCCTGATATTGGTTTAAAATCAGCATGTTTAACTTCAAAAGTCTCCAAATAAAACCGTGTAAATGGATAATAAAAAATTAATATATTTTCCTACAAATGTTTTTGCCGAGAACTCTTTCACACTGAGTTTAAAAACCTCCTTTAACTACTCTGCTAATTATACAAAATTTTGCTGGATACATACTGATTTTGTAGCCTAGTGTAAAATGGGGCCATATTGTCTAACCCAAAGCAAGATTCAAATTAAAGTAAGATTTTTTGCACTTTCTTCCAAAGCCAGATGTATATAGGTCTAAGTAAAAAAAAATTTTGGAAATACTTGTGCATATATTCATGTGTCTTCTCTGTAAGGTCAGACATTAGTTATCTTCATGGAATTAAACCCTAAGACTACAGCAGGCATAAAAAGTTTCTGAACTGGATTTTTAACACTATATAATTGGTCATATTGATCACATTGCCTGCAGCATTATTTTTACAGAAAAAAATGAAATCAATATTAGGATCCAAAATGGCAATAGGTCTTACCACCGCTGTTATGACACTTGGTAGAAGAAATGCAGCATTAACTATTATAAGATATTTTAAAAAACATACAGCTTTATATTTTTTTTTATTTTTTGGGTGGTTGTGTCATTTTGGATTTTTGGTAGGTTTTTTTGGTTTGGTTTTGTTTGTTTGGTTCTTTTCTGGTTGGTTGGTTGGTTGATTGCTTTGTTTGTTGGGTTGGGTTTTTTTCCTCCCAGAAATGCAAGTTTTCCTCAAAAGCCAAGAAGGAATGACTACATAGTGTCTTACAGAAAATAGCTTTCCTGGAACATCTAATCTCTATGTTGAGCAAGCTTTAGGCTGTGGTATAACTTGTACAGCTCAGTGCTTGCCTTTCTAGGTGAGGAGAGCAGATTGAAACCCTGAAAATGTCTCAGGTGAGAAACATACCAAAAAAAGGGTCTCCAATCCTGTCGTACTCACACAAAAACGTTTGCATTTAAAACTTTCTAGGCTTTAGACTGATGTAAGAAGTTTAAGTTATATCCTTCAGTCCTATTCTCACCAGTCTTGTAAAATGAGAAGTAGTCTGACCAGCTTTTTTTGCTATTCAAAGTTGCTGACCAAAATAAATATGCAACAGAGGGAGTTACATTTGTCTTCAAGTAAAAGGAAAAGACTCTAAGTTCAGCACTAGAAGAGGTGTTAGAGGACACAAAGAATTGAGAATGAAGCATTTATTTAAAAGGACTGTAACTGCTCATGAGTTTTTTATTGAAGTATTGTAAACAAAATCCCATGTTTGTTTTTAAAATTTTTAAAAATCCATTAAATGAGCAAAAAATTATGTGAACCAGTAACTGAACGAATTCTATGAGATATTCTTATGTAGCTTTGAAATGAAGGAAAACAATACTGCAAGAAAGGATTTTTGAAAAGCTAAAGTATTTTCAAGACTAAAAAACTAATAAAACACCAAACCCCAAAATATTGATTTTGTTGCAGAAAGGATTAACTACAGGATTTTATCCAGATTTTAGTTTTCCCATGTCAAAAATACGTTATGACCCCATTGGGGAGCAGGAGAAAAGTGTGAGTAGTCCTCTCCCTGAGGAGAAAGGTGCAGCAGAGACAATGTGTGATGAACTGACCACAGCCCTGATTGCATGTCCCCTAAGCCTCTGGCAAGAAGAGGTGCAGGAATCAATCCCTGTGAAGGAGGGAGCAGTGGGGACAAGGTGTTTGAAGATTTACTTATTATTTCTCATTACCCTACTCTGATTTGGCTGATAATAAATTAAACTAATTTCTCTGTGTCAACTCTGGTTTGCCCATGATGGTAATTGGTGAGTGATCTCTACCTGCCCTTACCTTGACCCATGAACATTTTGTTATCCTTTCTTTCCCTTGCCCAGCAGCTTTGGCAGGCACGTGATGCCCAGCCAGGGTCAATCCACCACTGGGTTTTAAATAAACATTAAAGATAGCTCTTCTTTTTCTTCTAGGCCTTTATTCACACCCCCATCCCCCGCCATAATTAGTCCCATCTACAAAAGATCACATGAAGTTATTTTCCTGAAGATAATCTTTGCTTTATGAATTAGCATTGTCTTTGAATTTATACAGTGCATCCAGAGAAACTGCACACTGACCAAGGCATAGATACAGACGAGGAGAAGAAATTCAATCCTGTTAAATCAACACCATTTTCAGGGAATGAAAAAAGTACTTTGGAAGCAGCAAGTCTGCCCCCTCACAGATAAATGAGAAAAACCTCATAATTTCTCAAATTTGAAGTTACGAAAGTATCTGTTTTGAGGTGAGCATGGATATCTGCTGTATGCTGGAGATATCAGGACAGGAATGGCTCTCATTGTCACTATCAGACACCCAGAAAGAGGTAAGATGCTGCTTAAGTGGGCCTTTTGACATCTTCACATGCATTTAAGAGGACTGTGAAAAGAAGTGCTTTAGGACAACCAGAAGCTTCCATTTGGACAAAAACGGATTAAGCAGTTTAGAGAAAATGTCTGAGAAGGTTAAATAATATCCTAAAGAAAGAGATTTATAAAGAGAGATATTTTCATGAACAAGTAAAAATAGAAAACCTAAGCTGAGATAAAAAGGTACTAAAAAGACTTTTTGCCATTTATCTTTCAACTAACATATAATGTGTTTTGTCATGAAACAGTCATTACTCAGAGCAGCTATGCCTTTGCTAGTGCAGGAAAATGTGTACTCTTCAGCATGTGGTTATTCCCCAAAAGTCTTTGCTAAAGGAAAAGAAAATTCTTTCAAATTTTCCAGATGAGTTTGATAGTGACTTAATGATTTTAATTGACCTCTGGTGTTTCTTTTCATGTGCCAGCTCTGCACCTCATTTGACCTCAGGCTTACAGAAACTAATTAAATATGAGCACAGAGACAACATTAAAAATCCAGAGCCAATAGAGATAACAAAAAGAAGCTTTCCTCTACGTTTTTCTCCCATTTTTTGAAGAAAGGAGTTCTATATTCTTAGTAAAAGCCACAGACTGTCCTAGTTTAAAAGATCATCTGGGATCAACTACTGCCAGGCATAACAATTCTTTATTCCAGATGTGAGAATGAGATGGCTGCATACCTCTATAGAAAATGTACACTGGCATTCACCTTAAAAATTTATGCCTACGTCATTTTCATACCTACATCTTTGGAGGGGCTACTGTCCACTATGTTTGTCCTGAAGGGGACAATTAGTGAGGCAAATGAGCTTGTATGAGGAGTAGCAGCCTCTTCAAAAAAAGTGGGGTTTTTTTCTAAGTAGTAGACAAGTGATTTCAAAGAATTATGCCTGCATGTACATGCTCTCTATGAAATACAAATTTCTGCCCAAAGAAGTATGCATTTTCAAAAGCCAGTCTAAACCTGAGTTGCTGGAGGAGATGGTTTCATCTTCTTCCCTAAGTAGTCTCTGTTTTCTATCCTCCTCCAGCTCTTCCACTCATTCAGCCATGCAGCCATTCAGATCAAAGATATGATACTCTGGAAACAAACAAACAGAAATGTACCAAACCAATCAGATTTAGCTCAAGTAGGATTTTGACTGCCACACAAGCATCAGTCCCACAATATGCAGGAAAGTTAAGATTTTCAATAGCAGGAGGCTTAAGGTAATTTTAGTCAATCAAGAAATCAGGTACTAAGAGGAAAATGAGATGATTTTCACCACCTGTGCAGTGCAGGGTTTACAAACAGGCATTCTGTAGTGTTATCATACTGTACCATGTGCGGTAGTTTTGCAAGATACTGGATTTTCATGGAAGTGCTTTTTTCACCTATTGCAAATTGGTGATCAGCAAAAGGACAGGCTGAAGGTGCCACAGGGTCAGTGTGTTATAAAACAAAATTTACACAGCTCCATCAACTTCCATAGGAAGTCTCATCCACTGAGATCTTTCTTACATTTTTCAATGCACTTTTATTTCTGAACCAAATAACCTCATCCTAAGGTACTGCATCATAAATGACTGCCTAGTATGATGTGAGGAGTGCCAAGTGCTGTAGTGAATACATACCAACTCATTCGAGACAGTGAGTGTTCTAGCTCAAAATATTGAGCCAGAAATTTAAAAATACTGCAACAAACAAGCCCCCTGCAAAACAAACAACAAAAAACAAACCCCAACCAAACAACCAACCAAAAAAGACCTCACAGAGACACAGAAAGCAGCCATTGTATAGCACTGTATAGCAGCCATTTTCATTGCCTCATCTTCTGCTTGCAGCTACTAGAAGTACAATTAATTTGCATGTCTCTAGTCTAGTGTTGTAGGCTTTGCACTTTTCAGAATATACCTGAAAGCATCGCTTGCTGTAATCCTCCATGGAGACCGGATATTGCCCTACTAGCTATAAATATTTCTGCATGTTGTACAATTGAGTGTCCTTACATGGTGTCTACACGTAGGTGTCTAAGGCACTGGAAAGGCATGAGAGTTGGTCCTGAATAATTTGTTTGAGATTGAACAGCACAGGCTGCCTTCACAGTATTGGCTCACTTATAATAGAAAGAAGTGGAGCAAGGTTACTTTTTGGAATATATCCAGTTCCCTTGAGTGAGTGAACTAGAAATAGGCTAACCTACTCCAAAACTTCTTACTACAAATGCAGCAATTCTGGAGCATCAGCATATAAATGCTGTCAATACCAAACAGGCTTTTATTATACAAATATTCCATTGCCTGTAAGTAGTTCTCTGCTTGGTAGGCTGCAAAAGCTTCCTTGGAGCCAGCAGATGGAGAAATGCTTCCATTTAAAAAAATACCTCTGGGGAAAGGCAAATTCAGCAGCTATGGAGGCAAAGCAGCTGTACTTTCCAAATCTATTCCTTCCTGATCATGAAATCTATCCTAGTCAGTTTCCTAGGTAACCCTATGAAACTCAGAATACTAGTTGAGAGTGAAGGCAGTAAAAAAACAGATATAATTTTAAGTTAACCTTAATAAAATAAGTTAAGAAATGTCAGCTTTGATAGGATTCAGAAATTTAGTTTTGTTTTTTTTTCCCCCATGCACACAGTGGGTTGTAGATGACACTGTCATTCTTTCACTATGTCTTGGAATGGTCTTATAAGATACTAGAGTATTGAACCTATATTTTTTTTTTTACGATCCATACACTGGCCTCTTCTGGTTTCTATAGTTGAAACATAGTATTTTTATTGATCAGTTATACTGAATATAAGCATGAACGCTGATACTAGGGAATATGAACATCACACTGTCAATTTCATGCACTTTACTGAGGAATTCTGCTCAGATAACAGTCAGCAGATGACACATATTAACATAGGAATAAAACAATAGATAAATAGATAATAGACTATTCTTATCTGTATTTCTAGGGGAAAAAAAATTGTACTGGAAAAAATTGCATTTAAAATGTACATGGAATTCATGTAAAACAAAACCAGCCACATTCCCCTTTCTCAAAATGAAATTTCTTGCCCTCTATATACACACCATCCACTCACTATTGGTCTGTGTTGAAAGCATGGAGACACAGACTGTAAAATGCTCTGGATGAAGAGACCCTATAAATCAAGGAAAGAACAGAACAGCATGCTATGGTTATTTTCAAATTCATATGCATCCACTCTACCTTGTTGTCATTTACAAAGCATACGTGCGCCTCAGATATAGAAAGGGAAAAAAAGACATCCTTCAGAGAATGAGATCTGTGTATTTCAGCACAGCACTGCTTGCAAAACTCAACTGGGTCAACACAGTGGACCAACAGGTTGATAATTTGGTCATTATATTTTAGATGCCAGCTTTTCAGAGAATGTTAAGGGTGCCAGCATTAATTATAATTATAATTTAAGCAGTCATTTTGTGTACTTTCTATTGTTTCCTTTCAACCTCAACCCATCTCTTTTTCAAAACTCCTTGGTGATAGGCACATGTACCAGTATGTAGCTATAGCTGCACCTTCTGGTATGCAGCTGGAGACCTGCAGTAAAATTTAAGGGAGAAACCTGATTTTACTCAAATTGGTCTTTATGTACTGATAAGTTTAACCAAATCCACAAACTAAGCATCTGATGTAACTACTCAGTGATATAATTTATAAAGACAGTTCCCACAAGATTTGTAGTTTTAGGAAAGTGTTTATGCACAATTAAGAGGTGCTGCATGGTCAGTGCTCAGTCATGTTATATCTTTCAAAACCCCCAATAACCAAAATACTTATAAACATTCTCAACATAATAGCCTTTGAAAAAATCGGCAACTAGATTTCTAGAGAGTGCAGGAGAACTTTTAAACTAACACTGCCTTTCGGCCTCACAGAAACTGATTTCCATTTCACACCTGATTTAAAATCAGAATTCTCATTAATATGGGTATTTTCTGCATTTTAGTTGTGAGGAGTGAAATGTACCCAACATACAGCCTTTCCCTACTAAGCTCCAGGTCAGCTAGCATTAATCAGAGGTCAAACTGTCTGTCCATTATTTTTCACCCTTTTTAGGGGTTTTTGTCATTCCCGTAACTTCACAGACCTGTAACCCCTCCACTGTGTGCTGTGTGTCAGTGTCTGCAGCAAATGGTGCTGAATGAAAGCTGCATTTGGTACATCTGCAGTCCTCAGTATCCTAGGGGACAAACCATCTCACAGATTAGAAGTCCAGCTGAAACTGAAGCATTTTGTCTGGGCAGGTGCAGTCCCACAAAGCATACTTAGCCTGTGCCTTGGGCAGACTTGCCAAGATGACGTTGATCTAGAAACCCAATTTAGCCTGCACCTACACATGAATACATGTGCCCTGTCATGGTCATGGGCTACACAGCTTACATTTGCTGTCAGTCAGGTCTTTAGGGTTTACTCGGATGTGTCCCCATATAGACATGCCTCAGAATGATGAATTAAAGGCATTTATTGCACAATTAATAGCTCCCTTCTAGGTAAAATTTTCTCAGCAGTATTGAGGTTTAATTGGTTGAGACATTTTAGATATTTTTTCTAAATATAGAAAAAGCAAACCTCAGCTGCTCTCTAGTTACCATAGCAACCGTAAGGTATTATGGCACTTATCTAAGTGCATACATATAGCATTTTCCATGTATAAAATTAATATCTGAATCAACTTTTATATATGCTGAGTATATTTTTTTTTCCATTTTGCCTGTTTTACAGGTGACCCTTCAGTGGAAATAAAGGAGCAGAAACCTGTTAGAATACTTTTAGAATCATAGAATCGTTCAGGTTGGAAAAGACCTTTAAGATTGAGTCCAACCATTAAGGCAGCACTGCCAAGCCCACCACTAAACCATAACCCCAGGTGCCACATCTATACATCTTTTAAATATCTCCAGGGATGGTGAAACAACCACTTCCCTGAGCAGCTTGTTCCAATACTTTTGATGAAAAAATCTTTCCTAATATCCAGCCTAAGCTTCCTCTGGCGCAACTTGAGACCCTTTCCTCCCCTCCTATCACTTGCTACTTGGGAGAAAACACAGCCCCCCACATGGCTAGGTAGATGTAGAGAGCAATAAATCTGAGCCTCGTTTTCTCCAGGCTAAACAGCCCCAGTTCCCTCAGCTGCTCCTCATCAGACTTGTGCTTCAGACCCTTCACCAGCTCTGCTGCCCTTCTCTGGACACACTCCAGCACCTCAATGTCTTTCTTGTAGTGAGGGGCCCAAAACTTAACTCCGGATTGAAAGTGTGGCCTCACCAGCGCTGAGTATAGGGGGACAGCCCCTTCCCTAGTCTTAGGGTGGTAAGTGAAGGTGAAGCAATCTGGGATTCATGACCAGTTTGTGTAATACAGGCAAAATGTATAACTGCTGCACTGTTGAGTTAGTAACTGGAAAGGAATAAGTTGCATACAGAGTCCAAGAATAGACTGACATGAACAAACCAACAGGACATAAATTAACAGTGAAGTTAAGCAGTATACCAAGCCACACAAAACAAACTTGTTCCATTAGCCTAATTCTCAGTAACTTGGTTTTTCAGACAAAACTTACCTATGCAATTTTTTGCCCTGCATTTAATTTTTAGTAACATCTCACTTGAATCGCCATGACAGTGTGAGAAAGAGAGCAGAAGCATGTTTAATTTACATGAAAACAATCTCAAGTTATGTCCAAGCCAAACTACAAACTAATTATTGAGATTATTTTTGACATTATTACTGTGTCATGGTGTGCAAAGTAGTGTAGTTTTAATTTATCAAAGAATATCATGGAATGGTTTGGGTTAGAAGGGTTAGAAGGTTAAAATACATCTAGTTCCAAACCACCTGCCGTAGGCAGGGATACCTTCCACTAGACCATGTGGTTCAGAACTCCATCCAACCTGGCCTTGAACACTTCCGTGACTGGATATCCATAACTTCTCCAGGCAACCTCTTCCAGTACCTCAAACTATAATAGTGAAGAATTTCTTCCTTATAGATAATCTTAATCTACTCTCTTTCATGTTTAAAATCATTACCTCTTATCCTAATACTACATATTTTGCTTTTCTTGATTTTAAAGTTATTAAAATAATTGTTAGGAGAAAAAAAAAACAGGGATCTTTTGAACTGTTTTTTCAATTTGCTTTCATAAAACTTCTACTGTGATTAACCCAGTTCTACATCAAATCAAGCAATTTATCAGCTCTAAATTTCAATAATACAACTTAAGGCAACTTCACACAGAATTATATATCAGTTTTGTATCATCACATTTGTCCTCTTCTGGGCAAAAGAAAACAAATCACAAAATCTCTCACTGACTGAATGGACATAAAGGCTTAGATGTTTATTTCAACACCTTAAGCTACATTAAGGAACATCACTGTGCTTGAACACATGGTGTGTCTTCAGAAGAAAGGTATCACATGCAGCTCAAAATGACTGCTGAGAAGAATCCCACACTCTGAGGTAAGGATTCCCATAGTAGCAGCAACAGCAGCAATTCCAGGTAGCTCTGGGCTAGGGATTACAGCAGGAGGGTTTCTGTTGCTCGTAAAATATGCACTGACTGCTTTGAAGTAAACTTGGTGCTAATGGTTCACACACTGCAATTTTAGTGCTGCTCCTTAGAGGTTTTTAAGCTCTTGCTACAGGATACATCAGCATTGTGTCGGAGAAAGGTGCAGGCTCCCTTTGCCCATACTCAGCTAAATGTGAATCAGCCCTGAACTGAACCAAAAGCTGAAGAGGCAGAATATATTAACTTGGGCTCTCTATGCTAACACAGTTACTCTACAATGAGCTTATAGTACAGGCAGAGTGAGCCCACATTTGCCTGCACCAGATATACTGATTGCAGGAAGGAATAAGCACCTTAGGTGAATCAGAGGCCAAGCAGTCTTTAGTAATTTGGGCTTTAACCTCAAATATAAGGCTTGTATAAGTGTAATATTAGGATAAGCAAATGTGTCATGGGCTTACATTCAAAGTTTATGTGTAAAACTAGAGCAATACTTAACTACTCTTCTCTCCTTAAAGAACCAGTTCCACTTTACTTCTAGCACTGGAACAGCTCCCCAGGGAAGTGATCACAGCACCAAGCCTGACAAAGCTCAAGAAGTGTTTGGACAATGCTCCCAGGCACATGGTGTGACTCCTGGGGTGTCCTGTGCTGGGCCAAAATTGGATTTGGTGATCCTGATGGATCCCTTCTAACTCAGGATATTCTACGGTTTTGTGATATTTTCTATTTCCATGCAGGTTTAAATAACCAAGATGAGAGAAAGACAATGCTCTGAATGTAGTTTTGTAGGCAGAACCTACACCTACATATTATTAATAATGTAATATTATCTATGCTGACAACACAACACTGTTTTCTTAGTCAACATTTGCATTCTTCCAAGAAACACTATTCAGCTATCTACTGTCTACGGAGAAAGTCTTGGCATAAAATAACCATTTATAAATATATGAAATCCAGAATACTCATCACTAGTCTTGGATCCTTAAACATAAGCAATGCAAGAATGAAAATATCTGGTGATTTGTGATAATTTCATAACATAAGTTACTCTACTTATATTATTTAGGAGTTTCAAATGTGATTTTAAAATCAGATTAAGATACTAAGACTGGCAATACCACACCCAAGTTTACAAATACCAGTACGGATGCATTATCTTAGCACTTCTTAACTTCAACAAAATTAAAATTAAAATTTTAGTGTTGATAACAGAAATACCTAAATAGATGTAACATTCACTAGTGCAAGTTCTTGTGTCAAAGAAGGATGCACAAGAAACTATTTTCCTAAAATCCTTTTGATGTCTTAAACACTGCTTAGTGTAATATACTGATTACTTGAATTTAATGAATAGCTTCCTTAAAATTCTTCCCTAGTTAGTACTTAATAAAAGCTCCATTTTCACTTCCTCAAGAGGAGAAATTAAAGATCTACATAATTTTCACTCATGCAGGATTATGTGCTTTAAATCCAAATACAAAGAAATTGAAATTCCAGTTTAAAAGTTTTAAAAAGTGAGTAGAACTCTACCCTCTTTAAAGTCTCTTTATTCTGTAAGGGAACTTCAATGATACAATACTTAAGAGATTTTTGACACCTACTTCAGCACAAATTTCTGTCTTTATTGATTTAAAATATGATTTCTTATATTGGGAACTGAGTTCTTAAAGTTCTTAACAAGGCAGTTTTTGATATCTAATGAATCTCAAACAGCTTCTTTCTTAAGATTTCTTTGTCTCAAAAATAGCATTCACCCCTGCAATAGAGGTGTTTTCTGACCAAAGGGGTGTGATTGATTTGCAGGAAAATAACTGAGCCAAGACTGTTTTATGTTTGCTGAGGGGCAAAATCACTTCTTTGCAGCCTTATCTAGAAATGCATCTCTCGACTAGCTCCTGTATTTTGACCCAAACGCCTCCAGTTTTAGTGGGCATGATGAGAGATGTTTTCTGTGCACCTTGTCTTGCAGGATAGATTTTGTTTATAAAAATAAGCAGCAAAATCTTAAAGAAACAGGCTGAAATAGAAAGAACATTCTCATTTTTGAGCTGTTTGCCAAAGTAGTAATGCAAATGCTTATTAGTGAGATTGAGCTGTTAAAGTACATCAGTCATACAAGGTGTTTTCAATATACCTTTGTATAGGTTTTGTTTAAGAATATAGGTGGATTCAGTATCAGCCCCAAGAAATCCTTTCATCTTAACAGTGCTTTGAGTGCTGACAAGACACTCAACTTGGTGACATAAATATTTGTATTCATATATTATATGTTTATCAGCTAATATAAAAATGCATTACATAATATTTGCTATTTATGTTTGAATATGGTACAAAACATACTAAAAAAGTCAGGTCTTTACTGCAGTCATTCTGTCTTCCAGATTTTATGGAAAACTGTACATTACTTACTGCACTGTTGCACTCCAGCTATGATGATCCACAGGACTAAGACACATGCAAGTATGTATATTACTGCAAAATGAGAAAGTTCATAAGCAAATGCAGTTTCTGGTATGTTGTCTTAATGTCTGCTAAAAACAGCCAGACATACCTTAGCACAGAAGAAATATGTTAATAGGAGTAGACATAGCTAGCCTTGGTATGAAAAAAAAAATTGCTCAGAATACTGAAGTTAGCGGGTACATTTCAAAATGGAAAAAAACTTGTCTCCTTGAGGACTTTCAAAACAACAGAGTGATATTTAAAAGATGGTGAAATGCCAAAAATTTATCATCTTTCTTGACAAGATATGCATACATATCAAAAAGAACAGAACTAGTGGTGTGACTAACTTCACTCTGTTGGAAAACAAGTAGAACTTCGCACAGAGTTTCCAAGTGAAATTTTGAATATCAAGCTGAGCTTGACTAAATAAGTGCATGTGTTGGAACAGCATCGTCTTACCTACTGTGTTAAAATGTTGTTCTTGGTGCATAGCAAGAAGCTTCCAAGTTAACTCAGAGCACAAAATTGGAAGTTTGTTGAAATATGGAACGAGACAGGTACCCAGCACTACAGCCATCAAAATTATAAGGATATTAATAAACTAAACTAAAATCTGTCATGATCATTCACTTCTTTGTTGAAAGAGTAACATCAAGCAAAATTAATAAAATCAAAATGAAAAAACATTCTTTTTGGTTTGAATTAAATGGCTCAGAATTCAATCACTTTTTAATGAGGGAGAAAATGACAGGCAGAAAGAGTGATGAACTTCAACTAACCTGTTCTAATTCTGTCAAAATAGATAAGATGTGTAATGATAATTAATTTCTCTTCAAATGTATCTATGTTCATAATCAGATTTTTTCTATAATTGCACACAATCTTGTTTGTGTATTTTTAAAAATTATTATTTTTTTTGGTCTGGTTTTCAAACTAAGTGCACTAAATTCAGCTATACATTGAATGACAGACTTTAATTTAATGATGTTTAGACTTAAAACCATGAAAATGATAAAACAATTAATCTTTGGTGCATTCCAATTTTTCTTAAATCAGAAGAGTTGTTAATCAGCTGTCACAGCTCTCGTAATTTCAGGATGACATCTCAAAAGAATACAATCATGCAAACAATAAACAAACTAGAATTTTGTAAACCTATACATTTTTTAGGGAAAATTAATAGTTGAGTGGAATAAGAAATGTTGCTTAATAGCTAAGAGCCTTTTCAGGAGAAATGACTGAATGTTTGCTTCTACCTCCAAAAAATACACAAAAGATCATTTCAGTTAAGTTGTTGGACAAACAGGCTGTGCTATGCCGTGGGTCCTGAAATCAGAAAGTGGTTTTCAGGAATTTTTAAGAAGCCAAGGTGCTCCTTAATTTGGAAATAAACTTGCTCAGCAATTGTTGAAGATGGCCAGACATTTCTTCTTCAGGGGACTGTACAGTGTAACCACCATTACACTGAGAAATCTGATGAGTGGAAACTAAAGACATGACCTGATGACCTCAGGAAAGGGTTTTTTAGTAGGTGAGCAAAATTAATGTCCTTCTGGTTTAGATGAAGTTCAAATTCAGGTCTTGTGCTGAGCTTAGAGCAGAAAAATTGCTAAATATATTTAACTAGATTTGACAATGTTCCTTCCATGTCCTTTGCAAGTGAGTTAAATGCTGAGTGAGGCTCCAAAAAGGTGGTGGTTTTTATACCAGATACTGTACTTGAGAATCTTTCACATTTTAAGAGCAAGCTGTCCTCAGGTGTGGTGCAAAGTCAGAGCTCTGCTACTAGGCTGCCTTCAGACCCAGTGATGCTCAGAGAGAGAGTGGTGCCACACTGAGAGAAGGAACTGTGTCATTGTGGTCTTACACAGTATAAAAAAATGTGAGGGTTCAGGACACAAAGCCAATGGAGAAGAATGTGCAGGCAAGGGTTTTATTTATTCTTCTAGAGTGGCAAAAGACTCACTGAAGTGCTGAAGAACCAATGGAGTGCACTGGTAGTTTTTTCTAAGAAATAATTCAGATAGGAAAATTTGTTTCTTCAGCTGAACTGAACTCTTTAAATGAAAATTTAATTTAGCAAGAAAGAATAAACAGCTCATGCTTTTCAATGTTAAGAAAATCCTTTGAAGTGGAGAAATATTTTAAAATGTAAGAAGAAACTGCCACTCTATGAGAGATACCTTAGGAGGATGCAGTATACAAATGGTCACAAACCCCAAAAGCTGGCCTATCAAGTCTGAAAACTGCTTCAAAATGTATCAAAAAGGTGAAAAGAATATTGATGAAATTAAAATTCCTGCTTATAAGGATATACTGATAGCTTTTCAAGCTAACCTCTTAAATTCATTGTTTCATGTAGATTATATATTTCCTAGAGATGTAATTGTGGCATAAATTCGTAATTAGGCTCTATAGAGCAGGTATTATATTTAAGATCTCCATCACAAATATTTCCAGGCCTTACCAGGGAAATGGGCAACGTCAGGACCAAGGACAGGTTTTCTGAAACAAAATAAAGGTATTCTCAGTAAAAGTTGTGGCAGGGGGAGGGCTGTGTCTAAGTAGCAGCCTTGAACATGACACTGAGGCAAAATTTCTGGCATTTTCCCACAGGAGCCCTGAATGATATAGAAGAACAAAGCCATGCTTTCTGAAATGAAAAATGCCAACACTTCACTCTCAGAGAAAAAGTCCAATCTGATCTCAAGCCACTCTAAAGTAACATGATGAAGTACACTCTTGACTGTAGCTAGATTATTACAATGAGGAAAGTTGTGACAGAGCCTAAAGGTGAAGTACTGTCCCAAAAATATTTTCTGAAATTCTTGTTACAATATTTCAGAAGTATAACTTCAAACAGAGCAACAAACATCCTCCAAAATGTGCTGGCATGGAGCTGTGCTTTTGTCATGCAAAGAACTGCCTATGCCTATGCCAGTTCTAACTGGCAGGGAATTTTCTACCCAAGGCGATCCACTCCTTCATGCACAAGCTGCTCTGACACCTCCACAGAGCAGCAGAGTCTGGCCTTCTGGGCTACAAATGTGGTGCAACCATGCAGCATCAGCAGGGACATCTGGCTTCTTGTCTTCTGGTACTGCTTTAAAATCAATTTTATCCATTAACCAGCCTTAGTCTACCAGTCCATTCTAAAACAAGTTAAAAACTGTGAGAAAGGCACTAATGAGAGTGTGACTACAATAAAGGGGAATGACAACTACTACGTTCAAGAGGCTGCTTGATATTGAGACTACAGTCCTCTGAACCTCCTAGTCAGAAAGTGCCCATACTTGGTAGAAGCTTAATAGCTTTTAAACTGTTTAGCAAATGGCAATGCCTCCACATCAGAAGATCTAACTGTGAAAAGAAATACTTCTTTTTCTTACTTGAAGAGAGAGAATGAGTCTTCAAAAAATCCCTTCTTGTCTGTATAGTAGAAAAGTAACAAGAAACTAAAACATAAATCTCGTATTTACTGTTTTTGCTTTCCTTTATCTTTTCCAAACATCTTGGCCCCTAGTAAAATTGAGTATTACTTAAAACTCTAAATGTCCTCAGCATGACTTTTAGTTGTGTGAGAACGTTTATCTTGGAATGGAAATCAAGAAAAATGTTTAAATAACATAAGTAATAGTTATTAGAAAATTTTACATTACTATTACAGGCAAAGTAAAGCCTTTCTAAATGTTTCAGAATATCAAGCCCACAGACGAAGAGAAATTCTAAATAAAATCATTAATACAGAATAAAATTCTAAATAAAAATCAAAGTTCAAATCAAATTGAACATCTAAACATTGCCACTGGCAGACTGAAACCATGAACTTATGTTATCTGAACTCATTTTTTAAAAGTCTCCTGCATATCTTCTGAAAGCCACTAAATAAATATTCATGAGTTAAAAAACAAAAGTACGCTCATCATCTTCACATACTTTCTACTAGGTTTTGCCTGATGAGTTCTCCGACAACTTGTTGCTTGTTACCATAAAAGCCTGAAGCCTCCATGCTACCCTGGCTTTTGATTTTCCACTTTTCCTTATCTTAGCCTTCATATGCACAGATCCCTTGCAGTTTTAAGAAATCAGCTCCACAGTGCTCTAAAACTCCTTTTAAAAAGTGTTGTTCAGTACACAGTCTTTGAAAGGAATACATTTGCTCAAAGAGTTTTGAGGACTGAGTCTGCAACTCTAGTATACATATGCCCTCTCTTTCATTCTAGAGATGACTATTGCAAACCAACCCTAGATTATGTGTGATTAAAAAAAAAAGAAAATATTGTTAAATTTAGCCTTCAGTAGAGTCTGTTTTCTATAAAATAGGTGTCTCAGGATCTATATTCAAGTTAGAGTAACTAGTGGGCATTACAACAGCTTACAAAAATGGATTAAAGGTCTCAGCTAAGCATATTTAATATGCAGGATAAAGGAATGGAATGATAGCTCTGGGAAAAAACTACTTGTTTTTCCACAGAACAGGATAATGGCAAAAACTGCATGCAGCACTCACATGGGCATGAGAGCGACCACTGTAATTTTGAAATCACACTTTTGCTTTACCTGTAATCTAAACCTCACCGTTATGCCAAGCCCAGGCCAAAAGTCTGGCTGCTGTGATGCAGACAGGGTAGGGAGGCATAAATTCTAGAAGGAAAGTCTATTTGATGAGATTAGCAGTTGAGGGTTTAATCTGAGTTTTAGCCCTGAAGTCAGAGGGACTCCATAAACAACAATGTGCAAGATATAATCACTCCTTAAAATATCTCCTCAGAATATAGGAATGTTTTCACTGAAGAAACATAAGGAAAGATGCCAGGACTTAGCATGAAAATATTTTGTTTCAAATTTAAAGAAAGTAATTATTTAATGTCATTAGACATCTCCTTCTACTGAAGAGACTGAGGAAGATTCTAACTTTATGGTCATAAATTATGAAATCTCTTTTAGGAAAACAATTAATTTTTATTAGGATAGTTTGAGTCAAGTACTGATTCAATAACCTCATGTCCACTGCATAATTGCTATAAATCTTGCAGATTTATGCTATAAAGATGGGTCTATTCTGCCTCATTGTTTTGGTTTATTTTGTGTTCAGTACAGATATCTAAAGAGGCACATTACTACTTTAAAAATCCTCATTGTACTTTATTTTAAATTCCCTTTTGAAATTGTTTACTAGAAGGAAAAATGTTATATAGGTCATAACTTGAGAAAGTTGTGAGGAATGAAAATTGGAGGAATATTAGATTCATATTTGATCTGGCATATAACTTTTTAAGGTTTAAGTTAGCTGTAATGGAATTTGTTTCAGCAGATCTTGGGATAGTTTTAAAATCAGCATACATCCAAGAATTTCATACCAGAACACTAAATTTTACTATTAAAAAAGGAAAGCTTAAATCCTTTCAAGAATGTGTCATCCACTGCACAAACAAAAAAGCTGTCTGATTTGTAAAATCATGCCGGGATTTACAAAAGCTTTGAAATTTTATTTAGTTAATTTTCCTGGTAATGTCTTAACCATCATAGATAAAAATGGCATCTGGGTTTCTGAAATGGAAGAATTCTGTTCCATCTATGAATTCCTGTGTTTTTGTTAATTACCAAATTTCTACCAAATTCAGTTCAGACTGAAAGGTTATTATTTTCACTAAAATATCTGTCACATATTTTTTCCTATGAGTAATAAGTGTATCAAAGTGATCAAGAATGTATCCTTACAAAATAATGGATTTTTTCATGATATTTCCCTCAATCTGTTCCACATTCGGAGTAAATATATAAACATATTAAATAGTCTTATTTACTTGGAATAATGTGGAAATAACACCCAGCCTGCACCACACACTAGATATTCAGGCTCAGAGGGAAATGAAGTCTAAATCTGAAGCAGTGCTGAGGATGATTTTTTCTCTTCATGTCTGCCAAATGTCAGCAGAAAAAGAGAGGATCTGCTCCTAAAATCCCTTAGTGACACATAGAAGTCCTTACGCTGATCTTACTGGATGGAAGCCCACTGAAGCTGGGCTCAAATTATTTGACTAAAGATGGCAAACTCTTATAAAAAGGTAACACTTACTCTTTGTGATGTATGTTAGACAGCTCATACAGAGTTAACGTCCAGTGTTCCTGGTTTTTATGTAGGAGCTTGGACTCTATTTCATTGCTACATCTTGAATTGAAATTAGCGAAAAGCTTGTATCAGACAGAAAATAAGGGCTAGAATATCAAATGCAAGGGGTTGCTGATGCCCTTTCTTCCAAGAATGATATATTTACTTGAAGCTGGAAAAAATAATTTTTAATTTTATTGAATATTATTTGAATTCAGTACAACTTTTTAAAACAATCGAACTTGAGTCCCAAAAGTCTTGTGATATACTCAGAAAGTGATGTTTGCAGCCCTTTTTTCTAATTCAATATTTATAAAGAAATAACTATATAATTCTACCTCTATATCAGAGTGAAACACCATTGGTATTAAATACTGTGTAAATAGCTACAATGGAGTCTTCATTTGATAATGTTAAAAAAGCTATATTTAGAAAGCATCTGCATATTGAATGTCACAATAACAATGATAAAAACTTTAACTCAGATAAATTTCTATCAATGTTTCATTAGATAACGCTGGCAAGGAGTTAAGCTAAAAATCTTTAAATGTGTTCAGCGGAATTAGGTGCTCAAATTCCGCTATAATCAGCTGCACATTAAACTCATAATTCTCCTGCTGTTCTTCACATGGATGATCTGCAGCTTCATTGAAGGAACAGGAATTGACTCATCCCACAGAGCTCACTCCATGAGGGTGAGCTAAGCTATCCATATTTCTTTTCCATAGCATAGTATTAATTGAAGTCCCTATTTAAAGAGGAGCTGAGCTAGAACACGATAAAATTAACATGAATATAGCAAAGGATACATATTCTGTTTCACCTCCAGCTGGGGTGTCAATTCCAAAATCAGATTCTACTTATTTTTATTCCAGTGTTTGCAGAAAATGTTAGATTAATCTTAATGTTGTGTGGCCTTAACAAAACAAACAAAAAACAACCAACCAACCAAATAAAAAAACAAGCAAAAATACCCTCAACCAAACTAAAACATTGAGAACACTTTTAGTAGCGTAGAAGTTAAATTTCTATGAATTACCCTGGAAGATAAAATCAAATTAAAAAAAAAAAGAAATAGAAAGCAAACATAATTAATTACAATGCAAGCAAATGGTGAAATTATCAACTTGATAACTGGTTTCCTAATGTCCAGTGGAGCATGACGTTGTTAATGAGGGTTTGTCTCAGGTGCTGGTATGCAAGGACAGGCCTCTCACAACTACTCGTTCACCCTTTGGGCTTTTGAGAGCATATCTGAATACTTCCTGCCAAAGCATTCTTTTTAACGTTGGAAGCAGGGAGAGGAAGGGGGAGAGGGGGTGTTTGTTCAGAGTAAATTTTAGAATACTAAGAGCTCAAGATTTATCAAGAGATATGCCAGGGAGGCACCAAGCAGCATGAAACGGTGTTAGGCTTTAGGCACTTGACACCAGTATGCACTGTGAACTGCCACGGTACTGCCCCAACCCCTGCTGGGTCTCACAAGCACTTTTTCATGGAAAAAAAGTTGTCTATGTACACCCACTCAATGTATACACGTACAGCTGTACACATCTCTTAGCCAAAATATGCATTCAGACCAGCCATGTGCTGACTGTAAGGTGAGCAGTCTGGATATGAAAGAGATGAAGCTTCCTGAAATGTTTCTCAGTAATGTGGCAAAGAGGATGATAATTATGGTTACATGGACCAGGACCTGTGTTGCATGTAGGGCTGATTTGGTCCAAGTGGCAAGGTGTTAACAGTGGGGGGCTGCAGTTGTGACCCCTGTGGTGAGTGACTGGACACAGACAGTTCCAGCAGCCGTGTTGCAGGGGGATTCATTAACTATGAGATTTATGCTAAAAGAATTCAAGAAAACTGTAGGTCTTTAGGACACCTATCTCCATACATCTCTCTTGCGGCTCTGCAGCATGGCAAACATTTGCAATCGGAAAACAGAGGAGCAGGTACTGTGTCCCTTACCATCCAATCTTGTTTTGGGAGGTTCTGAATCTCCATGAGATTAGTTGTCATGATGAGCACAATAAATTGGGTTAACCCTGGCTGATTCCAAAACAGCCTGCTTTTGACATTCCAAATGGAAGTGCATGTAGCCAGATAACCAATAAAAATGTTTCCAAATGCAATGTAGAAGCCAAGAGCTGTGCTCATCCCCACTCTTACCTTTACTGCCTAGCAGACAGGAGGCCTAGTAGTAGATTTTTAAAAGAGAATCTGTCAAAAAAAAGAAATTAAAATTAAAAAGGATAATAAAAGTGTAGATGGACAGTGTTCTTTTAAATGAATTAAGATTATTCTCTTCTGATTTAAGTTTAATTATTTAAATAAACAGAAGTCTCGTAATTAAGGAGTAAAAAGAAAAATATTTTGGAGGCAAAGCAAAATAACACTTTCCGAGAGAAAGGAAAACAAATATTAAAAGTTCTGAAGGTGATCATTTAGAAGACGTCCATATGATCCTTAAAATACACACACATTTAAAAAAATTTTACTGTTTTTGAATTTACACCTATCTAATGACATACTCCCCATGTAGTATAAGATGTCAATAGCTCAATGAAAAATGCAGTAGTAAAATATTTTTCTAGAACTTGCCTTGTAAAATGTTTCCTTCAAGAGGGAAGATCTTGCACTTTTTTTCACCATCCTACTAGACACCTTCTATTAAAATCCAAGGTCAAAAAAAAAAGATTCATCAAACGCAAAGAACTCAAATTGTTAATTATATGTGATTAAATGTACTACTAAGAGTAGTTGCACAGAAGTCACTGAAGTTTTTTAACTGTACTGCAGTTAAATATATGCAAACTGAATAAAGTAGTGAGGAAAGATGCTTGTGTCTTTATTCCACTCGCAATATGAAAAAAATTATACTTGCTCTACTCTTCCATTTTGCAATGTTCTCATACACACAAGAGATTAAGATAAAAATACATGTCAATGTAATTTATCTATAAATAAGGAGTTTAATACCAGTTTCATTTCTTAGAGGCACAACATAGAATAAATACCAATATGTCTTAGTACATTTTAAAAAACATTCCACACTAGAAGAAAAACATAGAATATTTTAAAATCAATTACACTGCCCTGTTGCAGAAGCATGCAAAACTGAATGCATAAAAGTATTTTTATAGACAGATACAGTAATGTATCTGTCTAGATCTTTTTATAACTAGTCCTCTCTAAAGACAAAAAGAGGAGAAAAGGATTTCAATTCCAAAAGTCAAGTTTTACTGTAACATAAATTAGGATGCTTACTTTCTTGAGTGCAAAACTTGCTAACTAAGGAAGGTAAAAGACAAACAGAAAATGGCCATTGAGCCACAACAAACCAATGCCTGCTTATCTAATCCCTGCTTTCTCATGATGTTGTTGTATTGTAAAATTGTGATTGTGAATCAGTGTAGTGTTATCTGCTGCTTCACTCCAGTTCATGTGAGTTGTACGTTTGAACGAAGTGCTGCTGATATGTGGGATAGGGTAGGATGAAAGTTGCATTCTGTCACATTCAAAATTCCTAATTATACTTACTTAGCAAAGTTAGACACAAAACCCCAAAAGCTACTAAACTTGGCAAATCATGACTGAAATCGAATAAGGACTGACATTACATGACAAATGAATCTCACAAATAAAAAGGAGTATGCAGCTCTGGGCAAAATAGTCAGACAGCTGATGTCCACTGAACCTTCAGCATGACTGTCTGGTTTCAATGTCAAAACAAATTTCTTTCTAGAGTATTTTATCAGACATACCAAAATTGTTTGAAGCAATTTTGACAGAGATGGAATGTGGAATTTCTTATCCACTTGATGGTGACTAATGGGTAACATGGGGAGAAGTCCCCTGTTCTCATTTGAATGTCTAATTATGGATGTTTGGGGTTAGATTTCATTATCCTGCTCAGAACCATGCATGCAATACTCCACTATTAAAAAAAAGGTTCGTGTGATTAAGCTCTGCACTCATTGTAACAAAAAAACCCGTCTGTTTCCCACTACAGAGACTGCATGACATATCAAAAAGCTAATTTCAGCTTCATCTGATTCCTTTAGTGTTTGTTAACTAACTAGTATTCTGTCATTCACTACTTTTATAATGTCATCGAACCAGATTAGACCATAGGGAAGAATGAAGAACACTATATATACTATGCTTGAATTTATTTTCCAAGACTGAGTGCAGGGGTAACTGTTCTTATGAATTTTATATTTTTTCTTGGTATCAAGTTATTCATTGTTAATGTAGAAATTCAGTCTTCACAGCATTTGTACTAAGTTGGATGAATGCAGTCTATCAATTCAACCATTTGTGATTCTGGCAGTGCTTTTATTCAAGTCAGGCCAAGTACCATAGAAGAGTTTTCACTGAAACTAGTAGTGCATTCAATTAGTTCAAAGCAACATTTATGAAATAAAAAATTGAAGTATAATGACCCTTCCAACCAACAGCAAGGGTGACATGAAATGAAATTCTGGTCAACAGATACTTGCCTGAACTTCTCTTTAAAATTCCTGAAACAGTAATAATACTGATGTTCAGACTAGACAGTCCAGTCAATATCTGGATGACTTTTTCAAGCAAGACCTTCTGATTAGGTAATTTTTTCCTGCAAGTCCTTCGCTAAAATGTTTATTCTCACAGTTATTTACTTGCACTTTTACTGTTTTCCAACCATTTCACTACTAAATAGGTATATTGATGAAACAATTTTTGTAGTGGATTATTTTATCAATCTGTGTAATTCTTGAACAAATAACAGTCAATGAAAACAATCAAAATTCCTGTATTACTGAGGTAATGGACTGCATGCTCTGTAACTTGTATCACAGGGTCACACGTGCAGGGCATCAGCTGAACCTGGTGCTTCCACCACTACCACCTCTTTATATGCACCTTAGGCACAGTCCCCAGATTATTTATCTAGGCTAATTTGCCTTGCCCTTACAGCTGTGGATTTCCATTGCTTTCCTGCAATTATACTTTCACATAATTTTATTTTGCTTTGAGTATTTCTATGCTTTTTTACTGTTACCAATCTTTCATAATGTGTGGGGGTTTGGTTTGGGTTTGGTTTGGGTGGGATTTTTCTCTACATTAAGTCCTTAGATTTCTTGATATTAGAAATAAAACATCAAGGCTGGAACAAATATGACCTTTTTAAGCTTGTTAAATGAAAGTCATGTGAAATCACAAGAAATCTAACATCTTGTTTAGCAGGAATTGCCCTTTGTAAAACAGAGCTGAGTGAAAAGGAGGGGTCTAGGTGTAAGTTGACATAGGCACTATTTGGTCTAAAATAGAATTGTAAGAAGGAATGCCAATCACCCACCAGTTTAAAACTTGACATTTTGAGTGTATCCCAAATGCACCACTACTAGATAGTCAATAGAACGTGCTCTCATTCTTGGTTTTCCTATTCTTCTTTAATAGTAAAGCAAATAAAGCCAGGGAGACTGACTTCACAGCTTAATATTTATTCTAACTCACAGTACGTTACTTAGCAACTAAAAACCTGTAATTCACAATCTTGCTCCAATAATTTCTTTAATGAAATACACCAGTGTCATCAGGTGTGAGTGAAACCATCAGAGCCCAGAGTATTGCGTAACATGCCCTTGATGTTTTTTCACCTGCATTGACCTCTGATATTTCAGTGGCGAGAACTGATGTCATTTCCAGCCTTGAGGTCTCTACTCCTACCTTCCACTTGATCAGCTATAAGATGAGACTAGGTGGCTCAGTGCCTTACTCAGCCAGAAAACCTACAAGTACAAAGGCTACACAGCCTGCATGGGCAGCCTCTTCCACTGTGTGACTCTTCTCACAGTGAGGCCATATATCCAGCCCAAACTTCCTTCACCAATGTTTCCTGTAAATCTATCCGTCACTCCACTTGTCAACCTACAAGTACAGAGAGACAAAACAATTTCCTTCAGACTGACTGCAATCTGTCTGCCATCAGTCTGAAGTCAATCTTCTCTCCAGGATGACTCCTCTTGGATTTTCATTTCAGCACACAAGATTACTTTAATTACTAGAACTCTGAACTTTCTGTTTGAGAACTAACTCCATGACTGTCAGTCATTCACACAACCTTAATGAAAAGGAGACTATAGATCAAGAGCACGGTACAAGATGCTAGTTGTCTTTGGCTGCATCTAAATGGCATGACTCTATTATCTGAATGCCTAGGTCAGCCAAACTATATTCTAGTAGTTTTTAATGAGAGCTGTCCATTCATGCAGCTCCTCAGCCCTGCTAGTAAGTCAACAACAAAACTAAATCCCATATGAATAAAAATATCAGAAATCATACTAAACATTTACATTTCTAAAAAAAAAAGTCTATTATTTTTTCACCAGGCAAGACTAAAGATAGACTCAATAATGAATTGCAGAGTCATTCAGGATGGAGAAGCCTCAGGAGCTCTCGAATCCAACTGAAGCTCTGAGGTCAGACCAGGTTGCTCAGGGCTTTAGGAAGTCTGGTCTTGAAAAACTCCAGTACAGACATTCTGCATCATCTCTGGGAAGCCTATTACAGCACTTGTCTGTCATCTTGGCACTCCCATTCCTCCCAGCCCTTAAACTGGATCTTCTGTCTCTTTTAATTTATATCTATTACCCCATGTCATCCTGTCACGCACATATCTAAAGAGCCTGACTGCATCTTCTCATAACGCCCCATAAGGACTAGAAGGCTTCTATTATGTTGCCTTTGCAGCCCACCTCCCCTTTTACTCTCTAGGCTAAATAATCCAAACTCCCTGAGCCTTTCCTGGTGGGTCATGTGCTTGAAAGTTAAAGTCACAATTAACTTCAGCAGTAGGACATAGATCTGTATAAGTAATACGCAAAAAGTCAGGTCCTCTTGCTCTAGTCTACTTTAAGTTCAGTACCTTCCTTTCCAAATGATGCTTCAGTTTTATTCTGTAACTGTCTAAATGTTTCTGCATGCCACCACTAATTATTTACTTCCCTTTAATATTGACAGATAAATTTTCAGAGCATTTCCTAATTTGATGTAAGTTTCCAATTCAAGAACCACCTTCCTCATCGAAAGAATTGCAAACATATTTTACCTAGCTTCCAGCTTTAGTACTGGGTTTAGTTAACTTCAGTTTTCAGATGCTTATCCTGAAAAGACAGATGTGTAGTTCCAAGACGGAGTTCTAATAATTTATGTTTACCTACTCTTGTAATTAAAGGTTTTCAAACTAATTTTCTAATAAGTTTAAAAAGGCATTGGGCCTGCCTCTTCTGCATTTGGAGATAGAATTGCTGGAAGAGGAATTGAAGGAAGACACAGGGAACCCAGAGTCCTAAAATGTGGAATTTTTGATTTGTTTAGACTGGAAAGCCAGTTTAAGAAAAAATTTCCATCCAAAGAAAACATTCTCTAAAAAAGTGGAAAATTGAGAGTTTAAAATACGGTTGCATGGACAGCACAAAGCATCCAGTTTGTTATATGTAATCTAAAGCAGTTATTGATAGATGCACTGCCTAACTGCCTTGAAAAATAAGAATATTCTGACTGAGTACTGCTTGTCTCTCCAAATGATTATGTAAATGACTGAAAGTTGTCATGTGCTGAAAGAAAGTTAATCTTTACAAGGAGAGAAGTTAAATACTAAAAGAGGGGCCCAGAAAGGCTGAGGCATCTTAATCCATGAAGATTTTTTTAAAAAGAAAAGAAAAATCAACTGGACAAGACTAGGAACAACTTAATGTGACTTTGAAATTAACTGTTTGGAGTATGATTATGGGTTGATCTTGGCTGGCTACCAGACCTTCACTTTCTCTTTTTTATCCCCTCTCCTCAACAGGACAGGGTAGAAAATAATAAAAAGTTTATTGAGGGTCAAGATAAAGACAGGGAAATCACTCATCAATTATCATCATAGGCAAAACAGACTTGACCTAAGGAAAATTAGTTTGATTAGCTGCCAATTAATATAGAGTAGGTTGGTGAAGAAAGACGAAAGACTCTAAAACACCTTCCCACACCCCAACCTTCTTCCCAGGCCCAGCTTCACTTTTCCATCCCTAACTCTCCTACAATCCCACCCCCCACCCAAAGCAACCCAGGATGGGGAATGGGTGACTGCAATCAGTCCATAACAGCTCCTCTCTGCCACTCCTTCCTCCTCACACTTCTCCCCACTCCAGCCTGGGGCCTTCCCAGAGGCTGAAGGGAACCACCTGCTCCAGCATCTCCTCCCCTTCTCTCACTGTCTCAAGAGAGATGAGCAGGACATGATGGCATCCAAACGTGCCTTCCAATCTAATGTAATCTGCCATTCTGTGATTAATCCAACTGTTAAGAAGCAGCTGCTAAAATATATAAGAGCGGACATATCTAATTATTAAAAGTTCATTTATTTTGTTATTCTGAAAAATTTAACATGGGTACAGTCAGTTCTGCTTTTTATCAGCTTGTGAATTGCACATCTATTTAAAACACTTATTTCCTTGGAGGGATTGCTACTTTAAGTTGAAATTTAGTTTAAGATAATGAATAACAGTCTCTCATGCTTTAAAAAGAAATAAATGTGGCAAAGTAAAAATATGTGTGTTTTATTTCTGACTAGGAATCTTCATGGAAGATAAACTGTAAGGCTTAAAGTACCTGCACCAAAGGTCCCTAAAGCATTTTAAGAACTCTCTTAATTGCATGAGCCAGCTAGCTATTAACATTACTGACATCCACTGTCTACAACATGAAAGTCATTATGAGCACACTGTAGCTGCTCCAGACAGCATGGCAGGTAATAAAGAGGAATATTTCTCAATTTAAAAATAAAATGTTACATAGACACAGACTTTCAATAATAGCTCTTTACGTTGAACAGAAAAAAGGCTAGCTGAGCTGCTTTGTGTTGACTGATGTAAAAGATCACAATATCTCTAAAATCCAACTCTAAAATTCTTTATTTTTTTAAACTAAATCTTAAATTGCAAAACATACACAGATAGAAAAGACAGCAACAAATTTCCGGAAAGAGACTCTGCATCAAAATTTTCATATGGCTAGGAGTTATGTTTTGTCCTGTCATAATCTTAGCCCTATCTGTCTGATTCTGAATTTCACTCTATAAATACATGTATTTCTGCATGCCTCTACAAACACTGACACTAGAATTCAGCCTGAATAGGTCCTTCACAAGCAACTGTGACTTCCAAAATGGTTGTAGGAGATAAAGGCTGCAATCTAGCATAGAGAAGATGTTGTCATGCAGAGAAATATGCTACCTTCTTATTGTAGTAGAGTTGTATGAAATTGTTTCTGTATTCTGGACAGGTCACTAGCACAATGAGCTTTTTTCCCACGTCACTGGGTGAGTTCAGCCTTACCTGCTTACAAGCCACAAGTCAAACTTTTCTGAAGTGAAAAAAGACCTATGAACTCAGTAGAAGTAATTTTTTTTCATTTTTAATTGAACAGTGGTATATATACAGCAACTTTGAAAAAATCAATCTTCATTATAAGACCTAGAAGAGTTGTAGCATAATGGCCCTTCAAGCAGTGTTGCAGTTTATCCCCACAAGCAGTTTGAATCTGGGAGGAAGAAAACAGAATCCACATGCTCAGGCTCACTGGCCACAACCTGTTGTTACCACTCTAGAGACAGACACATCACAGAAACCCTGAGACCCTTGTTATTGGTGCTGCAGGTGCCCTAACCTGGAAACACTCCTTGTTTGCACTGGTTGGTAAAAGTATTTTTATGGCAACAAAGCTCTGTTTTCTGAAGGAAAAGAAGTGGAAGAGAGATACCTGTGGTAAATGCAATATCAGTTATAAACATTCTATTAATGTAATATTCTTTAACCCACAGCTTGATGCAAAGAGCACCTGGCATCTTTGGGACAGCTTGTGCTGCTTCTTCCTCAAGGACACAGGGAACGTCTCTGAAGCTCAGGCAAGCAGCAAGTTCTGCTGCAGGTGTGAGTTCAACAGTTAACTGAATTGGGCTGCTGCAATATAGCTCTCTGAAGCTGATATTTGAAAATGTGAATTCTTTAGCATTTTCCTCTTTCTTCTCTATTTAAGATTAAATTTCCAAAGAACTGCTAAACTAACATGGCATCAGTATAGAAAATGCACTTGTACGCTAGAAAATGCAAACAAGATCTTCCAAAATAATCTTTTTTCTCACCAGGGTTCTTAGTCTTTCCCTTTCCTCCACAGACAAACACTGTGTGCTTTTAATGCACTTAGTACTCTGTTATTGCAAGCCAATTCACCATTTTTACCAAGATGTTAAACAATATTGACTATCTATAATTTCCCACAATTTCCCCACATCCATTGCCATTTTAATTTGTAATAACATGCAATTAATTTTTCAGTTGACGAAAGGTTCTGAAGAATTTTTATCCTCTTCACACGGGATGTCCATTTTTAATTTGCTTATCAAACCCATAGATTTTCCACTGAGTTAGTTTGTGCAATGTGGTTGCTAGGCAACCAAAATAATTTTTCCTATCTTAGTTCAGCAAAGGAAGATATAAGTTTACCAGCCTGAACATTGCTGAAGCTTTTGTGGTTTAATTAACTCTCTAACATTTATAATCCCTTGTCACTCATATCTTTCCACACTCATATTTTTTCATTGGGGTTTCATGGAGGTGGGAACAGACGTAGCAGTTCTCAGAGTGTGACGTTTGAGCACAAGCCAGTAACGAATTACTTGGATTCATAACTTAGGAGGGAGCAGTTTAAACGGATAGAACTCTTCAATAGCTCTCTGATGAAACAATACGTCACAAATCAGTAAAGTCAGCTTCAAAAGTCAAACATGGAACAGTTACTGGTTTTAGTGTTCTCAGTGTTCAGGTACCTCTAGATTGATAGGATACTAAAAAAACCCATAATGGCTAACATTTTCCGTGAATACTATTTTACCTTTCCCCCACAGCTTATTATTTCATATTAAAATTGGACACGTTCCATATTTAGAAGTTTCTGATTGAGTAATCTCAAAACATTTTACTCATGAGATCATGTTGTTTCTATCAGAAGTGAAATGTTTGTATCCAGATATGTACCCAATGCGGTAATCATGAATATAGTTTTAAAAACACAAGATTTAACATATTCAGTGAGTCATAAATTATATATAGCATTTTAAAAGTGGAAGAGGAAGATGGGTCGGACAAGCATATGACTATATTCCATTTAAGATTAGGGCAGTTAAGAAGAAAGATAAGAACTAGCAAGTCATAATGCTTGTTCCCAAAATGATGAGAAGAAATCACTACAGGAAAGGTAAGACAGTACCGGCAAAAAAAATCTTACTTTGGTGAATAATAGCACTGTTTCAAAGGGTTCTTCAGCTCCTGTGTTATTTTTCAGCAGAATGATAGATTTGCATGCTGATTCAGGGTTTTCTAGACACATGAGTTCTGCAGTAACTGTTATAGCAGACTGAGCTTCAAGACGAGTCCCCAGAAAACAAATTTTGGTTAAAATAACAGATCCCCTAACATATGTAATTCATTAAATGTTGGGTACAAAAAAGGTTGAGTTTTTATTATCTCCACAGCAGTTTTCAATTTCAACAACTAAAGCTGGAAAATGCTTATCTTTCAGAATGGCTGAAAAAAAATTTCCAATTAGATTCTAATAAATTTTCCTTCCCATTCCATACTTTTTTAAATCCAAGACTATCATAATAAAAACCCCAAAACACTGAGAGCTACAGTGATAACTGGGGCTCAGTTGGATTTAAGCAAGGTTTCACAGGGATTAAGTACGGGAAGAACTGAATCATAAATACGCCACTTCTAAAGAAAGATTTTTAGCATGAAACAGAATATACAGCTCTGCTATAAAAAGATGTGTCACTAGGTATTTCAACATCTTTGAAGAACTAATTCGGTGTGTGACAAAGACAGGGTTAAGTGAAAGCAGTACCTGCCAAAGGACCTAATATACCTGCTTTGGTGGCTATGATGTCCAAAAAATGTATGTCAGAGGCAAGAGGAATCTAGGGTCATTACAGACACAGATAATGGACAGTGACAGGCAGTAGTTTAGGATGCCTAATGATTCATTACCTTCACTCTGCTTCTGCTCTCTATGCAGAATAAGATAATTAGGACTCTCTACTGGGGGATAGAACAGCACTTCTTTTTCCATACATGACATACAAATCCAGTCACACTGAAATAAGACCTCCAAGATTGCTCTGAACCATTGTCCAAAAGTAAGCCAGAATGGACCATTGTAAGAAAGGATACTGCTGGAACACAGAACTTTACTGTCCTGTCTGCTAAGCCAAAATGAGTAGAGGAATATCTGCCATCTTTGTACTAGTGTGGCGTTTTGTACTGTCTTGGGTAAAAAAAACCCAAATCCACCAAAACAACCACCAAAAAAAACCTAACACGGGCAGCTTTGTCTGTATTGCGAACTGCAAGAACATTTGACCTGAGTTTGCTGCTTTCCACAGCAATGATGTGAGCATTACTTTGAGACTAAGATGGGTGTTTTAGTAACTTCAAGACACACATCATAGTGAAAACCATGTTAAGATACCTTTTTTTTTCTGACCTATGCATAGCATGGCAAATTGAAAGTAACTATAACAATGCTGCAACCATAGAAGCTACCTCTGATTTTTCATTTTCATTACACAGCCATGCACAGCATTACCCTGTTGTGTTGGTGTGGCATGTGTACTCCATTTCTGCTCATTCAGTTGAGTCAAATTTTTCAAAACACTGAGATGCATCTTCCTTCTTTAAGTCAGCACAAATACAGTGAAAGCTAAAGCATGACGCAAAGAGAAGAAAAGGTGCTTTTTGAGGTCACATTCAGGCCTTCATGTTTATTCAGCAAATTACCCTGATTTCCAGCTATACATTAGCACATGTTGTTATTTTAGTGTGGGTCAGACTCATGTCATAAAGAAATAGTCAGAGACAATTACTTCAAATTCGTACATCTGAAAATTGTCAATAACTATGCAAAGGGCCAGATCCTACTCTAAATGACTGAAAACTGAAAGTCTGAATTAAAAAAGGGAAAGAAAAGTAGACTTCCCTTTAGGTTTGCTTCAAATATCCTGCAGCTATTATATGGTGCCAGGTGAAAAACTAGCAGAATTCCTAACAGCCTGCACTGCTGTGAAGCCTTCAGGTAACAACATTGTCCCTGCAGCTCCTTAGCTAAAAATGGTGAAGGGAGGGGTACTCTCAGTACAGGCAAAGGTACTTAGAGAGAAAAGAAATGGAGCAGCAGAAGCAGAAATCTCTTCAGAGAAGCAGCAGCCTCGCAGAGTCCTTGACCAGAAGGACAAAGCCAGGACAGATATACCCGGCTGCCTGCTAAAGCCATCAGTGTCATTCCTTGTTCCTTTGATGTCTGCAGGCAACCAAAATGCCACATGTAGTTTGGCAAAAGGAGAGCTTCTTAGCCTCCATTCCCACTCAGTTCACCTGTGCTAGAATGACCATGATAGGGCAACAATGTGAACACCAGACTTAGTAAAAGCAGAAGCTTAAAAAAGGTGTAGCAGGAAAAGAGCGCTCAGGATGATACAAGGAGTTTGTAATACAGACATATAGAATAAGGCTGCCTTTATTTTTTTTTCTTGGACACATTTCTCATCCACAATCATGTCAGATGTTTTACAGTAATATCACACTTAGAAGAATAACAGAAAAAAATTGGCATTTAAGACAACTGAAATTGTCCAGTTACTGCTCTACCATTTTTTGGAAAGACAGTTATCTGAAACTCCTTCTTTTTTTCCCTACTATTTGGAGTAAGAAGAGAAAACAAATGTGAACAAGGACCTCATCTTACAATGTGCTATACAAAAATAAATAAACGGGTTTTGGCAGGTCTTGGAACACATTGGGCCATTTAAAACTGCAGGAAAACATTAAACAATAAAGGGAAAGGCCAAAACTCCAGAGGCACATAATTGCCTATTTTAAGGCAGGGTATAAGTAATGATTAAAAAGCGTTGTTAAAATCTGGGCAAATTATTTGCCATAAATAATATCACCAACAAATTAACTTTTATCTCTTCATAGGTTGGCCAACCAAATTAGCCACATTTTTTAATAAAATCATCTGCAGCAACCACGACAGTGGCTTTATTTCGTAATTTTTTTTTGTAAGCAGGATTTTTCCACTAGTTCAGTCTCTTGGGTTTCTGGGGAAAAAAACCACAACAACCCAACAACAACAAAAAACAATCACACCAACAAAACCAACCACATACAGACAAAAAAGAAAAAAGGGGTATAATCAGCTGTATAGAAATCTCTGTCTGTAAATTTGAATCTTGACAAAAATTGCATAATTCTTAAGTCTAGATTACCCCTTGAAGATATTGGCTCGAGTGGGGTCAGAAATATACCAAGCTTAGTTTTATTATACAGAATGGAGCATTTAAGAATTAAATGCCTTGATACAGAAAAGAAACCAAACAACTTGTATTCCTGAAATAACTAGCACAGCACAGATTTTGGCAGCAAGGGCATCACTTGCATTTTAAAACTTATCTGAAGCTGTTTCAAAAATAACTGGTCTGTCAACTTGAGTCAATCATTTTATTTTTTAAATCTTCTGATACTCTGTAGCATTTCTCTCCAAGGAATGTTTCCGGTGTGCTGTCATGTCATATTAGGGACTTGATATAGAGATTGTATATATTGGTGAAATCATTAAACTCAATCTTTATCTCAATAGAGAGTGCAGTGAATCTGAGGTTGGAATCAAACTCTTATGTAAATTTTAAAATACTTCAATGAATTGTTATGTGATATTTTGTTGGTTTCAACACAAAATCTTGATGATGACAGCTTTTCAGAGCACAAAATTACCTTTTTTGTGTCAATGTGAAAGTTACCACTGTTGTAAACACTATCTTTACTGATATTTTTACTGTTCATTTTATCTCTTTTTCAAAGCTATACTAGAAATATGGCTTTCTCAGAGGGTCCTGTATCTACTCCTTGGCTTGCCTAGCATAAACTGAAGTGAGATTTTGGTTAAATTATCAGATGTCTGCTTTTATTTCTTTGCATCATGCTTCATTTCTCTGGAATTTGGGAGTCCAAGATTTTTTTCTATTCACAATTTTTCTCTCATCTTCCACAGTATTTTGGAAAGAAGAAATATGACCTTTTCTGTCATAGACCTAGTTATCTCCTTTTGACTACTTCAAATCTAAGTTAGGATTTTCTCCTGAAGAAAACTGCCTTTCTACTTCTTTCTGCTACCCAATCTACTAATTTTGTGATATTCATTTTTCCATGTCCAAAATGCGGGCTAAAGAATACAATTGATATCGGCTAGTTATTCTGCTGCAGTGAAAATTAATTCTTCTAACTATTTTCTGTGTATTCATCTCCTTGGCTTCAGTCATTTTATTCCTGTTCATCTGGAAATGTATGACCCAGTCATGACAAGCTGTGGTTCACACCACATAAGTAAGGAATTTCTTCAGCAAGAACATTAAAAACATTTCATCTATCTATTACAGATACTTCCCTAAACTAGAGCATTACATTTCAATAAATTGTATATTATGATACTAATATTTCTCTACACTCTTTGTTTCTTATTCCACAAAGTACAAGTATTTCAGATCAGGAAAAAAATCACATCATTATATCTTTAAAAAATTGTTATTCATAAGTCACAACTTATCTAAATATTTTATTGATGACATGGATTAAATTGTATCTTCTATTAAACATGGATTTAAACAACTGGATAAGAACTGATCAGTGGCTGTTTTGATGCCTTTTAAATACATCCCCTATCTCTCCAGTAAGCGTACATAAGAATGGTTAAAATGTGAATGACATGTGATTTTAATGTTCTCAATATATATTGGGTTATCTAGATTTTTAAACACACTAATATAAAACATTTTCAAAAACTATAAGCATTATCAACTAAATCTGATATCCTTTATGTTATGATTTTTCCGTATAAAAACAGGATGCACACAGGTTTAGAATAAACATCATAGCTCTGAGAGATGCATTCAAAAAACCCACAGAATAACTTTAAAAGAAGAGAAACAAATTAGCAATAGTAACATTTGAGTTCAATAGGCCATTTTCAGATTATAAAGAAATTCTACTCTACGTTTTCCCTATCCTATAAAATTTTCTTGCTTTTTTAACAGTCATGTTACAAAAAGGTGAAAGACATTAGAAAAATATTAATAAGAAAAATATTAATCAATTTAAAGGAAAATTGATTATTTTTGTTAATATAGCATATGATATGTACATCTATCAAAAACCAGGAGGTTATTGCCACAGACAGGGCACAAGCAGTGTGCAATGTAAATGCATGTAGTGTCCAGTAGGAAGCTATGGTAAGAGCCAGAATGTTGCTTTTAGTTGAGATTCCAGAATTTCTGGAACAGTACCATCATTCTTACAATAACCTACAGTGCATAGTTCAAAAGCTGAGAGAGATTCTCCCAGCTTTTTTACTTCCTTTAAAAGATCTTAGGTCTGAAGGAACAATTTTATTTTTTGCTGAGAGGCACTGAGCATGCTTAACAGCTATCGACACTTCATTCTCACTCAGGGAGGAGGGAACGTGGTGTCCCTTGTCTTTACTCTTCATTGCAACCACTTTGTGTTTAGAAAAGAAGGGGAGGGTAAGGAATGTTGAAGGTAGGAGATGTATAATTACAGCCTACAAAGTATCTCCAATATTTTCCACTCTGACTGAATCAAGACTAGGAATTCAGGATGTAGAAAGGCATTCTAAATCTTCTGAAACAAAGATTATGCAAACTAATGTTCAATATTATTTAAGGAACACTTTATCTAAACAGCTGAACACATACACACAGAGGACCTAAGAAGGGATATTGATTTACAAGAAAGAGAGACTATTTCTCTTTTTAAACAAATTATTGAGGATCAATATGTAGTTGTTCTTTATTTCTGTTAGTAACATTTTGTAGCAAATACCATGAAGTATAGCCCTTCCTGCTAGTGCAGCATTTTCACATGTAAAATGTTTATCAGAAACACATGCCTGAGGGCTAGCACCAATAGACTGGTCTGTGAATTATATAAGCATTCTCTAGTAAGCTAAGTGATCTCAAATTAAGTAATTCAGCTTGTTACCACTCTCCGTTTCAATGCTCTATCTGAAATCTTTACAATTTATTCATTCATTAAAAGGAAGAAATTAAGCCCTGCTAGGTTCAAGAAATAAAACTTTTAGTTGTGAGGTTTAAAGCAATAGGAAAGATTGATTGCTTTGCTTAGCCTAAGTTACATTTGGTATCAAAATTTACAACTTTTAAAAATTATTTTCAAATAAGAAGACACGGTTGTGTTCAGAATTATTCTGTTCACTTTATATATATACATATATCAGATATAACTGCTTCTGAAATGTTAATATGTGTACTTGTACATATGCTTGCATTTATTTTCATCTCTAAGCAAATTAAATGAGGAATAAGTCACCAATTCTTCACAGACCTTCAAAGTTATATATAGTATTATGTCTGTGAAAAAACATCCATGATTTATAATTGATCTTTATTGACCAACTCCTTTCCTGCTAACTTATTATACAGTATTAGGAAAGCCATGCATGTAGACAAAACAAAGCAGAATAAGCCTGCCCTTACAGCAGAACAGTGCTGCTGCTGCTGCTATCTACAATTTCATAATTCAGTAGTTAACTTACCTCAGCTGAGCCACCAGACCAACACAGGGGTGGCTAAGAAAAGCTTTGATTGAAGTTGATAATAGTGAGATACTAGATGACAGCTCTGTTCTAATACCTGCTATCCAACAATCCAAACTAATTTCTGTGCCACTTTGCATTCAGCCCTCTGTATCTTCAGCTCTTTTGCAAGACAGAACAACTCTGTCAATGCACACTTCAACCCCATCGGTAAATAAGTGCTCTACCTTGTCTTCTGTGATTAGTTAATTGAAAATGTGACTGGTTAAAACCATTCAGATGTGCCTGTTTCAACAAACCAATATTTCACATTTCCTTTTCAAAATGTTTTGTTTCCTATTAAGCATCAGGAACAGAGTTGATGTATGCCCTTTTAAACAGGTCAGAGCTACCTTTGACTTTTCACTGAAAGGTTATCATGCAGAATAAGCCAAGAAAGTTCAATTCCAACAGGCAAAAGAAAACCCTCTAAGTTGGAGTATTTACATAACTACATAAACTTTTACATACCAATTTTTGCACTAGTAATTGATTTATATAACTGTGTATCTCAGCAAAGATAGAAATCCCATATTCACATTCAAAGTGTTTCCTACACATATAGAAACCCTCTCCAGCACATTACAAGCTAGCAAAGGACTAAGTGCAGAACAACTTCTAAACCAGAAAACCCCTGGACAGCTAGTGGTAGAGCCTCAAAAGGAGATTTCCTCTATTTTAAGGAGGTAACTAAGAAAAGGAAATACTTAGACCCTAAAAACCTTTAATTCTCATTTGATTCAGTAATTGAAATTGAATTCAATTTTCCTTTAAAATTATTGTTATACAAAGATGTTCTTACTGTTATAATGAACATACAAAAAACAGTTTAGGAAAATGGCAAACAAGTCTTATTCTGCAATCCTCAGTTCTTTCCTGGTGTGTCTAAACTTTTTAACTGAGTTCCTTGGTCATTTCATAAGATCTATAAAATTAAACACCCAGACTGAGGGAACACATAAAACTGCTAACTCTTCTGGGCTCTCCAGTTTTTCTGAGCAAGAATTTTAATTCTGAAATGTAAACAAAGTCCACCCCAAAGCTGTTTCATAAACAGAAAATAGAAGGATTTAATTATACTAGAATCAGAATCTAGATCTGAGCAGCCCATATATTCAAAGCTAGGTAAGTTTTCAAAACCATGTCATCAGATAGGAGGGTGCTGAAAAATACGGTTTTGATAAAAATAAATTTCCAAAAATTAAATTTCAAATACTGAAGTTAATTACTTGGTTTAGACTGAAAGAATTCCTTAGTTTTTGGCAAACCATTATTGAACACTTAAGATTTACAAAGCACTTTTGCCTTTCAAAGTAATCTTGGCAATTTGAATTGCCTAAGTACATAAAAAAAGGTGTTGTTGGCTTTCAAACCTGAATACAAACCACATAAAAGTAATAGTTATTCTTGATTAAAAGAAAACAAAACAAAACAAACAACTCAGTTTATTTGCTACTTCTGCCAGACTCTGTTAGCTTTGTACTGCTAACACTAGTAGCTCTCTATTAGTAATATCTACATATAGCCTGGGGAATGACCCTGGAAAGCAGTGCCATGGAAAGGGTCCTGGCCATCCTGGTCAGTGGCAAGTTGAACATGAGTCAGCAGTGCCCTGGCAGCCAGGAGGGCCAACCCTGTCCTGGGGGGCATCAGGCACAGCACTGCCAGCCAGTCAAAGAAGGGGATTGTCTCTGCTCTGCTCTGCTCTGCTCTGCTCTGCTCTGCTCTGCTCTGCTCTGCACTGGGGCAGCCTCACCTCAACTGCTGGGGGCTGTTTTGGATGCTGCAATGTAAGTAAGACTTAAAACTATAAAGTATATAAAACTATTAGAGAGAATCCAAAGCAGGGCTAAAAAGATGGTGAAGGGCCTTGAGGGGAAGCAATATGAGGAGCAGCTGAGGTCACTTGGTCTGTTCAGCCTGGAGGAGACTGAGGGGACACCTCATTGCAGTTACAGCTTCCTCAAGAGAAGAGGAGAGGCAGGCACTGATCTCTTCTCTGTGGTGACCAGTGGCAGAACCCGAGGCAATGGCCTGAAGTTGTCGCAGGGAAGGTTTAGGTTGGATATTAGAAAAGGGTTCTTCACCCAGAGGGTGGTTGGACACTGGAACAGGCTCCCCAGGGAAGTGGTCACAGCACCAAGCCTAACAGAGTTCAAGAAGCATTTAAACAATCCTCTCAGGCTCAGGGTGGGATTCCTGGGGCTGTGCTGTGAAGGGCCAGAAGTTAGACTTTGATAATCCTAGTAGGTCCCTTCCAACTCAGAACATTCTATGATTCTATTACTTTTTCAACCCTTAAATACATCAAAAAGAAGGACTAAGGTTGTACACGTAATTTGGGAGAAGGCAAGGGAGGGGAAGTAGATACTGATAGTTCATATTCTAAACAATATTGAAGGCAGGTTTCAAACTACAGAGTACTGTAGATGCTCACATTGAAATACATCAAGTTTTAATCGGTGTTTGAACCACATAACTTTATATGATAATACATGTCATTTGTACTGATAACAAAAGGCTGCCTCTCTCTCTCTTTTCTGCCTCCATGCCATGTGCAAGGACTGCAGAAGTAGTATTTTATCAACTGTCTATTTAAATCATCAAAACTATATTTTGAATAATGAAAAAAATCATGAGACATCTGGACTGTTTTGAAAGTCTTACAGAAGGTGATCTAAACAAATGGGTCTGTAATTTACAATCAAAGTAGGCCTGCTGGGCTTGGCAGGCTTCTCTCTCCTTTTCCTTTCCATGTTGTGAGTGATAAATTGGTTTTGTTGAAGAACTCCACCCTGATCCTTCCTTTTGATCAATTGTTCAGTTTATTGACCCTTAAACTGAAATAACACCAGTGACTTGTCTAGTACAGCCTTCACCAAAAAAAATTAAATCCTGAAATCAATCCAAGAAACAGTATTAAATATGCAAATAAAATGAAAGAATTTAATAACTTTGAAAAGGTTTACCGAAAAGTATTTCAGGTAGCTTCTATTGATGATAGATAACCAAAATTCTTTTAACACAACAATTTAGAAACTATTACAGGAACATATGCATGAAATTCCTGTTCGAATAATACAGTAATAATACTCTGAGAGGTAAAACATGACCACAGTTTTGAAGATTTGAAACACATTCAAATAAAATAAGGGTAAACAAACCTATGCTGCTTTTAAACACTTTTTTTCTTTTCTTTTGCTGCCTTGAACCCCAGCTGCTGCACATCCAATTGTAGGCAGGAATCACTGAGTCAAGATCAGGCTTTCAATGGACTTTCAAGTATCTCATTGGAATATACTGCTCTCCGTCCTGCTGTTTGAAGTATGAAGTGACTTCCTGTTAACTGATGTGTGACTCAGCAGGAGTTTTTGGGTGTGATCTGGATTTGACTTAAAAATTACAACCTTTCCTCCCAGGTTTCCTCTCAGTGGTGCACGCCAAAGTTAGTTTCATCTATTTAAGAAAGATTTGGTCCTCTTTTGGCTATAAATAGAAGTAGCATTGCATATTTTGGTCTTATGAGTGCTACAAAAATCGAAAATGTAGTCAATTATCTTACTTCTGTGGTCTGAATGGCACCCCGGAACACTGGTGTAAAACTTCATGTAAACATCAAGCCTGAATTTGCTTAAAGCATTTTTCTCTTATGCTTTCCTCATTATGACAATAGATAGTACAGACATAAAGGGGGAAATAAGGTACAAGTAAGATCAGTGAGAGACAAATTTTCCCCACATATATTCCAAAAGAAATACAATTTCAGGAGGAAAAAGGAATGGAAAGGAAGACAGGGAAACTGAAACCTGAGTAATATATACAGCTGACTTCACTGACAAACAGAAAATACAAACCAAATAAATCTGAAGGAATATGTCTTACAAAGAAGTTTCTGAAGCCCCCTCTTCTCTATGCAGAAGAGATGTGCAACTGAGGAAACAAGTTTGAAGGGATGGGATGTGCGTCACTGTGAGCTGCAGGAACTGTACTGCAACCGACAACACTGTCAGAGCCACGGACAGTCTAACCCACTGTGGATTTTTAATAGACATAAAGGGAAATAGGAGGCATGAGGGAAATTAATTATAGGTTTCTCTTACCAATAATATTCCTCAAGGTTTGAAAAAGTGCAGGTAGTTTTCTTTTTCATTACTTGGCATTAATAACGAGTACTGATTCATTCAAAATTCACTGATTTTTTTCCAGAACTGTAGTACATCTGGGATTACTTCTCCAAGGACTTAATTTCACAGGTTGAGCTAGGCAAAAGAGGTTCTCCTTTTACTTATTTTCCCCTCTAGTGAGAACTGAGAGTGCCAAGCGTATACAAGTAAAAAATTCAAATAAAGACCAGTGCAGGTCAGTCAAAAAAATATTAAATCTGAAACATCTTCTATCTCAAAAGTAAACTTTACTTTGCTTTCCATAACGACTTCCACAATTCTGTTTCTTTTGCTGTGACATTTTTAACATCAGAAGTTTAGACAGTTTTTGAAAAATATTTCAATCAGTTGTGATTGTGGTTCCAATGTAATATAAAAATATTAACTTTGATGCTTAATTCAGAGAATGGTTCAGCATTCAATAATTTTGCTCTGTAGTAAGTCAGTGATTGTCTAGAAATGTAAATACTATCCATTGCTTAATACACAAACAAAACTACATAATAGGTCTTAAAAGTGGCTTACAAACCTGCAGTTGAACTAAAAACTTGTCAAAGTTGTTAAGTTCAAGGAAAATAGGAGCAGTAAGCAGAAACACAGGGAAGACACAGACCCATTACTAAAGAAAGCAGAGAAACCAGTTATTAACAATGTGACAAGGCAGAGATTTCTGACATTTTCTTTACCATTGTCTTTAGCAGCATAGCTGGAGTCCACAAGATCAAGTAGGTATGACAGCACATGTCAGCCCACCAATAGTGGATGAAGGGTGGCTGGTCTGCAGATTCCTGCAAGGTCTTAGCCCACAGAAATCTATGGGCCCAGAGGGAATGCACCCCAGTGAGTTGGGAGAAGTGGCTGACCCTGTTGCAGACCCACTGACTGTAATATTTGAACAGTGTTGAAGGCCAGGGGATGTCCCTGATGACTGGAAAAAGGTGACTGTCAAGTTCTTCAGCTGGGTTGGAAAAACCAAAGAGCCCAGTGCAGGCTGGGGTGTGTGTGGCTGTAAGGCACCTGGGGGTCTTGGCAGACAAAAATTGAACATAAATCAGCACAGTTCTGCTGCAGTAGCAAAGGCAAATTGGGTCCTGGGCTGCATCCTCAGGGGCATTGCTAGCACAGATAGACATGTAGTCATCCCAATCTACTCAGTGCTTTTCAGGCTGCACCTGGAGTATCATGTCCAGTTCTGGTCCCCATATTTAAAGAATGATATGGACAGACTAAAGACAGTCCAAACAAAAGCCACGAAGATGGGGCTAAAGAACATCCCTGTTAAGAAAGACTGAAAAGTTAGATCTTATCTCCTTGAGGAAGAAAAGGCTTAGGGGTCCTTTTCATGGTATTAGGGTATTTAAAGGGCAACTACAAAGAGCATAGAGACCCTCTCATTGCAAGGAGCCACATGGAGAAGACAAGGGATTAAAGGTACAAGCACCAGGAGAGTTTTCATCTCAACATAAGAAAAAAATTTTTACAGTAAGAATAATCATCCACAGAAACAACATCCCCAGGGGCATGGTAGAGCTCCCATAGCTGGAGGTTTTCAAGATACAATTAGACAGAGTGACAGATAATCTCATTTTCTATGAAATCTGGAATTATTTTCAATAAGAAAATTACAAGATCCCGCTGTTATTGCATGCTTCTTGCATTAACAAGTTCCTGAATTACTGCAGATCATTAAGAGGATTTACAGGATTTACCTTATTAAAAGGTGAATGTGCAGGAGTTTTTACAAATTTTCTCAGATGTTTTGTAATTTGGTTTGATGTTTTACTTACTATAAATATTTATGGGACTAGTAGAACAATAGAAGCCTGAAAACAGAACTGTAAATTTTATATGCATCCATTTCTATAGTAAAATACATGTAGGTCTCTACATTCCACTGATTTTTATTGGTAAATAGTAGCTCTAGCGTATTTAGGCAATATTAACTCCATTTTAGTCTGTTACCTCATTATCACAATAGGACACAAAAAAATGTACCTGCTACCACAATGTTTCAACTGGTTTAAAAGAAGTCAGTAACACGCAGAATATTGTGAAGTGCAGTCATCATTACTGAGGGACACTTTACAAAAAAGTCCTTCACATTTCAAATCTATTTTGATATTCTTAGTCTTTGATCCCCATTTGCCACACTGGTGAGGCTGTCAACAGCTCCAGCCACACCATCCATACATGAATAGATATGAGTAGCTGTGATTTCACCCTTGAGAGCACATTTTATTTCTATACTGAAAAGTGTGTATTACAATTGTTTTGATACTGGTACAGTAGGGGACTTCACCATGTCATGGCAGATGGTTCAATCTTCTACCAGACTTCTGTTGCTCTTCTAGGTCTCTTTCCAATTGCAAATCAGAGCAATTCTGTGCCCCTCTCATGTACCAAAGAGACCTATAATTTCTTTCCCTTTCCATAAAATGTCAGACCTGTAAGTGTTTTAGCTATTTCATGTCAACCCCAGTCCTAATGTGAGGATGGTTTCAGTGCCAAGCTGATACTATAAAATCTTCAGTGCATATCTGTTTCGATCTTCCCCACGAGATCAGGAGATCAAAGAGTATACAACACATATTTTAAAAGGCTACCTGTTCACCACTGGAGAAAGAAGGCTCAGAAGGTTGTCCAAAGATAGGCTTTTTGTAGTAGCAGCATTAGCAAAGAAGGGATTGTAAATAAAAATTCCATATTGGCACAAAAATCAGATGGCATTTAAAAGATACAGGCTGCTAAGCAAAAAACTCTTCTAAACATCTGGAAAGTAAAAGATGTGATCATACCTATGGTTACAAAAAAAAAGGAGAAGGGAAGAAATAGAATGATAAGCTGAACAGTTTAATGCAAGCATGTACATTTATCTTCTGTGCTTGCCATACAGTTCCATGCCTAAAATTTTAATAGGCTGGAGTTAATCCATCACTTTTTAAAATTTAATGCTAAGAGATAGTAAGACTGCTATTTCCACATTTCATCTAAAAATGAGGTTTAAATGACAGTCACAACTTAAAAAACACTGTAAGAGTAGGTGCTGGGGTAGAATGAATAGCAGGTGGCCAAGGAGTAGGCGATTCTACATTTCTATATAAGATGTGAATGATGTATAAAAGTAAATGTAGATTTAAATTATTTATCCAAACCACTTTTAGAAAAAGCAAATAATGTTGGAAAACATATTAACACAAGAAAAATATGATTTTTTGTTCTCAACAGACAGATTATTGTGTTTCAAAGGACAAAATACTGAGAAATTCTATAAGAAAGGAGTGAGGTAGAGGCTTGTGCAGGAGGAAAAAAGTCAACGGAGACTAGAGGTACTGTTTCTGATAGGGTTGCCTACCAAGTGATGTGGAAGAAAGGGAAAGAAACACATGAAGCCTTCAAAAGAGCCTGGCTTTGCTTATACTCGTGTAATACAAAAAGCTATTCCAAGATTTTTTTGTATATTTTAACTTCTGGCATGGCAGAAATACCTTATCTACTCTATGCTTCTATTCCCAGAAAATCCCATTCTGAAATCACTAGGACAACAGCAAAACATATTCCAGGAATATAATTTGTGTCCAGATAAGAGAGTGAACAATTTTTGACGAAGGTTTTGAAGAAACAGCATAAACCACATGATTCCATGCAAGTGTCCAGGCACAAGTTCTTCAGTCCTTGTGCATATCCATTTTGTCATCCTGCTATGGGCCTCCACTCTCTTAATAATCAGTGGCAGGTTGTTACTGGGTCCCATAATGAAATAAAAGCTCTCCCCAAAGAGAAAAGGAAAAGATCTACCATTCAAGCCTGTTGGCATGAAGTACCATCCATGGAGTCAAGTTGCTTCTTGGGTTGTTTTGGCTTGGGTTTGTGGGTTTGGGTTTTTTGTTTTATTGAGGGTTTTTTTGTTATTGGGGGGTTTCAGGCTTTGGTGGTTTGTTTGGGTTTTTCTGTTGTTTGGTTTGTTCATTGGTTGGTTTCTGGTTTTGTTGGGTTGCTTCTGTTGTTTTGTTTTTTTAAACAACCAGCACAAACATCCCATCACCAATACTGGAAAAACAAATCTTTTTTTCATTCTGTTAAGATGTGTGCTAACACTTGTCCTACCTAGTCTATATACCAACCAATGTTGATCTAGGTTTTCTCATTTTAAGACTAGATTTACTCCCCTGAAATTTGGAAACATTTTAATTGATTTTATTGAGCTTAAAATCCCTTCAATTTCAATGCTAGAGTAGTATGCCACTATTATTATATTTAACTGTTTTTTTTAAATCCAGAGGGACCTTGACAAACTTAAGAGGTGGGCCTGTGCAAACCTCATGAAGTTCAGCAAGGTCAAGTGCAAGATCCAGCACCTGGATCGGGTCAATCTCAAAAGCACAAGGACAGGCTGGGTGGAGAATAGATTGAGACTAGCTCTGGGGAGAAAGACTTGGAGGTGTTCGTGTGTGAGAAACTCAAAATGACTTGGCTCACAGCCCAGAAAGCCAACCATCCTCAGGTTACATCGAAAGAGGAGTGACCAGCAGGTTGAGGGAGGTGATTCTCTCTGCTCTCATGAACCCCACCTAGAGTGCTGTGTCCAGCTCCGGGGTATCCAACACAAGAAAGACATGTACTTGATAGAGCAAGTCTGGGAGAGGGGAACTAAGCTGACCAGAGGGCTGGAGCACGTCTCCTATGAAGACAGGCAGAGAGAGTTGGGGCTGTTCGGCCTGGAGAAGAGAAGCCTCCAGGGAGACCTTAGAGCACCTTCCAGTACCTAAAGGGGACCTACAAGGAAGAAGAGGGACTTTTAAAACAGACACATAGTGATAGGACAAGAGGGAATGGCTTTAAGCTGAAGGAGGGTAGGTTTAGATTTGGCATTATGAAAAAAATTTTACTGTGAGGGTGGTGAGGCACTGGAAGAGGTTGCCCAGAGAAACTGTGAAGTCCCCACGCCTTGGAGTATTCAAGATCATGTTGGATGGGGCTCTCAGTAACCTGGTCTAATAAAAGATGTCCCTGACAATGGCAGGAGTCAGAACTAGGTGATCTTTAAGGCCACCTCCAACCCAAACACTTCCAGGATTCTACGAAAATCACAGTTAGAGGATTTTAGAGTAAGCCCAACAGGATATATGATTTAGGGATTATACCCCACTAACAAACTTGTCACTGCTTCCTTCTCTACTGTATTACCTGAGAGACCTCATTTCTCCTTGCAAGGTAAAATGGACAATTCTTAAATGGTATAACATGCTTGATAATGTAAAAAAGATCAGCAGGAATTTCTGAGCACCACTAGACTAGAAAGCATGCTTTGCCTCCAGTTCTCTGTGCCTAATTTGTTTCAAGCTCACTGCTTTTTGTTTAGATAGTAGCCTAAGGACCCATCTGCCTCCTGAGAGGTGCAGTAACAGAGATTTAGAAAGAAAGATTCTGATTATGTAGGGCTTCAAAGATTGAATGCTGTGTTTTTATTACACAAAAGTTGAGTGGCATGAACAGTACACGTTTTTCTTCGAAGTCTAATTCATTCCAAATAAAATAATTTCATTCTGAATTGCAAAATGAAATTTTTGCACATAGATAATATTCCTATATAAGTAATTATTCCCAAAATAGGTGAAGAAGATTCTCTTAGGATTACACTTGCTCCTTGATTTAGGTTGAAAGAGAAATGAGAACACATCACTAAGAGAGAAATAAAGAAAAATGAGAAACCTGGAATGAGAAAGTTCTTCTTTTCCATGGCCTCCTCTGCCAAATGCGAAAAGTCAGTTTCAAATTTGTTGAGAGTTTTAAGTGCTCAGACCAATAGTTTTCATAATCATTCAGCAGTCAATAATTCTGTGAAACTGTGGTGTGAGTGGCTAAAGTCAATTGAAGTGCACTGAACAGCCACATGAATAAAAAACTAATCAAGTGACAGCTACAGGTTTCACATACTGGTCACTGCTTACTATTTTGAAAACCACTTGGCTTAAACTATTCAGTATTTTGAACTCATAAGGGCAATATTGGAAACAGCAGGATATTTAGTGCCTCTGGAGACCCTGACTAAAGCTAGAAAAACTTCTATTTAGAAAATTAATCTGTATTTCCTAGCTGATAAGCAGGTTCTATCTCTAATCTTCCAAACTTTTTGTGGAAGACAATTAATGTAGTACAAGGCATTTTTCTGAAGTGACTGATTTCAGCAACATGAGAGAAAACCCTATAGCAACTGTAATTCTGGGGTTAAGGTAGGGATGGAAGACTAGGATGCATCTTTTACCATTCTGCAAGGTTTGCTCGTGATCCAAGGAAATGCAGACATACCCTAAACTCACTCCCAAATGCAAATCCATGCACAATGTCTACAGTTTTTGGTACATCAGTATAAGGACATCAAATTATTAGAGTGTGTCCAGGGGAAGACTGATAAGGTGGAGAAAGGTCTCAAGGACAAGACTTCAGAGAAATGTCTTATGTTTTAGAAAATTCATTAATTTCTTATTCTAACATTGCTTTACCAGTAAGTAAGCTTCCTATATCTTTAGTTTTCAAATACAATTTCCTTTTCACTCCATAACGTACCTGCCTGCAATGAAATTTTAATAATCTTGAAGAATATCCACAGGCAAAATGGAAGGGGAAATGAAGATAAAGTGAGAGCAGAAAGGTGTTAACATTTATGCAGACTTTTATGTTATAATCAGCTGCAAGAACTGATACCTTGAAGTGGCTACCTGAAAAGTGGCATCAGTACAGTCAAGATAGTTACAGGAAGGACCCTTTTCACATAACTTCCAGTCTCTTTGAATGAAGAAGAAATTCTTAGTTATAAAGCCCAAAGATACACTTCTGGCACTCAGAAACATACTTCCTCTACCAGAGATACTGAATATGGGTAAGACATATAGGGAAAACTAAAATTATACTAAATGAAGTGATAGTATCAGTAAAAATAGGAACAAAATCTTGTGCATTCAACCCTTGAGATCTTCAAAGCCAGCCTCAACTCATATATAGATTTGGAATAATTTCTCATGTTTAACTACTGTACCATTGAATTCACAGGCAGACCTTGCTCATTTTTCTAATAGTATCAATTGGTCATTCTGCAAGCCGTGCCACATCCTGAGACGACAGCAATTAAGTCAAGCATTACATAATGTCTTACTGGAATTTGTCACTTAACCCTTTCTCTGCATTTATGACTCCATTATTAATTGTCAGAATTTTTAATTCCCCATAATTAATTTCTTACATTATGTGTTTATGAGCTTAACTTGTTCACTTAATTAATAATCTTGTACTTTAAAAGCTTTATACAATGCTTCTCTGCATCACTATTTTATGAATCAATTTTAACTCTTATTGATCAATTATAATATTTTCCCAGAGGACTTGATTACTGCAACACTGTCAGCTACAAATGTCTTTCCTTCCAGGCATTAACTTAATTTAATTATATTCTTATCCTTGAAACACCTTTTTTGTCCCAAATTTAGACCTTTCAGATTCTTGTATTATTCATTAACACTATTCCTATTGAAATAAGCAAATCACACCCACAAGATTTGCTTCTACCAATCTCACTTGATGTACTCCTCCACAAGATAGTCCTCAGCCCACACCTGGTAACAAAGATTTTTTCTTCTCTACTACGTTTCTGAACAAACATTACTTTTCCCTCTTGAATGACCTATTTCTGAGACATGTATTGGTGGTTTCTCAATCGATTTATTTTTTAAATTATATCTTTTGAAACAATTAAATTATATCCTTTTAAACATGCAAATCTATGCATGTGTTGCCTTTCCCTGGTCTTAAAATTAAAAGCCAAACACGGCTAGAGGGGGAAAAAAGGGTTTTACTTCAGTGTTTATTTAAGGATCCTTAGGTTCACCACATCCAGGCAGAATGCACCGAACTGCACCCCAAAAACGCACACACAGGATGATTCATGTATACAGTTATAGGCCTTGCAAATTAGCATTTCTATCAAAGATTCCCCAATGAGAGCCTCAAGTGAAGCCCCTGTACCAGGAAACCTTCCCCTGGATGGGCCCATCTTGGTTTACAGAATGTGTTCCGGAGAGGACCTTGGTGTCTGGGGCTTTCTGACCCCCAACTGAGAGGCCTCCAAGATGTTTGGTCTCTTGGCTTAACAGAACTTTTGGTCTAAGTGGTTATCAGACTAAGGGAATTACAGGTATGTGGGTTGAAAGCACTAAGGATACATAAAAGCTATATGAAAGGGTGTATAAAAGAGGTATATAAAAGAGGCAAGAAATCATCATGGCATCACGGAATATCTGCAGTTATAGGACCATCAACACAAGGAGGATCTCAAAATATTACAATGTGTCCAGGGGAGGCCAGACAATCTGGAGAAAGGTCTCAAGGGCAAGATTTATGACAAGAGTCTGAGGCCTCTTGGCTTGCTCTTGTTTCTTCAAAATATTTCTAATTTTCAATTTTCTAAATGTGAAATAGCTATTAAACAGTTTATTTCACTGTGTCCTTTAAAAATGTTTTATTTTGAACAAAACATTGATCTGGGGTAGAAATCAAAACCCACAGATAGCAAGTCAGCAGATGTCCCTGTAGTAAGTCTAACAGAATTTTAAGTAAGCAAATAGCAAATCTTCACCAACCAGATCAGGCACAACAACACATTTTAAGGAAAAGGCACTGTATTTTTAGCCTTCAAATCATTGCATTATGTTTCTGTCTTTGACTTTTAAAGTGAGAAGAAGACAAAAACAATTATTTGGCTTTGGAATGAGTTTCAGTGTTTGGGGTTTTTTTGCTTTTTTTTTAAATGCTAAACAGATTCTTGCTTATCCTTTTCTTTAGCCAAGAAAAAATTCATATTTTCATAATGGTTCATGAATCAGCTTACTGATTACTATAAAAATTATGACTAGAACAATTATAAAGTCACTAATAATAAAATTATGCCTTTATTGTCAGCATGACTCTTTCTCAAAACATTGGAAAGTTTTCCATGAAATATCCTGCACTTATGATTAATTTTATCACATTCAACTATCAAGCTCACCCCCCCAAATCTTAAAATCAGAAAGCAGAAAAATCAAAGAGCTACAACTGAATTCACACAGTGAAATAGGAAAGAAATGTGCTAGTCCAATAGCCTGACAAATTTGTTTGGAGCAGTGCGCTGAACTCAGCTTTTTTATTCATGGTAAAATTGTAACTGAGATAGTTTCTCTTTATACGAATTTTCTTGTCAGAACAGTTATCTTATGGTATCCATAACCAATAATAAAAATGTTACTCAAAAGTCTTAGGCTCCCATTGTAAAATATATTACTTTAAATCATAACCAGTCTTTCATATTTGACTACAGGAATCACACTATGAAAAAGTGAAAAGGGAAAACAGTACCCATGAAGGATTTAGTCTTCATATACAAGCAGAAAATACTTTCACTAACAGAGCAACAAAAGCAAGAAGAGATGCAAAAAATATTTTCCAGACATAGCACTTGAAAATTCTTCACAACAAAAGCCCTCAGTCTTGTTTTAAAATATTCTGTCCTCCCTTTCTCCAACGGCTGCTGGCCTCATGAAATTTTAAAATAATTGACAGAACACTGGGGGGATTGGGGAAGTTTTGTTTCTTTTTAATACCCCTATGGTGTAAGTTTATGTTGGCAGTCTTGCTAACGAAACTATTTAAAGACTATTATGGCTTTTCTTTTAAAAAGCTGTGACAGCATGAAGATTGTATATAGCACAGATATTTTATCTTACTGAAGGCCTAGGTCAGCAGACATAACACTATTTGCTTTTAACAGAACCACAGTAAAAGCCAACTCTATGACAAAACAGATTGCATCCATAGCAGGGGTACTTTTGGAGGTTACAGTTATTCTTGTATTTTTTGTTACATAGATGACAAATATATTAGTAGAAGTAGGTGGCACTAGAGTTAAAAGTGCAAAAGAAATATTCAGATTCTATGCAATTATTGACCCAGGAATACTATAATCATTAAGTGATCCACCACTGTCTGAAGAAAAGGTGAAAATATGATAGAAAGTGCTTTCTAAAAATAAACACACATGGTGATCACTTAGCATACCTGGTGAATCTCTATTCATTTTAATGCAGTTGAACAGCAAGATATTGGAAATAAATATGTTGGAAACTATTCTCTGTGTTCAGCGTCTATACAGAGAAATGAAATCACAGCATGAATTTTGACTTTAGTGTTGTACTGTCTTGCCATGACACAGCTACACACACCTCTACTGCAGACACTAGACACATGTTGCATAAAAACCTCCCTAGTCAAACAACATGACCTTAAACTTTTGACTAGACTGAAACTTTTGGTGTTAACATTACCAAGGACTATTGAATCCATGATTACTTTCCTTTTAAACAGCTGCATATTGTCATTTTGACAGCATTGAAGGTTAAACAACAAGCCAACTATGTCCCAAACCTTGCAAAGAAAGATTGATTGTTCTGAAACCTAGCACATTATTCTTTACAGGACAGACTTCTTTTCTGCCTACATTTTTGTCCCTGTTTGAGGCAAAATTCAGAGGAATGTCTGAATTTGAATGTCCTCTCTTAGAAGGCAGGTTACAGCCACCCCTCCCACTCCAGGTTCGGGAAGAAATTCCTCAGAGGAAAGGAAAAGTAAAAAAAAATATTTATTTAACAAACACACTGGAAAAGAATAATAATGCTAAATAATACAACCTCTTGCTGTAGAGAGAAACCCGGGAACATTTAAAGTCCTTTCCGTGGGTCTCTCTCTCTCCTCCTCCTCAGAGCTGGGTTGGCCTGGGCCCCCTCCAAGAGTAAGGTGGAAAGTTTTCCCAATGAGTTCTGGTGTTCTGATGTTGAAACGATCCAGAAGAGAAGGGAAAAGCTGAAGTACCAGGAAAAAAACCAAAACTCTCTGTCTCTCTCCGGAGAATCAGAGCCGAAAATCTGAGAAAAGCAGGAAGGGTGCTTCCTTCGCTCCTCAGCAGCAGCATCTATCTCTGTGTCCTTGGAGCACAAACTGTTTTGAAAAGTTCCCTCAGTTTTTTTCTCTCCCCTCTTGGGCTCAGTATAGAGGCACAGAAAGGCACAGAAATGCACAGGATTCATTTCTGAAAGATATGGGATACATCATAAAGTCACCCCACAACAATTTATAGCACATAAGTGCTTTTACCCGTGAATATAAGTAGTTTCCCTTCCCTGCATTTCCCATGGAGCATTACTGCAATGTAAATGAATTGAATAAAAGTTCAGTTTAGTTATAAAGTGAAGGTGAAAAAGCAGGTAGGACACCATCAAGTACAGCAGAATAATTATAGTAAACGAGTGGTCTATATATATTAAGCATTTTAAAAATACTTTTTGACAAATTATAGATCTTTACCTTGGATGATGAGGAAGAGGAGCTTAGAGTTTTTATCTTCCTAATGCTCAGTAAGGAACTTGCATTCCAGATAAATCTAATATTTAACACAGCAGGCAATCTGCCTTCAGTCATGTGATTTCCTTTTAAACCTGTATACCAAGTTCTGAGCAGCTGCAGTGTCCTACCACTCAAGGAAAGGAGATTTATTCATCAAGACTGATACCTCCCAGACCACTAAATTTCTTTGTCTCATTGTACAACTTACATAAAAAAAAATTAGATTTTTCTTTTAGAGAAGTTTGCAGTTTTTCTATTCTTTGATAAGAAGTTCACAACAGCAGCTGCCTGATAACCAAAAACCTCTCTGCTGGTTGCCAAGAGTTGGGGGTAAATATTTTATGATTTATTCTACTGCAAGAAAAAAAAACAAACTGAAAACACATTAATTTTGGACAGTACAATTTCTGAACAGAAAGTGTCATGTCTTTTTACTGCATTCTGAATTTCATTGAATGACTTAAAAGGTTGGTTTTGATGATCTCAGAGGCCTTTTCCAACCCTAATTGATTTTCTGTGATGCTGTAAAATATGATCATCCAGATTTAATGTCAGTGTGAGCTGAGGTTTCTGGATCTTAAAGACATTTCTTCTTCCAAGGCTTCAGAAACTGCAGTTTTCTTAATATCTATATGGCAGGCCTTTCTGAAGGAATAAAGCAATCTTGCCGTTCTCTTTGCCCATTCCCTTCATCTGGCAATCAGTGCACACTAGAAATTGGGCTGGAAGTTCTATAGGGAGTTTGTCCACCTCCTTTGGTGAGGCTTATTATAGCACAACTGAAAGAGGTTTGATCTAGGTCAAAGCTTTGAGAATTTATCTGAACCTAATTTAATTGTCCTAGGAATACACCATGGATGACAAATTTCATCAAAATCAAGTCCCATCATCCTTTCTTCTAGCTAAAAACGCACAAAAAAATCCCAACGACTCCCCCCAAACAAAAAATAAACAAGCAAAGCCCAAAAACAAACAAACAAAAACACCAACATTAAAACCACAAACAAAGGAAAAACAAAACCAAACAAACCAACCAACCAAAAACGAAAAAAACCTTAAACAAATATTTGGAAATCAACAGATAAAACCTCACTAAAAACAGTATCCAAATGTATATGTAATTTGTTGCTGTGGTTTGGGAATGGTATTCCCCAATCTAGTGTTCCCACTGAAACACTTCAAACCATGCACTGTTCACACACTCACTTCTCCCCCGCCAATTCCTTTTTCCCTGTGGCGGGCGGGAGAGGAAAATTGGAGGCACAAAAGGGAAAGATCAGAGGTTGAGATGAGAACAGCTTCCTGGAAACAGCAATGAGATAGGAAAACAAACAGCGGCAGCAACAATATTAATAACAGAGAGTACAAGAGGGGAATGATTCACTCAATAGGTACTCACCACAGGGAAACCCCTGATCACACCCGACTGTGCTGCCATGCTCTGTGACCAGGAAGGGTCTCCTTTCCATGTTCCTGAAAAATTACGTGAAGTGGTATAGAAAAATCTCTGGGTCCTAGCCATGCCCATCCTGAATACTGCAAAAATTAATTCTGTACTGTCCAGAACCAGGACACTTGCATACTTCTTAGTCCTATATGGACAAAAACAACTCACAGTGTTCTATTATTTTAAAATTAATAGATGTTTAGATTTTTGTTGTTGTTGTTTTATAGTAAATTGGTTCAAAGTTTCTCAAAGTATGACAGGCACTGAAGACAATGCCTGTGTCTAATTTGCTGCTGTGCTAGCATAGTCATGGGAAGTACTGTTAATATAGCAAGTCTTCAGTGGATATATTAGTTTAGACAGTCTCCCACACAGAATATTTATTTCAACAACAAATGAACCAGCAAGTTCAGCACTGTGTGAATTTGGAGCACTTTTCAGAGAAATAAGTACATTTTTCATGTTCTCTTATATTAAAACAACACTGGTTACAAGACACAATTACATCAATCAATTACAAGTTACATCAATCTTGCTGAGTCATAAAAATCTATATTTTATTAATTATTATGATTTGTGGTTTAATAGACAAAAATGCTTATTCTCCTACATTTGGAGATGCACCAAATAATATGCTAATGAAGGTTTTATTTTACTGCAGAGGTATTTAGAAAGCTCAGTAAAGTTGGTTTTCATATTACAATTAATTCTGACCTTCTAAGCAAATTCTAGCACCACATATTAGAGATTGGAGCTGAAACACACAAACCAATCAGAGTTTAATTTTCCAGCATTTCAAGACTGGAACAATAATTCCAGATTAAATAGCAAAATGTTTTCATAGTCAGATGAGACAAGAATAAAAAAGAACAATTATATTGAAGTTGTTAGTCTTGAAGTAATATAACTTCACAAGAGAGTATTAAGTTAGTTGAGAAGTTTCAAAGTCTCCTTCAACTTTGTTGGTCTGCTGGCAAGTAATGAGCTCTTTGGGTATCACTATGAATGCACTTAATGAAGCTTTAAATTAATCTTGCTTTAGAGTTAACATTTTCTTTCTGAAATGGAAATTTTCTTCTAGAAATATTAATTATTATATCTGAGGCTCAATTTCTCATATTAAGGCATATTTTCAAAACAAGCATGTTCTACCCAAAACTAAGAGTATAATATTATATCCATTCATAATGAAGAAGAAATACACCAGTCTTCTACCTTGATGCTACTGCTAAAATAACTCCTTATTTCATTTAAAGTTTATACCTCAGAGTGTAGTAGTACAACCACTCATGGTCATTTTGTGTTTAGCTGGATGGGATAGATTTTTTCTTTAAATTGTGATTATTTTTGAGAGAAAACTTTTCAGCAAAAATGCTGTTTGGAAAACCTTCAGTTAAACTCAGGTTTATTATCAAAAGTTAATTATTAGATGAACTGCGAAATATAACCAATAAAAAAGTGAAATTCACAATTTTATCCGTTTGGGGTTTTGGGGGGTTATTTGTTTTGGTTTGGTTTTTTGGTTTGGGGTTTTTTTTTGTGTTTTTTTTGTTTGTTTGTTTGTTTTGTTTTTTGAGGTGGGGGTTGGTTAGATAGTTGGTTGGGGTTATTCTGAGGAACATTACAAAAAAGAAAAAAGCACTTCCTTATCTTTTTTTACTGTATTGTTTCTTTCTCACTCTTTCCTGCCTTCCTTTCCCAAAATCAGGGAAGTCCATTCTTCCAAAATATGCTTATTTTTCATTATTCACAAGTTAAAGCATATTCCAGGAACAGCTACATTATCCATTATAGATAATTCACATAGTATGCAGTTAGAACTCAGATGTTACTCCCCCAAATGACTCTGAGACACTGACCATACAAACTTGAGCATGAAGTTTGGAAATGACAAGATTAAAAGTCATCTCAGACAGTTTACCAGTATGCAGTCACTGCAAATGTCAGAAAATACCACAGTTTATACAAACAATAAAAAAATGCCCTCTTCCACCCAGCACTCAAAGCTTTCATTAATAGTAGAATTATTAGGAAAAAAAACCAAAAAACACAAAAACAAACACCCCACAACACACAGAGATTACATATTTCTTAACACCTAAATAAGTCACATACTGACAATTTTAACTCAAGAATAAGATTGTAAGCTACATTTAAATCCAATTAATTTATTAAGTGTTCTGCAATATTTATCTGGGAAATTAATAGGATTTTCAGCTGTAACTATGTGTTAAAAGACCAGAGAAATAACCCATTGCTTCAGCGCCATAATTTTGCATTTTGTTCTAAGAAGTTTTTGAAACATCCTTGACTACTTCTCAAAGATTACTCGAAGCTAACTTCTGACTGGGCTTGCTATGGGATACAGCAATAACTTTCTTGCCTTGTTTCAAGGCTTGATTAAGTAAATAAAATATTAAAAAAAAAATTAGAGATCTGTTACTTTTCTGTATAATTCATGTGTCTACCTGCTCTTCTACCTAAGCTACTAAAATTTTTGGCTACATATCTATCTTGGTAGATAAGGGGGGAAAAGGTATAAATAATTTCCTTTCAAACGTCAAATGGTTTAAACATTTGTAATATATGTTTTAGAGTCGAACAATGGATTACTGGACTATCAAGAAATATTTCAAAGTTGTCCCTTGCAACTAGGTTCCTTTAATTCCCCAGATATATATGACACACTGTAAACTGCTTTTTTAATGCTTGGCACTATAACAAAAGTGCCACATATGTTCAGAAATCATAATATGGTGTTTTCACAAAGTATTATATTGATCACTAGTAACTCTTCCTGCCCGTCCCTCCTCCCCTCCCATTTACTCCAATTTTCCGAGGGTTCCTTTTCTACAGAAGACTTATTGCCCATAAAGACAATAAAGCACTGGCTTGAGCTGACCCTGCCATACTGTTTTTGTTATGAGATGAGCTCCTTCCATCTCCCGATTTCTGCTCACAGCCATCGCTGCACTTATAACAGCTCAGACGGCCACGCCACCGGCAAGAAGGTTTCATGACTCTGATGGAATATTGGCACCAGCACCTCTACTCTCTCTGATACTTTAATTTCTTTAGCGGCTGCATCACATTTTTATTTTGGGTTCACCTATAACACTCAGGTCAGTCTTCTTTATCTTTAAGGTGTAAATTCCAAACAGAAAATCCAGAATTAGTTTTTGCATTCATGTCTGTGTCTTTTGTACCGCTAAGCACCACTGAACTTCTGTCAAAGTCCCAGAGTTCACCTGACACACATTATACACTGACAAATCTCATAACATGTAAGGTAAATAACAAAGTGAATACCAGGAGGGATCATTTAAAATCAGCCAGAAACTTCACACCAACAAAATTCTTCCTTCAAAAAAAAGTTTTGATGACCTTTTCCATTATTTCTTTTCAATTTTCATGGAAGTATTACTCACATCAGTTGATCAGAGTACTTGCTTTATGTCCTACTCCCCATTACAATTTATGTTGGCATGACCTACACTCAATAAACCTATACTAAAGTCAGATCTTATTTTCCATTTACCTTCAAAACTTTCCTAAATTTAAGGTCATTGCATCCTCTGTAACAATAAGAGCATCCCAGTATTACAATAAAGCCTATCAGTGTTAAGTTTCATTGCAAATCAAAAAATTAAATAAATCACCAGATAATTCTAGACATTCTGGAAAACCACAATGTGGGTCCTATTTCTACAGCTTTAGAAAAGCATCTAACATTTCACATGTTTAATAACAATTCTGAGATTATTTTACCTAGAAACATTGCTGTTTCAGGCTCATAAATAGACAGTCTCTTGAGATCTCTGCCACTGCTCTTTTGAAACCATTCTGAATTCCAGTGTCTCTTTCTCAAAATTTAATAAACAAAAACCTTTTTTAGTACTATAGGGTATTAAAAAAAATCCGTCATGTGTGAAGTGTGTGACTCATTTATTATTGACAAACAAAATGAACCAAAACTACTTATAAAGCAGAAGGTTATTTATGCAGCCAAATAGTTTTGCAGAGTTAGTTACTGCTTACTTACAAAGAGGTCTGGTTTTCTTATTATTTTTGTTTTAAGACAACCATTTTCTTGTTGTTTTCATATAGACCTCAAGTGACACCATGAGATCTGGCTTGCTGCAGTGCTTATGAGATAAGGAAACTGAAAATTGGTATGGTCTGGTTTTGTTCCCTGCTGGCAACCTGCTCCTGTGCATGAAATGGATACAGCTGATGAGTCTATTTCTAAACCACTCTTTCGCACAAGGAAAAGAAAATATTCCCCACTCTTCAACTGTGGAATTTCTCAGAGTTTGGAAAGGTTGAACAATTCTCTATTGCACATACTGTAGTTTAGCAAAACAAATAAGTAATGAAAATACAGAGGCAAGTTAAGAGCATGTGGTTTATTAAAGACTTCTGCACATGCAAAAAAAAATGGAGAGAGGGAAGAACTCAAGATTTAGGGCTTTAGTGCTTTATTTGAAAAAGTTAGAGTATATGTCATTCAGAAAGAAGTCACTTTCAGGTAAGCTTCTGATGTAATTCTGAAAACGTTCATCAGATATATCCTTTTTACAGTCGTTTCTTTTTGGTTGTTGCTGAGTCCAGAAATTAAAGTGCCAGGCAAGGCAGAGAAGTAATACTTTTAAGGTATCATCTGCTGCTCACAAGTTGTTTAGTGGCAGATATTTCTTTAGCGTTCCTTCTTCACAGTATTTCTAATTCCTGTTAATGAGCTCCAGATGGCTCTCTACTAGTATCACTGAGGTACCAGGACAGTGCATGCTGCCTCAGTAGGAAGTTAATTCCAATTATTTGTTAGAGGATTTTCATCCATGAATTTGCAACACCTCTTTAGTTCAAATTATTCTCCTGAATTATTCTGGGATAGTTTTTTCTTTTCTTTTTATTTTTTTTAATAACTGTCCATAAAAGAGCAATCACCAGTAGGATACTGTTTTGTCATTTCCTGGAAGATCCCTTGTAAAAGATGAAAGGACAAAGAATTTAATAGCAAACTTCATTTTCCACAAACCAGTCAAGCCTATCATGTTTTAAGACCCTGTCTTATACTCCAGAAACCTGTCCAGAAAAATCAGCAAACTAGATTAAAGTAAATTCAATTTTTTTCTTGTGAGAAACTGAGCTGTATCTCCCAAAGAAAAAGTGTTCAGACCTTTGTTCTGTTGCTGAGGAAACGTCTTTTTTTTTAAAGTATTTTTTTGAGGAACTGACACTAAGAAAACAGGCTCAATATAATTTATCTTCTGACTGTAAAGATGTTTAGGAATGCCTTGAGAAAGACTCAGCATTCCAAATTCATCAACCTTAGCAAAAGAGAGCTAGACCCTTTAACAGCCTGTTAATCCTGCCATTTGCAGACCACTCATAGGCCTGTGCTGTTTTAAACCTTTGTGAAATCTACTGAAGAACCTACTTCACATCTGTTTAATTCTAAAACCCACAAAGAGTTAAAGATCTACCCTGTTTAAAAAAACACAAGGAGGCAGAAGTTACTTTTTCACCTTTTGGATCTTAGAAGACCAGCTCTGGGGTTTTGTGAGTTCTGTCAAGCACTATCTGTTAGGAAACGTTTTGCAGGTCAGAATTCACATACTTAGAAATTCAAGTATGTTATTCTTCCCCATTCATGTAGCTATGGAAATTAAAGCGTGACTAAAGAAGAGGAGAGTCATTTTCCCCACTCCTCACTCCCCAACTCAAGTACTGAATACAAAGTCAAGGAGTAGTTGTTATTGAAAACATGCTCTGCTAACCATAATAAATCCCTTAATGTTCTACTTTTCCACTGACTTTACCAAAATTTGTTTTCCGTAAGATACTTTTTTAAAAGTCAGTATTTCTTCACTCGTTTGTAGGAGACCATTCATAATGGCTATTCTAGACCTGAGGGAGTGTCTGTTGTTAAGTTTCCATAAGATCAAAATGCTGCAAAAAGATGTAAGTGATGTTTCCTGACACACCAATATATGTTGTCTTTTCAATTACATGCAGCTTGAGAGCCTTGCAGCTCAGCCATCAGGCACCCAGAAAACCACAGTTCATATAAAGTTCATGCTTTCTAACTCCACAAAAGCCTCAAACTATTAAAGTAAAATAAAACCAACTCAGATATGGCCACACTTTACTAAATAACCACATGACACTGTTAGCATGCTCCTGTCTTCTTGTTTGCATTTATGACCCCTTGCTTGCCATGGCTTTTTGCATTTTGAAGTGCAAGTTCTTTAGGGGAGAAAAAACATTCCTTAGATTGACAGGTCCAGTTCCCAGGTTCCCTGGTAAGCATCCAAAGAGAATTAAAAGTAAAATAAAAAACAACTAAAATCACTATTTGTATGACCTGCAATTAAAGCTCTATGACTTTTTCAAATTAGACATGTGGAAGACTTTCAGCTCTTTTTACAAAAGGAAAGGTGTTAGTTTACAGATGTTACTTAGTGAAGGACAATATTCCAGTGAAAGCAGATAGTCTACAGATTTCTTTCTACGTCAAGAAAACATTTTCCCCCTGTGTAATCTTTGCCACAAGCTGCATGTGTGAAATATCATGTTACCCTTCTAGTCCAAGAATTTTACCTCCTGGAGCACGTTAGCTCACTGAAATAGATACACACTTTTTTCCTGGCAAAAATGCTATAATCATTGACATAAGCAAGCTAGTTCACAGTAAAAGTGAGTACTACATCCCTACCACATTTTATTTAAGCAGTTTAATGTTTAGAAAGGAAATGAAATTAGAACAGGACAAACAGCAAAATAAGATTTTCATGTTTCAAAGTTTTTAATTACAAATAAACCTAAATATTGACCATGTGGCATATCCTGGTTCCAGAAAGATTACTTGGCAAAGACCCTAGAACCCAAAAGCAGTCTGGTAGTCTGTCTGCAAAGAAGAAGGATGGTCAAATTGCCAGGAAACCTTCCTGGACTGTGGCTTCTGGGATCTTCTGGGTCAGCTGTGTTAAAGAGTGAAAAGCAAGTTGGTCAGCTTGTTCCCATCCCACAGTCCCCTCAAATACTATCAACTTCAGCAAAGGACAGACAATTCCCATGAAGGATCTTTTTCATATATAAAATATTTTCTTTATGCTTTCTATGAATTGGAAGATTTGCATATGTGAAATTCTCTACATTCCTGCATAGTGAGTGAATGATGAAGTTCGTAGCATTTGTTCTGCTAGATAGATGACTTCTACTTTCAAAAATCAGTCAAACTCATGCACGGCTCACAAATTCGAATTTTAAGTAAATGATACATAGTGCTTCATGGTAGCTTTAAGTTTTCACAGATACTAACAACACAATTTGAACAGAAAGTCAACACATAAATGTAGTCTAAATCACAGAGCAATAACATTCCTTTCTGTAGGATGGTCAAAGGAAAAGAGTGATGAATAAAAATCAATTGTTAATTTCTGCCAGATTTCACACACTCACCAAGAAAGGACTATTGTGTTAAACATATCAACAGGACTGTATTTATCTCAATAAATTTAATTAATATGCTTAATCAACCATGTTATATCAATGATCTCTCTATATCAAATTCCTCTTTTACCAGTAATTCCAGACTTCCATTTTCTACTCCAGATAGCATTTAGTCACATCATTACAGCATGCCCATCTAAACCAATCATTTACTAAGTTAAAAAAAGGTACAGATATTTTGAAATGAGTAATGATCCTCTGCTCAGAAGAGGAATTATAAATTCTGACAAAAAACTGATTTGCCTCATCTTCATGTATTATATTTTTCATCTCTAGAGTCAATATTTTCCACATCTCTAGACAGACAAAATTGTTTTTCTATACAATATAGACTTTTTAAGTCAGTTACCACTTCACAGCAAAGCCTTGTTCCAAACCTCAGGCAAGAACTGCATAATAGTTCATGGTTTTTTGCTAACAAAAATTCTTGCAGCTAGCACAAGATAAATCTGTCAGGGAAAGGGATTTTGCAAGTGGTGACACACATCACAAACCTATGTGTTCAGTATTCCATCTTTCAACAGGCTTGGAACAAGATTACATATAAATCAGATGTCCTGTCAGACTTCAATTAGTGCAGTCGAAATATTAATCACAGACCGCTTCTGTCTCAAAAGCAAGTTTTCCCACATGACATTTTCTTTCAGGAAGAGTTTACATTTCTAAGAAATCATATGTAGGGTAGGTGAATGTAATAGACTGCTTGATTAACCACACTGGATGTTTTTTCTGTCTAGTCAGGTTTGAAGAGTTTAGGGGTCACTGTCTGGGCTGCTCAGATATGTCATATCTCAATGTCTGATTTCTACTGGGTTAACTTATCTTTTAAAATTGAAAATAAGTGTTTATTACTAAATGTCTTGATTTTTTTTAAACAGCGTGAACATTCTCATTTCATACAACTGCGTAGTTTATTTCCAGAGATCCATTAAATCATAAATATAATGAGTTTTATTTAGGTTTTATTTGAAAAAAAACAGATGGATACATCTCAACTGGTATTTCACAGAGTGACAAGGTGTGTGGCAGGGGGAGAACACATGCTAAAACCAAAGCAGATTCTTTTCTGGAAAAATGTTTACAATTTCCCTCTTGAGAGGACCTAAAACTAGGAGGTTGAAGTCATCAACACACAACTTCAAAGTTATGTATCACCACTGCTGTAACACACCCCACTTATGTTGCTTAAAGGTTGGAATGAAAACAAACAAACAAACTGGTTCTATCTAGCTCTTACAAGCTTTTGCCATCACATGCCTTTTCATGCCATAATGAAATCTCCTTTTTTTGGTTGCTACCAACAAGTAATCTCCTATGCAAATGAAGACTTGGAAGCACAATAATGTCAGAGACTGAAAGAAATTAAACAGGTATTGCAGGAAGAGACAGTGTTCGAACATGATACAATAATTGATTCTTTGCATGAAGATTAATGAACAACAATGTACACAGAGTAAAGAAAATTCATTTCTGGATTATGAAAAAAAGTGCATCATTTGCCCAAAAGTTCACATAGTTAGTTAATAATTGCCTGGATAGCCAATCTCATGCTATAATTACCTCTAGCTAAATTCTTTCCAACATAATTGCCTTGACAGTCATTTTCATAATTTTTTATTTCAAAATTGAAATGGAACATATTTGACTGAACAACAGTCATTATCAAAAATTATGTCATTGTTTAAAATGTTGAGTGAACCAGAAGCTGTGAATTAGCACAAGGCTTTTACTCTCCTAAAAATTATAAATTTCAGTACTAGGCAAACATCAAATTCATCATGTGAAAAACAATGTTAAAAAGATGATTTATATAGTTTCAAGTTTACTAAGAAAAGTTCCTAAATTACATGTATCAAAATGACCGGTTACAACTCTAAAATACAAAATTTATCTTTAATAATTCAAATCAAGAAATTAAGACTGAAGAAAAAACATTCTGTCAACAATTAGAGACAGAAAAAATCTTATTGAAGTTTAGTTTTACTAAATTATGAAACTGAGCATGCTAGGAAGAATTTAAGTCCTCACATGCATGGACAATATCTTAGAGATTTGAACTGTAAGTTATTTAGGGCACCATTAAAGTCTACAAAGTCAGAGCATCTGCTCCCTGACCTACAGCTGTTATAACTGCAAAATGCAAAAGGGTCCTCCAGAATGTAAAAATGAAATTCAGGCATTTTAAGTCAGCAAGAAAAATTTACAATGGCTAAAATCTGGCAAAATGACAGGGATTTTCAGGGAAAAAATTTTATGGTTTTTTTTTTGTTTGGTTTGGTTTTTTTTCTTTTTTTTTGGTTGTTTTTTTTTTTTCCTAAGGCTTCTCCAGAAAAACAGGATGTCTATAGCAGTTGTCCTCTTCAGTGTTACATCTCATGCAAGACTGTGAAGTGCTAGTATCTCACTACAAGAAAGCATGTGTAGTGATCTTTTTTGGCAGTGGAAAAAGATCAGCATTTACTGCTCTATTTTTGAACGAAGCAGCTTTTCTTTCTCTCGTTAGGAACATGCCTGTAGTCAGGTTAATAGTGTTAGGAATGCTACTGGTAGCAAGTTGTTCCAGTTCAGCAACTTATTCATCCCACATCAGAATACTCAAATTTCAACTTGAAGCAGCTGCTCACCTCTTCCAGAGGGTTGTTGCTACCATGGAAGTGTCTCTTCTGCTGGTTCTCTAGTTAATAGATATTTACAGGATTGATCTGAAGAAACCTAATAAATCAGGAGCCCATGTACCTGCAAGTGGAGGAACACCTCTTCAGTAAATAAATGTTTTGATTCAGGCCTTCCCACATATTTTTCTTCCTGAAACAATGTTCTCTCTTGCAACAGGTACAACATTGATCGGTGTAATTCACTGACAAAAGGAAACAAGGAAGGAACATATTCAGTCAGCTTTTTGATTGGTATGAAATGGTAACTTAGGTAGTAGAAATCTGGTCCAGATATATAACCTTGCGGATAGTCATTGGGTTTATTTCTATAAACCTATAATTGTTTGTTTTGGCACAGAAAAGAAGCAGGGATAAGCTTGTGTTAATATTAAACATTGACCTTAAATATTGCAGTTACAACCTGCTGCATGAAACTGAGATTCCAAAATATAACTGATCTAACCTAAGTATTTATTCAAGAAAAATTCACTTTTTTTCTTAGGCATATTAAATATATTGCATATCTCTACATCTGATTTTATTTTTTTTAATCTTTATTTGATAATTCATTTCCTTTTTTTTCATCACATACATGGAACTCACACATGCATTTACACATTGGGCAAACATTCTGTCAGGTTTCGCATATTATAATCGATTAGTGTGCAGAGAAACTTGGAGTACAGATGTTCATTTACTTCTTTAGACAACGAAATATATAGCACTACAAGTTAGTAATGCTGGATATATTCTATATCCTGACATACTGAAAATGAGAGGCAGTTAGGAAATTGTTTTTATTTATATGTTTACTTCCCCCTCTTCACAGTCATTGTAACCTACCAGAATGAGGTCAGAATTTGAACTTACTGTGCTCTCTGCCATTTAGTTTATATATGTGATTTGAATTCCAGATGCTCCATTAAGAACAAACCAGCAGGTCAAGACTTGTCTTATGCTATAAAATAAACACCGCTGAAATGAGAATTTACCAATTACTGCAGAATGGAGCAATAAATATTATGTGGATTAAGAACAGCACCTGAATCATCTACAGAATTATAACTGAGTAAAGGTGAGAAAAAGTCTCTCGCAAAAGAATTCATTTCCTTCAGACTGATTATTCAGTACGAAAACACCCATGTACAATTGCAGATCTTTTCTAAACCACCCAAGCATCAGTACATAAAACAGACAGGTAAAGAAAATATAAACTTGCATATAAATTGGTCAAAAAACAAAGAAGCTGTGTCTGCTAGCACAGTTCTCTCCATAATCGCTGGACACGCAAGAGCACACATCTTTACTCACCACTGGACACTGCCTCCCTTTCCATCAGAAAGCAAAATTAGTGAAGTAAGAATCGTTGAATGGTTTGGATTGGAAGGGACCTTAAATATCACCTATTTCCAATTCCCTTTACATGGACAGGGACACCTTTCACTAGACCAGGTTGCTCAAAGTTCTATCCAACTTGGCCTTGAATACTCCTGGGGATGGAACATCAACAGCTTCTCTGGGCAACCTATTCCAGTGCCTCACCATCCCCACAGTAAAGACATTTTTCCTTCTAATATAAATCTGCTGTCTTTTAGCTTGAAACTATTCTCCTATGTCCTTTCAGTACATGCCCTTGTAAAAAGTCTCTCTCTATCTTTTTTGTAGGCTCCCTTCAGGTACTAGAAGGCCACAATTAGGACACCCCCAAGCCTTGACTTTTGCAGGCTGAACAATCCCAATTCTCTCAGTTTTTCCTGGCAGGAGGGTTTTCCATCTCTCTAATCATCTTGGTGACCTTCTCTGGACTTTCTTCAACAGGTTCCTGTCCTTCCTGTGCTGAGGACCCCAGAGCTGGATGCAATGTTCAGGGTGACGTCTCAGCAGAGCAGAGCAGAGCAGCGCAGAGCAGAGCAGAGGGGAAGAATCTCTTCCCTCCCCTGCTGCCCACGCTGCTTTGGATGCAGCCCAGGACATGTTTGGCTTTCTGGGCTGTGAGTGCCCATTGCTGGGTCATGTCCAGCCTCTCACCCACCAGCACCCCCAAGGCCTTCTAATCAGGACTGCTCTGATCTGTTCATCCCCCAGCCTGTGTTGGTACTGGGGATTGCCCTGACCCGGGTACAGCACCTTGCACTTAGTCTCGTTAAACTTCATGAAATTCCCATGGGCCCACTTCTTGGGCTTGTCCACCTTCTTCTGTATGCCTCAGGTGCATAAACTGCATCACTCAGCTTGGTGTCATCTGGAAACTTGCTGAGGCTGCACTTGATCCCTTTGTCATTAATGAAGATATTAAATAACTTTTATATTCTAATACAGAACCCTGAGAGACACCACTCCTCACTGATGTCCACTGAGACTCTGAGCCATTGACCACAATCCTCTGGATGTGACCATCCAAACAATTCTATATCCACCAAACAGTCCACCCATCAAATTCATCTCCAGTTGAGATAAAAAGTTATTCTGGGGGTTCGTGTCAAAGGCTTTACAGATAAATGACTTTAATAGTCCTTCCCATGTCTACTGACATATTCATCCTGTCATAGATGGCCACTGGATCAGTCAGGCAGGACCTGCCCTTGGTGAAGTCATGCTGGCTGTCCTAAATCACCTCCCTGTCCTCCATGTGTCTTACCATGGTTTCTGGGAATAGCTGTTCCATGATATTGCCAGCACAGAGGTGAGGCTGACAGGCAGGGTTCACAGGGTCCTCCTTTCTCTCTTTTTAGAGATGGGTTTACAATGTTTACCTTTTGCAAGTCACCTGGGACTTCATCTGCCATCATTTTTCAAATATCATGGAGAGTGGCTTTGCAACTACATGAGCCAGTTCCCTCAGGGCTCTGGGATGCATCTCATCGAGACGCATAGACTGATCCTTACTTAGAGTGGGAGGGACTTTGCTCCTCCTGCCCCCATCTTGCTGTACATCCACACAAGAGATGTGAGAGGAGAGGGTGCCATTGAAGACTGAGGCAAAGAAGTTGAGTACCTCAGCCTTCTCCTCATCCATTGTTACCAGTTTCCCAGTATTGTTTATTGGGGGGATACTCCTTCTTTGACTTTCCTTTTCTAGTTAATTTATCTGTACCTTCATGTTATTCTTTGCATCCCTTGTCAGGTTCAGTTCTAGCTTCACCTTGGCCTTTCTCACTCCATCCCTACACATCCAAACTTCATCTCTATACTCTTCCCATGTTACGTGTCCTTGTTGCCACTGCCTGTGCATTTGCTTTTTCCGTTCAGTTTGACCTGTAGTATCCTAGTCAACCATACCAGGTCTTGCCTTCCTTATCCAGTTTCTTGTTCCTGAGTCTTGCACCCCATGGAACACTCTCTTAAAGATCTGCCATCTCTGTTCTGCTCTCTTGTTCCTGAGGACCGTCTCCCAGGGGATCCTATTGACTATATCCTTGAAGAGCTGGAAGTTTGCTTTCCTAAAGTTCAGGGACCTAACATTACTCCATACGTGATCCATATCCTTTAGGACTGCAAATTCCACCAATGCATGATTGTTGCAACTGAGGATGCTTCCAGTCTTGAAGTCTCTGATTAGCTTGGGAAATATTTCCTTAAAATTAAACAAGTGCAGGAAATGAAAGTTCCTGTGATGGCGTTAAGTACCAACATCCAAATTTTGAAAATAGCAGAGGTATGCTAAAATCCATGCTTTTGTCAAATGTACTTCCTCCCCAGCCCTCTCATAATGATTTGTTGAAATAAGGTTAACAGACAGCGTGTGTGCAGCTCTGATCTCTATAAAATATTCAGCTGACACAGTAGACAATTAGTGTTGAACCTCTTTATTATAAGGTGGACAAATATTTTTTCTTCTTGTAATCATCTCTGGAAGCAGATAATGAACTATGTGGCCCATTTTATTACTGCCAAGATATTTAAGTCCCCAACAAGGTACTCGCATTTCTCAACACCCTGAAGAAATATTCTGCAGCCCATAAGAGAGTGAAAAGAATTAATTTGTTTTGCCAGGATGATTTTGTTCAGAATATTTCTACAGCATCAAACATCAAATTAGACATTTTAAACTAGTCCTCCTCCCATTTGTGACATCAGACCACTCTGTGGTGGGAGCTACTTTATGATGGGAATGAAGAAGGTTCCTTCATTGCAGAAGCACCACTAGTGCTGCATAAATGGCAAGAAGCAGTTGAGACCTTGATTTTTCTGCCCTACACCGTACCCAATACCAAGTTCAAAGATATTCTCCTAATGGGGCACCACATGTCCATGCTGCCCTTTTTGCAAGGGGTTTGTAAAATGAAGCAGACTGAGACATTTCTCTTGAGAAACTTCATTTCATGGAATGAAAGAACCTACTTCTTTATTTCATGAAGAACCTACCAAGGGTGGCAACTCATCAGTCTGGTTGCATTGTCTCATGCCCACCCCACAAATGTAGGAGTTTCTTCACCAGCTCGCATTTATTGGGGTGAGGCTATAGCGTGAACTAAGCTCAAGCAAAGAGATAACTCCTCCAAAGTAGCTATGATAAAAGGTTGTCCTTAAACTTATTCTAACTTAGGCTGGCACTAACCATCCGTGTCTCATTAGTGTCAGGCATATTTAGTCAGAAGTATCAAACTGGCACAAGCATTCCTCAGCAAACTCTTCCTGCCCCTGCTAAGTACATGCAAATTCAGGCTCATATAGCAGCAACAACTACTGCCTAAGTATTTCTATTAGTGAAAACACTGCATAAAAGTCAATGGAAATTATTATTGCAGAAAGCCTTGCTACAGATATTTTTTTTTTCCACTAGCACAGCTGCCAGTGGTGCTGTATTGCCTTTTCTTTCCTTCTTACTGCATATAATTTTAAAACATACAAAACTGCAGATGACCTAACAGAACCTGTTACATTTACCTGCAAACATTGCTTTGCTTAGAAAGCAAATCTACTGAAGAACTATAGGGGTCCAAATCCCGGTGGAATATCTTCTTTTCTTTTTCTGAGGCAAAACCATGTTGAATTACCTCAGAAGTAAATAACTATGCATTGCATAATACAAACCTTCCTAGAAAAGACTTGGCTTCTCTGTTACAAGTACTGGAAACACGAATAAGATAAAGGAAAAAGATAACCCTGCAAAAGTGCTTATGGGCAAATTGCTTTTAGCTCTGCCTCAGAGGTCTTGTGACAGGGTTTTGGTTATGAATATAAACCAAACTTTTCACAAGTGGCTATCAAAGGCCCTGCTTGTAATTCTCTGCAACTGAGACTCCAAGTTTCAGTTCACTGAAACTATAAATACTGACCCCTACATATGAGGTTAGTGGGAGACATACTTTAAAATCAAGGAGTGGGATAAAAAGCCAAGTACTTTAGAAATTGATAAATTCATGGTATGGAAGCACCATGAAGGCAAAGCACCATAGGAAGAGGCAAGCCAACAGCTTGCAGCATGTCAGTGTGTATCTAAAATGTCCCTGAATCTGTCTTTTTCTGTGCAGTAGGCATAAGCAGCTTGTTTTCTGCTAAAAGAAAAATAAATTTGCTTAACCTCTGCCTGGTAAGTGCATTTGGACGGTTACTATGCAAGGAAAAAAGTTAGTAAAAAATCACACTCAAGCTAAATCTAGTATAATTAGTTCAGTGCCTGCACAGTACAACAGTGATTAGCACAGAAAAGTACATGCAAAATTAAGTCTCACATATCTCCATATTCAAATACTGTGACTGAAATAGGCTGTATTTTAGTCTAGTTTCTGAGCTATACAGCAAACAACAACAAAATGTGCCTGCTGATTTGCTGAATGTGCTTTACAGCGCCCTGAGCAAAATATAATAATTATAGCAACAGACACTGACAGAAATCTTACAAGGGTTGGGCAAATGAGGATTCCATAAACAGCTTAATTCTCGTATTCCTGTATGTTTAACTTGGACTTTAACCTTTTTTTCAAAGTCATTTTATGTCAGCCTTTGTGGTAAGCAAGCTAGAGGAGGAGAGCTTCACCATATTGTTGTATGAAGTACCAGAGACCAATGGGGACTGGATCACTGGAAGAGGCAGGGTGACCCAGGAGCCAAGGGCAACACTTGCAGATACGGCTCTCACCAATACAGCACAATCCCACACCAGGTCACTGTAACGAGGTCTATCTGCACCCCGAGACATCACAAAGTAACACTCCAGCCAGTCCCAGGAGCTGTGCAACACAGTCCAGACAGGAATAGCAGTAGACATGGACAAAGACAGGACTGGAGAAAACCCACCTACCATGTACATCCAAGGTTCACTGAGGAGTCAGAGCTGGAGACAAGACTGTAGCACAGATTCAAGTGCATGTAAGAGACAAGGCTACCCTTAAACTAGGTTCAAGGCCCTTAGAGGAGACAAAATTGCCATATTACCTAGATTTGGAGTCTAGGAAACCCAGTCAATGAGGCAGGCCTGATTCCAAAGAAAGCTCATATAAGGTCCAGCTACCTTGGTCTGAGTTCAAAGGGATCCATGGACAGGGCAGGTGGCACATAAGGGCATCAGGGCAATTAAGGCATCACACCTGACACGGATTATGACCAGGGTCAGAATCTTATAGACGAGATTTTTTCTTGCCAGCAAAGAGTTAATGGAATCATAAATCGATAAGGTTTTCGTCCTGGTTCAAAGTGCAGCTCTAGTTATGGCCAGAGCAGCTTTTACATGTGCACATGAAAATTGCACTAATATGAGAATGATAATATGACCAAATTGGGGTGGATTTTTATCAAAGTGCCAAGAGGCACATCCTTTATCCCAGGTACCTGCTGGGTCCTTTGCTTGCCTTTTCAGCATGCTGACTGGTGAAAGCACAACAAGTGCTGTAGCTGCTCTATAGCTGTATGCAAGCTGGCTGGCAGCTAACAGTTACAAGTCTGTTCAGTTCCTCTGCTACCCCTTAGCTGAGACAGCAGTTTAATTTTTCTCCCTTACATAGTTGATGGTTTTTACAAATTCTGTGATAATTTGATGTCCTTGAAACCTTTGAAATTTGCACTTGGAGACAAGTGGGGACTAACGACAGCATTACTGAACAGGTCTTGTTTCCTTACAAACCAAGTGAAAACACATCAGCCATGAAGCAGGCAGTGAACATAAAAAATTTCAGCTTAAAAACTTCAACCTGTCAATGTCTTAAGGAAGTAGAATTTACACTATTAAGGAAAATATTCCACAATATCCCTTCTCTCCTATCAACTCCAATATTTCCTTAAAATCATTGAAATGAAATAAATACATAAGAAGTATGGATAAAATATTAGATCAGTCAGCTATAATTAGATTAATATAGTATAATTAGATGAATTGCACTATATACTGTAACCCAGTAATGCTGTATCAAAAAATATCAAACACTATTAATGTAGAAGTGTACAATGAAAAGTAGCCTTTACACTCAGATTCTGTTTTACATTAAGTGGATAAGAGATGCAGTAGCAAATAAAACTAAGAGGGTAAGACATGTAGTAGTGGCTAATAAAAATATTAGTGATTCTAAATGAAGAAGTATAAGACAGAAAATATTAGTGTTTTGTGTCCTAGATTGTGCTTCTGTTTTGAAGTTGATTCTCCTTCATCTTTAATAAATGATGAACTTTTTAGATTTTTTTTCAGATTTTCATTTACAATCACTTTCTTTATCCACCTACAGGAAAGAAATGGCGCAAAGACCTGTTTAACGTAGGCTGATGAGGAAGCAAATGCACAAGTTTCATAGAGTTCTAGACTATTATTACATGATCGTGGTCAAAATTTATGCCTGTAAAGACCTTACAATATTTTCTGCATGTTGAATATTGTATTGTTTGCTCACAAATAGGTAATACTACGTTATATATGAAAAATAGCAAAGCTTGCTAAAGTAGCATCGGAAATGTGATTTACACTACAACAAGCTGTAGAAATAAATTTCTTTAGATGTTTCTCTGCATCCTCAGCTATCCAACTGATGTCGCTATATTAATTATTTTACATATACTACTCTTACTATTTTAATCTTTGAAAAAACCTTCTGGGAACTTACTGTGAAAAGACCATATTGTCAGAAACAGCAGTGAGGAATTCTCACAGAATTTACTAAAATACACTAAAATATTCTCACAAAATAACTGCCGAAAGAGCATGGCTTTCCAAATGCTTGATGACGCAATTTATTAAGCCAAAGGAAAATGTGGGTTATTAATTGAGTGCCAGTGTAACCAGTCAGTTAAGGGCATATTATGCAGTTAATGGAATGGTCAATGTAGCCCACACAAGATGCTGTAGGAGCAGCTATTGCACATCTTTTTGACCCAAATGGCCCTGTGATACCCTCTGAAGTCACTGACAAGAGTAAGGCATCCACCTTTCCTCAAAAAGATACTGTGAGTACAGATCACTGTTGCACAGCAAAGCACCCATGCACACAAGCATGCACATGAAAACAGAACTAGTCAGTCTTTTAATGGGAATATCAAACAATTAAAACACTTCTATATAATAGCATGGGAGTTATTTTAGAGAGGCAATTCTACTTTTTTCACAGAAAACAAAACTTTTAAATCGTTTGTAAAATTCTGTTGACCATGATTGCTATATCTAATCCCTACTAATTAGGATTAAACATTACTGACATTTATTTTTGCATTTATACTGAGAATATCTATCTGAACAAGACATTAATCTCTTGGGGAGCTGAGAACCAGAGCAAACAGGTTTCTCTTCTCTGCTGTTATTTTAAGAAAGCCTAATGTTAGACTTGAGGTTTCATTGGGTATTCCTTTGTCTTATGTTGCTAATATTTTCCTACTCTAAAAATAGTTTCTGCCATTTAGTAGAACACATTATAATTTTTACCTCTGCTTCATCTCTATTTCCTCAGTAACTAAACTCACACTTCAGTTATAACTTATGCAAATACTTGAATGGTTTAGGTGCTTTACCTTTCAAGTCTCCTTGGTGTAAATTTTCTGAACTGTGCCCTCTGATGTGATCAGGTGAGCTAGGAAAAGACATGTTCACCTCCTGGATTATACTAACATAATCTCAAGCTTTTGAAAATTCTAGCCCTATGCAGTCACACAAGCGTTTCACATATTCAGAGATTTTCTCCTTAAAACTGATTTAAGCTGAGCCATTGAGAGATAAACATTCACAGCATTAACTGAACAGCTCCAGGCTGCAACACAGAGGAATCATAAGGGACTGTTTGTCTCAGATGACATTTAATTATAATGAGCAGAATCCAGGTTATTAGCAAAATATATCTGCATGTGTGCTTTTGAATGAAATCTACTGAAAAGGGAAAAGAAGATAAAATGAACATTCAGAATTTTATGTAATGTCACAGAAAAAATCTTGAATTGATGCTTTAATTTCTCCTCTTAAAGCTAGTTATTCATGTAAAATATCGAGACAGCAAATTAGCATATAATTCATAAAACCAGTTCCTCTTCCCTCATTGTTAGAAGTTTTGGAGCTTTTACAGGAATTGATCTTCACTGCGAACAACAGAGTCAGAAATGCTGGAGTGAAGCACAGACTCCAAAGCATTTAGATCTTGTGCTTCTTCATGTTCATCCATTATGTGTAATACGAAGTGACACTGTGAGCCAGAAAAAAAATTTCTTTCACCTTCTGCCCCACCATGATTATATCCCCAGGAGCCCTGCTGAGTCACTGTGCTTCCAAATCTACGTAGGCAGAGCCCCAGACAGTGCCCCAGGGCAGGCAGCATCCTCTCCTTTGATTCTAGTCTTCTTTTCTTCCCTCTCCTTCGCATTTGCAGGTTCTTTCTATATTCCCTTCCTATATCTCAGGTCCAGTACACTGATATTATAATTTGCAAATCTTTTGAGAGCCCTTCCTCAATCCTTATCAGAAATATATTCGATGGCTCACACCTGCCAAGTGCCAGCCAGAATCATGCTTTCTGTTTCAACAGCAGCTGTAAAACCAGAAGAAGGCACGTTCCCAGTATGATAACTGACATAACATGTATCATGACAGTCAATGGTTCTTGAAGGAAAATGCAAAAAAAGTAATCAAGTTCCTATGTTCAAACAGGGAATAAGAAATTTTTATCATGGTATGACAAAACAAATATAAGCTGGTCCTTGAAGGGAGGAACCCACCAATTCTGAAGTAAATGCAGACAGCATAATATGAATTTTGCCTAATAATTGTCAAAGCTTAGTAGAATTAATGAAGGGCAATTGTATTGAACTATATTACTAAATACAGTTATTGATTTCTTTTTAATAATTGATGTCTGAGAACACACTTGCAGTTTAGAGCTATGATTTTGTCACATTGCCTAGCAACCTGTGCAAATATAGAACTGCAGATGCAAAACTACTGACCTTTCTTTCATGCCTGCTTTCCACTGTGTTTTTTTCTATCTTACACAGCAAAAAAAATAAAACCAGAAAAGAGATTTCAAACACTGAACTCTTCAATATATGCTAAACACTTCAGATAACAAAATCATGAAAATACCTGTGCTTAACAGAAGACCGAACTATTTTATTTAAACAAACTTAAAATATTGAAGACTGGATAGAGTCTCACCGATCTGTCAGTGCAGAGAGAGCGGTTACTCACCCTACAATATCTGCGGCTCTTAGCAAGAGTCATCTGTGCAGATTGCTTTCCTAGTGCACAAGTAGAGCGTGGGGGGGATTTTTTTTTTAGACCAACAATGTCTACTGAATCTATTCTTGCATTTAAGTATACCTGCATTCAGCCTGAAGAGAAGCTTGAACTACTCATTTCTTTTCTTAGTAAAGAAGGAGTTGGATTATTCAGCGAATAGGAAGAAGGGCACATTCAAAACAAAACAGCCTGTTGAAGAAAACCAGGGTAATAGCCTACACAGCTTCTTCTCATAGTGCTAAAATGCAACTTCCTTGATTACTTGAGAGTAGGTAATGGGGAATGTACAGAGTTGAGAGAGAGAGAACCTTTTACCACTCTAGTTGGGATTGGAAGGCTGAACAATAACTCCTATCATAACAGACTAAACAAGCAACAATATGCATGCTGAAGGAGCTAGGCTGCAATCAATCTAGGTGCTGGAAACACCTCCTTAAAATAAAACATAAGAACCTGGATGCTTCCCTTCTTCTTATCACAGATGGAAGTAGATAGCCAGAGAAAAATAGATCTCAAAATATATATTAAAAAAAGAAAAATATGTGCATTTGTAAGTAACAAAAGCTGTAAATGTATAAACAAAGCTTATATCAACACTTTCTCTCTGAAATTGTTCCAATACACTTTGCTTAGGATGTTCCTCCAAAAAGCCATCTACAAAGCAGTCTAACTCCATACTGAAACTATCTGGAGGTCTGGGTTAGGAGGGAATACTATTCAAATTCTCAAAAATCTTATAATAATTTGTTTCAAGTATTAGACAGTCTTTTAACCCAAAACAGATTTAACAATCCATAGCAGGAGATTGTACACATGACTAGTATTTGGTGCAACCTTAGACTCATGTTTCTCATGACTCCTTCAGTTGTGCTTGCCAGTGATCCCTATACTTGTGATATTGGTTTCATGCCAATTTTCAGTGTCTAGAATTTTAGAAACAAATGTTTTTCAGATGCACATAGAGATTAAACCCATCATTCCACTAACCTACTGATTAGGTAAACTATTCTTTTATTTCTCTGTTAGAACGCATCAGAATATACTACAGAAGTACAGTGCAAATTAAGTGAAGCTAGGAAAATGTTTTATAGTTATAATTAACTCACAAAGAACACAATTAAATTCATAAATATCAAAGGTCATTATAGGTTCCTGCCGTCCTTGTTGTCATAAACTAGGAAAGCTCTTCAAAGAGTCTTGAGAGAAAAACTGACATTTTTATCATACTTCACACTCTTTGTCTAAAAATGTCTTAGAAGTACTGAACTGCTGGATCCTCTTTTTTTGCCCCATGATAAGATGACAAGTATTTTCAAGCCACACATTTTTATAAAGAACAGTAAAAGAGGCAAAGCCTTAAGGATAGTCAGAATTTAGGTAAACAGAGTGTTGTAGTTTTCCTCTATGAAATATTGCTGTTCTGTTAACTTTTCCTACACAGTTCAGTTTGTTCTTGAAAGTTTAAGTCAGGCAAAATATTCCAAGGTTTCAGAGTTATCAAGAGTGAAATAATTAAGCACCTAGAGTGTGTCTTCATCTAATCTCAATAAGATAAAAGAACAAGAAAAAAAGGTAATTATTTAAGTTATTTTGTTTTCTTATGCTTGAAAAATCATAAGAATCCAGCCCATAAAATACAAAATGGATTTCTTACAAAAGAGAATGTATTAGTATTTTAATGAATAGCCACACTGTCTAGAAAAGAGTAAGATTTTATTCAGAAAGACAGAAAACTCAGGAAAAAACCAAAAATTAATGTTATTATAAAAGTACGATTCATAAATATATAGAAATAAAAAAATTAGTTTGCTCTCTATTTTGCTAAATTTAAAGATCCATCTTTTAAAGTTCCATGTTATAAAGTTTTTTTGGTTGTTTTCTTACACAATGCATGATTTAAACCAAGTAGAGGTATTTACATAATTTGAGGCATGCTGTGAGCTACTGATTCCTTAAGACAAATTGTGACCTGTGAAATATTACCTATCTCGGGTCATTACTTCCTCTCAGTTTCATATTTTAGATGTTATTTCAAGCCACACTAAACACTGTCATAGTCACTACAATGTGAAACAGCGGAGTTTAGTCCTCTCTATTTATCTTCTTTTTAGTTAACTGGAAATTTCCAACACCTCAGAATGTCAAGGCATTTGTATCTAAAGGCACTACTAAAAGAAGTAATAAAAGAATGAAAATGAGTAGGAGGAGAGAGAAAAAGAATTCTAATTTTGCTGATGCTTCTTTCTTTTAAATTAATCACTTTAAAACATTTTGACAGCCGTGTATGAGTAGTTCTATTCTTGTGCAGAAAAAATTTTATGAAAAATTCTTAATTTTTCTTTTGTGCATACAATTCCAAGCTTGTTAGATATGTACAGTTAGTTATAATTAGCTTAATACAGTTAATAATTGAATTCTTAAATTAAAGGTGCTTGAGTTTCTGAAGATTGCATCTCAGTTTTGACAATAGCTTTTTTAAAGCATAAATATATCCAGAGTTTTTGAGCAAGTTAGCTTCAGCCTTCACATTCTCATTCAGGCACGAAGAGTACAATATAGTGGCATATGATACAAGCATTACCATGCAATTTAAAAGCATGTGTGTCAATATTTTTTGCACAGAAATGCAATTACCACACTATTTTGTGAAAAATGACAGTTTCCTGCTGCTTGAATGAATCTAAAATTTCTAAAATAATCTACGAGAATATTGTTCAAGCAGATACACAGAAAGTAAAACAAAGTTGCCTGATATAGATCAACAACATTCTCACCACATTTTTAAAATACTTTTTTCCTATGCTTTTTCATAAACAAACTTTTAAATCATACTGGATAATTTTCACAATTTACCTGTCTTTTAACCAAGTTTACTGAAAATAAGCAACTGAAGATTGCACAAAGTTTTATACACAATCAATGCAACCACCAAGTTTTGCACGTCTTTATGTGATTTTTTTTTATCTGAAGAGATAGCAGTTTAGAAAATTTCCTATTTCTGGACTATGTGTTGGCTTTTTTTCCCAACATAAAATCTTCAGGCATTTCTCCTTGAAAAATACGTATCCAGCTAAGATCCAAACAGAAAGGATACAGAGGATGACAAATTTACTTGGCTGAAATTTAAGGAGCAAGGTGTACAGTCTAATACTGCACTGAAAGAGAAAAACATATGTACTGAGTGGTAATTCTAAACCATGCTTTATGGATCTTCCAAAGAACAGCATACCCACCCTTGATCCACCACCATGTGCTGATGAACAAAAGGCTGATATTACTTCCTAGGGAAGCAAACGCTTCCCTTGTAATCTCTGCATTGCCAATGAACGTTGGACAGATGCAAAAGGCTGGGAAAGAGGTGACATCATGGGTAATGGTAGCACGTCTTTTAAATGTTGTTTCTTCCTTACCTCTGCTGACATTATGGGATTTTAAAACAGTGGAGAAATTGAATAGCAATTATTTCTAAGAAAGCTTCATATGTTTCCTTTTTCCTATTACATTTCATGAAAGTTGCCAGGAAGATTAAAAAACCTCCAGTTGTTGCATTCAGGAAAAAATCCTTTATTAACAGAAGATGTTCATTAGCTGGCCACAAAATACTCTGGAAAAAGAGATGAAATCTTCTTATGTTTTATCTGCCACTAGAGCTCTTGGTGATAAATTATATTACAGAAGTCTTTGCCAACATATGTCAAAACACCTTATTGCACTCTCTTTTGTTTTAGTCACAGATTTAACAGAGTACCATGTCTGTTACATGTTTCTCAAGAATCCTTCGGTTTGGATAAACAGAATAGTAACAACACTGCCACTCACCTGTCTTTCAGCAGTCGAAAGCTTGTTTTTCATGATTAGAGACACAGAGTAACATCTAAGGAAAGAAAAGTTGGTTTATATTTCTTTTTTTTTAAATCAAGAACAAAATTCAATATCCTTTATGTCAAGACAAGTAGCTTTAGCCTCTCCAGCTGATTGCTGCTGCTCTGAGATGATGCATACTCAAGTTACATCACTTCATACACAGCTAGAAATTGAATAAGGAAAACCATAAAACATTGGACTACTCCTAAATGAATAGCAACCCCAGTTTTAATGTGATCTGCAATTTAAGTTCCTTTTACTTTGGAAAAATTTATAAGCACTTCAAACTTTTAAAGGAATTCTGTTCTTCCTGAATAGCCAGTTAACACATGTCATTAAATTTTTTTGGGAACACTTGTTAGGAAGTGATAAAAAATTTTAAAGGTCTGATAGTTTAAAAGTATTGAAGCACTGGTTTTACAAAAGTTAAATTTCTTTAAGAATTTCCCCTTTATGAAATGCTAAAGGATTTCCTTACAGGTTACCAAATCCAAGCAGTTAGCTCAGTTTGTATCCTACCACACTAGTTTGTCCAAGTAACTAACCATATTTCTCATTTCTTGTTTAATTTATGCTTGAAGGCTTATTCTTTGCTCTAAAAATATTTTAAAGGTTGGAATATCTAAAATAATATTTTTTTATCATTTATATCTCCTAATACAATAATAAATTACAATAGTCAAAATCTGGAGAGCTGCAGTGTTTTTCTATTTTTTTGTGATATTCTTGACTGTAACCATACAACAGACAAATAGTTACATGATATCTCATATAGAATTTTTCAGCAGAATAAGGGTATTTAAAAAGGAATCACATTTTCATAATAACATGCCTGAAAATTTTATCTCTTCTGTCAATATTTTCACTCTGGGTATACCCATCTGGCTTTTGGAAAAAAAATCAGTTAGCTCTACTATTAAAATGAAAATAGTAGTGCACACATACTGCTTCATTTCCTCTCCTGGGACCCATATACATTAAATATATTTGTCACATTTTTAATGCATTATTGGAAAGTCTCAAGTATTTTAGCAATAAAGACAATGGAATTTATGAGACATGACACACCAGTGAGCAATGTTTTACTCTGGCTGTTGAAGCATGTCAGAGTCCAAACCGAATATGTAAATCTCAATTATTAAAAATTGTTTCAGATCTGCATCTCCAGACATGTCCATATCAACTTTATGATGGCATATTATACACAAGCTTTGCTCAGTCATTCCAAGTTGCCTGGGTACAATATTGCTTTGGTGTTCATGAAGAACATATTTCCTACCATACCCCCAGTGAACAATGCCCGAGGTTCTGCTGCTGACACAACTGGGATGTTTTGTGCAACGCCTGGTTAGAGCTGCTTCCTGGTAAGCCAAATTAAGAAACAACCAAAATGAACAGTAATCTGTTTGTAATCTTCCCTCAACTGTGCAGTGATGCATGCTCACTTTCCCCATTATCTGAGATGGAAGTAAGAAAATCTTCACAACTCATACACCTGGAACATTAAAAAAGTCATCTACTCCCTTTACAATAATATTTTACTTTCTAACTCCTACTTCCTCTTCACACACAATTGCCAACAAAGATTTTAGTGTTGTCCTAAAGTCAGCACTAGATAACAGAATTTTATTATGTTTCACAGCATAAGGAGGAGAGGTTTGTTTATTGTATTCACTTTCATTTTAGGGATGCTTACAAATAACTTTTTGAAACTTTAGTACTTCCTAAGTATGGGAAGCTTTACTTGATGATACCTGAACTCTAAATTTAGAAATGTCAAGATTTACAGTTAAAATCTAAAATATGGGCTAAATATAAGAGAAGTACACAGCTGCACCAGTACACTGTAATCATTCCTTTCAGCTGAAAATACCATAAATACCATTTAACTTGCTCTTGTGTAATTCCTGTCTTTAGTTCAAAAGTTGATGTGAATTACAAGCCATCTCCATTATGTTTATACTTTTGAAACACATCTATAATATGCTTTTGCTTTCTGTACACAAACTTTCTGTGGGCTTTCAATGACAAATTTCTCACACAGGGCTTCCATTCCGGAAATCAATACAAAATCTTCAAGACTCTTCAATAAAGAGTTTATGGCTAAGAACAAATGTCATGTAAAGCCAGACATGTCTATATTTGTTATAAATAAGCACTAATCAAGTATAATAAAAATCATTAAAATACATGTAGTTTAATAAATGAATCTGCTGTTAGAATACTTACAAACTGGATAATGCATGTGTGTTCATATTCCCACCTTCCACTTCAACTGTGTATTAGCTTTTTACAACTTACAGGTTCTCTAGGTATTACGTGGCATAGAAGTGACTTTCTGATACAAGATTATTTCACTGCAATGTGATCAGAAATCCAGATTAAGAAATGTGAAACCTAGTTTCTTAATCAAGCTCCATAAATCCTGTCAAGTTATTTCAAACCCACTTTACTTGTTGTGTTTCTTTTCCTGTTGGAGAACCTCCAAGGAACAAGAACTGAGTTATAATAGCTTCTATTACAATGGAGACTTTTGATTTCTCCTGAATTCTTAAGGTACCAATGAAAGTTTCAGAAAATGATCAAATTTGGGACAGTAGACTGATTGGCAGCATTTCCACAGATATGAATATGCTCTTAACAAATACTCAACAGTCTGTGTAGGTTCCTTTGAAACCTCACCTAGCTATGACAAAGCTCCATATTCTACAAACCACAATTCCTCTTCCCTCTATCTGTACCTTCCATCAGCATAAAAAATTCTTCTATACCCTGACACCACCAGATCTGTTCTCCCCATGATGATGCTTAAGGAAGACACAGAAACCAAGACCAAACTTCTCTCTATATATGAGCTTTCATAAAAGCAGCTGACATGAAAGGTATGTTTTGCTTATATACCATGAAGATTGTGGAAAATGAACAGAAAAGGAGAGAGCCAGAAAGAGAACTGGATCTATTGATTTCTACAGATTCATTTCTCATCTATTTATTTCTATAGATTCACTTGTGATTAAAATCAAAGCAAACACTTTCTAAAATACAGGAAGGATTCCACTAGTTTCATTCTTGTTCCCTCACCTCTTTCAGTTCATCAAGAGCTATAAGACATCCCAGAATAAACAAAAAATACTTGCTCTGGAATCAGGATTTTAGGTCTCTTTCCTACACTTCCTACAGTGAAACAAATCAAACCATGGAAAGATATGTAGTTTTGCAGGAGTTTCAGCAGGCTATTTTAGCTCCCTAAAGCTGAAAACAATAAGCTTCTTGAGAGGATGACCTGAAGGACATAGAGCCAGCTACAGCAGGAAAAATATGCATTCAAAAGGCCTGGGACAGAGGCATTCTGGGATGGGGTTACAACCTTCACACCAAACCACACGCTGAATTACTTTGCTTGTAGTTTAACTGGATGCAACTCTCAGCAGCACATCAATGACAAAATGACTCAGCTGAAGGAAGGGTAAGAATTTAACACCCTTCTCCACCTCACAAGCATTATATGCTCAGTGCCTAGGGATCTAAAAATCTTCTTTCTGACTCAGAAAATAAAAAGTCTTTTGTTGTCTTTCTATGCACTATCTGTAAATATTAAAGGCAAAGCTGACACATAGTCATAACTAAATCAAACTTTAGAGTGCACAGCCCTTCAAGAAACATTTAAAGAACCCCACTATTTAACAGTACTTTAATTAAGCTATTCTCTTACACTAAATTTTAAAAGTGAAGTTCAGGGAATAACATACAGGCTTAAAATTCAATGCAAACGAGTTAAAAAGAACCATTTAGGACCTTTAAAGTTTTGAACAGTACAGTGGAATTTTATCTGGAAATCTAGAAGTCTTTTTGCTGTGGCCTGCATTGGCCCTGATGTTCACAGAATGGAAAGAATACTAGAAGAAATGAGAACAAACTGTGTTCTCTATTACATGGGCACTACACCAGCTAAAAAGACTAAGCAGAATAATATTAATAACATGAAGAAAAGGAATCTCATTAAGTATTTCTTTCTACACAGATATTAGGGTTCCATGAAAACTGAAAAGGAGACTGATTGCAGCCTAGGTATTTTGTTTTCACACAGAAAGCTTTTTGTCAACATTTGCCAGTTATAATAGATTGAGATTTGTGTTATATAATAGCATATTCTGCTTTGTTCCAGTTGCTGAAACAGAATGAAATCACCAAGTCAATATTATTTCACATTCAGCAGTGTTTTAGAATTGATTTAATAAGCTTATATCCTAATTCATCAAAAATGGGAAACGGAGGGAGAGAAGAGGAAGGGAGAAGAGACAAGGAAAACAAAACAGTTCTGTGGTTTGAGCCTGAAGGCTTACATGCCTCATCACTCAAGGGAGTTATCTTGAGTGAGCAGCCAAAAAATTGCTTCCCTCTACAATATGCAGTTCTGACTCAGGGATCTGAAGACACCACGCCTCAGTAGCACAGATATCAGCCTTTTCAGCCATCTGCCCCACAGTGGGAATACCAGATGAAATCAGACCAGTTTGCTAAGTGAGCATAGTGAAAGGCAGCTCCCTACAGCTGATTAGCTGTGGAAAGACCTTTGAAGTTGTGTATTAGCCATTAAGAGGAAAGGCAAACACACTTCATTTCTAAAGCCAGAAAAATTTAGAAATACAGGGAAATTAATGCCAAAAAGAAGTAAACATCTTCCCTCTAATCATTTGATAAAAATTAGTTAAAAATAAGACTGATTACAGAAGACTTAGAAATAATCTTGGGAGTCGTTTGTTGTTAATGAAAAATTATACACTGTTCACGATGACACTCCTTTTCTTTGATGGAAAATAACTGATCCCTACTAGATCTAGAGACTGGAGTGCTCCTAAGCCTCAGACCACATGCTGATTCAAGCTTTAGCTGATAAAATCAGTAGAGTTAATCTAGTTTTAATCCTCAGGATAGCACAGTAAACTTTTTCAAACACAGGTGAGGCAGCTGAAAGATTAATATCACACATAATTCTGGAGATTCTTCCAAACACAGTGGAAGTGGTTGACATCAACCAGTGTAGTCTGTGACCAATTTCTACCAAATATGAAACAGTCAGCATATAGAATTTAGTAGCTGAGATCCTGGTGTCTCTGGCCTCTAGCACGTTATGCGAGACCAATATGGATAGTGAAAGCAAATGTTTAGGATCATTAATGTCTCAAAAGTCATTGAGTCATAGATTTATGAGATGTAATAGGGAATGCTTTTAACGGGACGTAGGAATGCAGTTAAGATTTTCCATTTCTAGGATAAAATGTCTGAGTTCTAATCTAAAGCTGAAAGTCTGAACACCAAAAATGACATTTCCAGCAGCAACTTCTGAGAGGGAGAGAAAAGGTGAAATGAACTCTTCATAGCGGTCCAAAACTGACACCTTTAGCTAATAAACTCCTGAAGCAAGACCTCATCAGGACTAGAAGAAAGACCCAAAATCTTCACCGTAACACTTGCAAAGCAGCAAGTGTTATACACTCATATTTCTTACAGAAGTTACTTGTGATTCATATTAGCTTTTCCAGCAGATGCTGGAAATTTCCTAACTATAAACTATGAGACAACACAAGAAGAGACAAAACCCTTTATCTTCTTGAAAAATGGGTAAAATTTCATTATGAGACTCAACTGATTCAGCACATACGCCTGTTGATATCTTCCAATTTCTGCCTCATGTTTAAAACTACCCATAGAAATTTTTATTAAGGATCAATATTTTATATTTAATAATCCCAAGATTCAGCATCTAGGCCTAACAAAAAAATTTCTGCTGTTTTCACAAAGGTCAGATCAAGTTTTTCTAAAGCTTTGAACAATAAAGCTTTTAGCCAACCCTAAGGTTGATTTGAAATATGGTAAAGCAAATGACAGAAACTTCCCAAAAAGCAAAATAATCTTCATGAATTCTAAACCTGACTTTTAGAAGAACTCTGATTAACTAGAAACTAAAATAAAATCTAGAATTCATTCTTCCTCCCAGGGGATACACTTGCCCCTGATGTAGCTGGGGCAGCTTGCGCAACTCCACTGTTTCCATTGACTTATGTGATAGACTCAGAATCACAGAGCATTTAGTTTACCTCTCCCAGCCATGGGTGGGTAGATCAGGTTCCACTAGATCAGGTTCCTCAAAGTCTTGTCCATCCCGGCCTTGAACACTTCCAGGAAAGGAGAATCCTATTGTCTCTGGGCAGCGTGTTCCAATGTGTCACCACTTTCATAATAAAGAATCTCTTACCTACACCTAATCCAAACCTACCCTCTGTCAGTGTAAAAGGGTAGTTGCTCCTTGTCCCAGCATTACTGGTCCTGGTAAAAATCCTTTCCATCTTTTTACAAGAGCATTTTAAATACTGAGAGGTCATATAATAAGGTCTCCCCGGAGCCTTAGTTTCTCCAGACTGAATAATCACAACTCTCGGATTTTCCTCATAGGGAAAGTGTTCCAGCCCTCAAAATAATTTTGCGGCCCTCCTCTGGACCTGCTTAAATGGGTCCATATCTTTCCTGTGCTGGAGGCCCCATAACTGGACTTAGTACTCCAGGTGAGCTCTCAAAAGAGCAAAGTAGAGGGGCAGAATCACCTTTCTTTACCTGCTGGCCACTCCTCTTTTTATGCAGCACAGGATGTAATTGGCTTTCTGGGCTGTGAGCCCACACTGCTGGGTCATATTTGGGGTTTCATCCACCAGCACCCCTGAGTCCTCTGAAAAGCTGCTCCAAATCCAGTCTGTAATGATACTGGTAGTGCAGGTGATTGCCTTAAACCAAATACAGGACTTTGCACTTGCTTTTTTTGAACTTCGTGAGGTTCACATGGGGCCACTCCTCAAGCCTGTCCAGGTCCTTCTGGATGGCATCCCATCCCTCAGATGTATCAGCTGTACCACTCAGCCATTTGCAAACCAGGGGAGGGTGCACTCAGTCCTACTATGCCACTAATAAAAATATTGAAGAGTACTGTTCCCAGTACAGACATCTGAGGGACACCACTTGTTACTGCATATGGGAATTTAGAAGAATATACTTAACATATTACTTTTTACTGATATGGGAGTCTGTGCTTCTCCTGACAGTGCTTATATACCCAGGGACACATCTCCTACCTCACAACAATTCTGCACTCATCTAGTAGCAAATATAACCCAGTATTTCAGCTCAGAAAAATGGAATGGGTTAAAGTTTTACTTATGCTGTAAATGCTTGTAGTCATAAAATTGTTTTTTATTATTGTTCTCAGACAGGAAAAATCTACAGACACACTTGCCTTACTTGTAACTTCTGCAAGACTTCAAATGGAGCTTGTAATATTCGCTGAGACATTCCAAGAGCTCTCTGAAGTTCAAGCTTTCACATCTAATAACTCCAAAAGTTACAAAACCATTTGTAGTAAAGTTGTCTTGTTCTCCTGTTTTAATCAATTAACATCTCTTCTGTCATATGCATTTATGAGGAGAATTATGAGGACCTGGTCATTTTCTACTTTGACCAGCTCACTTCGTACACAAAAGAATGTCATGGACCACTGCTAAAATGGTTCACAAATTACATCTGGAACACATGAACTTTTCAAAAACCTGGAAAGCAAATATACTATCTCCACAAATTTTTCCCTCTGGTATATTTTAATACATAGCCCAAACAATTAATCAAGAACAGAGTAAAATCTACCCTCCTCTCAACAAGTATACAGAAATTTGAAAATCCTTTTGATAATGTTAATCTATTTTAGCTGCAACTGGCTTCTACCTAAACCACATTTATTTCAAAACCTGAAGCAGAAACAGAATTTTTCTCATTTTTATGAGGAGACAGCTCATCCAGTGATTCTAATTACACCCACAAATACTTTTATCTACACAACATAATGCCAGTAGTAGCTGCTTTTAACTCAAGGGCAAAAATGCTAACAAAAAAACATCTATTTCTGTAGTCAGGGGTGGGGTGGGGAACAAAAATTGGGTACTTAACACAGGATGGCTGTCAGCGTTACAGTTTCAGTAATATATAGAAAATATAAACTAGTGGTCCCTTTGGTTCTGAATTTTAAAGTCAACACTTTTGTTGGTTCCTGGCAAGCTACTTGCTTGCAGATGTTGCAAAATAGATGTCACAGTATGCAGGTTTTCTACAGCTCTAGTGGGAAATGAGAAGGATGATGATAGGAAATTCTTCTTTGGCAGACAAGGTAATAAGATTTATAGGGAAACTAACAGCAAAAGCTATTGCAGAAAAATAACAAAAAGCAAAAATGACAGAGTAGACAGTCAGAAAATGAGATATTGTCTATAAGCATCAGGCTTCAGACTGTGACTTAGAAATCTCAGAAATCTGTATCTGAATCAGAACAAGGTATTAGACTTCTAAAATCAAAACTTTATATTGTTTCTTTTGGGCCTTATTCACCTAAAGAACCTCCAGTTCACCTTTTTTACATGACAAAGGAGAAAAATTGTAGCTAATTAGCAGAGATACACGAGTTATAACATCAAAACAGCTGTGAATTGCTGTAGCAGATCAGAAGATGTGCTTCTGTCTTCAAATGCTTATCTGTTTCTCCTTTCCAAATCAATTCATTTGACAAATATATTTTCTCTTTCACTACAAACCTTGCCAAGGTATTTTGAGGCATTTTATACAGTTTGTGAAAAAGGCTTATTTCCACCATCCAAATGAGATAGCAATTTTAGGTGTAATGATCTCTAAAGTTTGGACTGAAATCCTCAGAACAAGGAATAGTTGCTATTTTACGGACTGTTCTTTTGATCATCTTAGGGTTTGGTTTCTTTCTTGATTTTGCTTTCCCTTTTAGTCACACAAAAAAATCTGTATGAGACCAGTTTCTCTGATCCTTGGAAGCTCCTTTGAAGCCCTCCCCAAGACATCTTCCTAGAAGAGGTCTAAAGAGTACACAGTCTTAGTTTGTGTAATCTTCCGATCTTTAAAAATCTGAACCAGGCTTCTGTAGGTATAAAGCAACAAGCAAACATCACTGAACCAAGCCATAGGTTTTCTGTATTTCTAGAACAGACTTAAAAATGGTTATTTCTTCTTCTGCAGGTGCCCTGCCTAACAAACACAGCAGATCAAGCCAGCTCCCCCAATAACTTATTTTGAACAAATATATGTTAAGTTCTTCTGTACTTCTCATTTGGCTTTTGACAATTAAGCTGCAGGCAAATGACTTCTAAAGCTTTTGTTGTACAACCACGAGTAATATAAAAGTCAATTCTAAGCAAAACATGCATGATTCTAAGACTCAAAGCTTTAAAAAACACAAAGAAAATCTTAGAAGTTTAGTTGAGTTTATGGGAACATGCAATCCTGTGAAATGCCTGATAGGCTTCCATATAAACTACAACTTGCTTTGCAAAGCAGCTTTTCATTTCCTCGAAATTGGCCTCAGGCAGTGGGATCCATTCCTCTTTAAAACTGCTGCTGCAATGCAATTTCAGTTCCCGTTCTCCCTCAGAGACTGTATGGAATAACCCACAACAATTTTCCAGCAACAGGAATGCATACAGTATTGTGTGTGCATGTGTACACAGATACACACGCTGGCTCTGCTAAATAAACACAACAAAAAGGTAACAATTATTTATGTCACTTACACTTGAATTCGGTCCAAGCTGTAAGTTATAGAAGCAGTACAAATATATGAAAAATTTTTAGTAATTTTTGCTGTGCATTAAAAGGGGTTTGACACTATTCTGGTGCACTAAAGGGGTTCACTATTCTGGGAGGAGAAAAAATAAAAGAGGGAGAGATGTGGCACTAAGAGGTCCTGCCACTGACAGTAATATTTCCATTTTTTTTCCTAACTCTTTTGTACACACAGAAAGCAGAGAAAGCCATTTAATTTGAGAGGCCAAGGTAAAAGTTTTCTTCAGTTCTCTGTTGCAAAACCTTTGAGTGTTAAACATATGCACAAACAAAGTATATAATGGCTATCTAGCAAGGTCATAGAATTCTGTAGCCAGAATAAAAATTAGCCTTGAAGAATGGTTTGAGGCCTGTAAACAAAGGAAAATAAATGTTTTATTATGAAGTGCCCATACATGACATAAATGACAGCTAGCTACAGTGACACTACAAATCTGATGATGATAGGCTGGAATTGTCATTAATCAGTGTAATAAGATATATTAGGACATGTTTACATTAGCATTTTAAAGGTCTTTTTTCTAAAAATAAATTTCATTATCTCCTTTTAGTGTACTTTAGTTCATGTTGCAGAGTAGTCTGGAAGTTCTTGAACTATGCTGTCCTGTCCCAAGAAGTAGCAATCATTAAAACATAATAATTAACTGGCTTTGTTAAAAAAATGTATTTTGCTGTGAATACTTTTAAATGAGCCTTTGCAGAAATTGACCAGTGCCTTATAATGTTCCTGTTCACAGAGTTTTGGTAGTGTATTAAGCCAGTTGTCACTGTACCTTCAATTACACCTAGAAAGTGCTATGACCCACAGTACAAAGAAAAGGTGCTATTACTTTTCAGGGCTGAAAAAATTATATGTGTATATCTCTCTGTCTCCCAAAAATGTCTCTTTCTGATTTGATGTTCATGGTGCAGTCACTTTAGAGGTAATTACAGTGTACTGAAATTGCCTAATTTGTACTATTGCAGTACAGAAAAAAACAACAAACTTGTACAAAGAAGCTTCAACATGGCAACACAAAAACTAATATAGACATGCTTTCTCTACCATTAAACCAGAAAGGAAAGGTAAAAGGTTGCAATTTGTAAAAAATAAAAAAAAAACCAAGTTGTCTCTCTATTCCTTTGTGCTTTTCCGTCCTCTGTGAGGACTAAGGATTAGATTTGTGCCTCCATGAAGACTAAGGATTTGAAACCACATAATACATAATCCAATCTAAAACATGTCCAGAGCTCTAAAAACCTCTTTCTTATCTTTTTTCTGATTTTGCAGCTATTTGTTATCACCGACACAATACATATCAAATCTGGTTAATGAAAGCATTCTTTTAAGTTACTACATGATTTTTGAAAGGCTTTTTATTAGTACTTGAACCAAGAATCTCAAACCCAGAGATGGATTCTTATACATCAGGAAATAGCAAAACGTATATTTTTCTTTCCAGCCATTCAGCCATAAACAAGATAAAGTATAAAATCACTGACATGATTTCAGAATTTTCCAATATAAAGGGTCTCTTTTTAAGCATGCCTTTGAAGTAAGGCAGACTACAACAGCTCTATAGCAGTCCTGGGATTTGGGAAGCAGCATTTTAACAGCATGTTGCCCGTATTCTCATGCTGTGAACATGTTCATAGCAGTTCTATGAAAGTCCCAGGACTGCTGGTGTAGCATCTGTTCACTACCAACAAAGACTTGGATATTACACAAGAGTCTGTTTCCTCTTCATCGGCTGCCTTTTTACAAACAGCATACTTCTTTTGTAACAGGAAAATATCTCTGTTTTCTCATGTTAACTCACAAGCACCCTCACAACTATATATATCTTTGTTATATTAGCGGACATTTCTCAGACTAAAGCTACTCTCAGGATAAATAGGGACTTTTAGGCTTAGATGTTATTCATATCCAAAAACATATACATGTTTCCAAAGATGTTAACAAGAAGACGTAACCTTGGAACAAAATGCCTTTCATTCAGCGTAACTGAGTTTCTAATGCCCCTCATCTCAAAGTGGTAATTACATGTCAATTCACAATTCAAAATACTTAGACTGGCCTGGACATTTAAAAGGTCTTTGCCCAGTGATGAAGAGTGGGTATTTCTTGGTTCCACATACAGATTCAGATTTTGGGTTTTGCTGTTATCAGAGATGTAGACCCCCAGGGCATTCACAATAAATAATTTTTTAAAAATTGTGGTGCTACTTCAGCTGAGTGCATCATTTGCTTCAAATAATTTAGTCTTATTTTTGTCTGGATGTGCTTACTTTATCAATGAAGTTCACTTAATGGTCTGGTTCAGGCAGGTGCACAGTCTGCTGATTACATTTGTTTAGATCCGATTAGCGAGAGATGCCTCTGCCCAAATTAAGGTGCAAATGAGCCCATATGCCTGAAGTCAATAATACGGATTTTATTTAAGAACAAATGTGAGGTAAAGAGATAGAAAGAAATAGAAGTGGGGGTGGGGGGAAGGGGGTGACTGTTTGAGAGAAAGGGAGAGAGACAGAGAGAGACAGAGAGAGATCAAGTAGAAGATAGTCACCATCCATGGATCCAGCAGTATCCCATTGGTCCTTCTTCATCCTGAATTTCTTGGTGGTGGGGATCCTGAGGTCATTCAAAACTTTTCATGATTTATACATCTAAGCAAACAAAGAAATGAATGCTCATTGGCCACACATTTCTCTTATAGTTTAAATGATTCCCTCACTTCTAATGCTAATTGCCCCGTGTCAGTCTTTCTCTTCTTTTGAGTCAGCGGGTTTCTTCCATTGGTCGGTTGTGATCTTCCCCTGCTGGAATTACATTTTATCTGATTTCAGCATAGTTGCTGAGCTGGCTTTCTTTGTCCATTTTCAGTGATACATTGCTCCATGCTAGTTTTGTTAACCTCCTCCCAGGTCTGAAATAACACCCAGACAGTAGTACCAACTTTATCTTATCTCCGAGTCCTGATATGGGGGCTCTCTTACAGTCCAAGTTCCAGGTACCTAAGCAGGGATGTTTGGGTGGGCTTTGGTGTTCACTGGTGGTCACAGATGCCATCTGTCTCATAACTCAGGGTGATCTTTGTTTGACCAGTGATATGTGTACGAGCACTTGCTTTAAACAGTTTGCCTCAGTGGGAATTTCTGCCCAGATGCATTAACCAGGATGAGCTAACCAGATCTCACCTCTGCCAGGCCTGGAGTTCATGTCATCCTGGTGCTCCATTCTGTGTTTATCTCATGGCAAAGTCCTTCTGTGGCTTTAACAGTGTTTGAGACAGGCAACTTAAACTCCTTACAGCATTGCAAACCCCCTAGATCTCTTCCTAGGTCTCTTCTGAGAAAGAACAATCTGGACCAAGCTGATCAAACATATGACTTGAGCACAGCTGTCACAGCAGTGTATGCCAGGACCACCTCCAGACAGAGGGTATGGAAGGACAAGAATGGCCTTCTCTTCTTAGGACAGTCTCACAACATTTTTTTTTAATAGCTCTCAAATTATTTTTTTATGACATGAAGGGAAAGTGGGTGTCTAGTCATCTTTCCTCCATCAGCTCCATAGATGTAGAAGAAAAAGGTTTCAGAGGTAAAAAAAGATAAATCTTCGCACACCCATATAAGCATGATGCTCAGAAGCAAATTGCATACACATACTCTGCACTTGCAGAACCAGATGTTTCTCTCCAGCATTGTAAATACCAGAATGGTGGAGTGGCATAGGTAGGGTGAATTGTTTCATTTTCTTTCTCATTCATGTAAATTCTGGTTGCTGCAGACTTCAGTGGAAGACAGTGAGGAAGCTAAGCTAGGCACATTTGTCACAGGCAACCTGCCTGAGCGTTTTTAGAGTAGGAGACAATCAGGTTAAAGGATCCTCTACGTTCATACTGAGGCTATTGAGAGTAATTGTTCATGGATTTCAAGAAATCAGATTACCCATAATCCGATAGTAACATTTGACATGCTACACATTATTAAGAAGTCACTGTAAAATTGTTATGCAAATTATAGATTCATAAGGAAGAGTGAAAAGAATACGATAACCAAAGAATTGCATGGTGGTACAAAGTAGCTGAGCTGCTGTTGCAAATTACATACCAGTCTAGTTTTTGAATGGGATTACATTTCTGAATAGAAACTCCAGCAATTCCACTGGTCATCACTAAACCAGTGGCAGGTTCCACATACAATCCTTTGTAAAAATTCCAAAATTCCATTGCACTTTCAGGCTTCCCTTCTTTACATGAAAGACATTTACCAGCCATTTTGTGTAGTACTGCAGTGAATAGTTATATAGAAGAGAAGAAAAATAAGGCACTCTTGGAAGTACACTGAGAACAGGCATAATTTCAAAAGAATAACATTGCTAAATAATTTCTAGACAGCTGATTAGTTCAGTGTCATCATTTAATTTTCATGTGCTTCCCTCTATCTTGCTCATCCTCTGATATTGTTCAAATAATAGGATTTTCTTACATTAAACTGCTGTCATATTGTACCCTGCACGTCTCTTCAATTCCATACTCTCAGTGTTTTGTGTAAAGATTATAACGTTTCATGGTGTGAAATGTGTGCAGACTAACATCTATTCTTTTGAAAAACAAACCTGAAAAACAGCAGGTAACCTTTTTGCTGATATTTCTGCTGTTGCAGTCTAGTTTGGCTCAATCACATGATAAGAAGCAGTCTAAAAACTTGATTTAACTGTTAAACTATATATATTTCTTTGTGCTTAATTGCAGGCATCACCCTTTTCCATTGCTGGAGCCCAAAGGAAGTGGCTGCCACCTTGCCTAGCACCCTTTGGCCCTGCAGTGATGCAGGGCTTGTTGCCACAGCAGTAGCCAGCCCTGCCCATGGCATGGCCCATGGCTGCCAGCTGCAGCATCCTCTTGGGATGCTGTCTGTGCCCACACCCAATGCAGCCGTGCACCTCAGCTGCTGCTGTTGCCATGTGGACTGGAAAAAGGAAAAAAAACTAGAAAAACCAAAACCCAGGCCTCATTAAAGCATTAAAACCCAAGTCTTTAAAGTTGTCATTTTATTTTCTGTGAGGCACGTGCTGTCTGTCACGATGACCTTGACATTCCATTTTATCATTTCCCCTTGGGTAGGAGAATTTGCAAGGGCATATTCTCTTTAAGTTCAACATCTTCCATTGCAAATGTGATTTGTCTTCAAAAGCAGCAGCAAATCAAATTCTGTGTCTCATCACAGCTGCTCGTGTGCATTTACAGGATTATTGATTTGGAAATCTAACATCTGCAAATGCAAAACTAGTCAATTAAGCTTAGGAAAGGCTTTACACAGCAGCTGATCTCCATTGCTGTGTGCAGACTAATGGTACACACTCATATGACTGTGAACTAGTCTGGAAAATGAGAAATGCCTGTGATCAGCAATAATGTCATTACCTAACGTTAAAAAAACACCATCTTTCTGATCTGACCAGGCTTCTACGAGTATTGGTGGTAATTTTAAAATTTACTTCTGTAGTACAAAGGTGAACACCATCTCTTCTGTTTTTTAGTCCATCACTCCTTGAAATAAACATCTAGAAAGAGATATTCATTTATATTAGACCAAATAGTGCAGTCAGAAAATGGGAAAGATCAAGCTTTAGGGCACACAAGCCCTTTCTCAAGCCTAACATGAGTCAAGCATATACTGTAAAGAATTACTCTGACTGCAATTGAGCTAAGGGGAAAAAATACTTCCAAAACTCAAAACTAAACTTTCAGGAGCTTACCTTGCTTAATAATGTGTATAATACTACACGATAAGTGAAATTCTGACCTAAATTATGGGTGGTTTTGATAGCACACTAGAATTTCCTTCCTATCTTAAATGCTTCAAATTCATCACCATTTTTGCCTAATATTCACATCTCAACATGCTGGAAGCAGCAGCTATTTTCAGAATAAGCTTGCAAATAGGCACTTTCCCTTTCTTACTTCCTAGTTTCTTACAGTTATTCTCAATATCTCCTAGCTTATTAATATAATTTGATTATATCCAGAGCAATTACTTTAATGTTTGCACTGTATCAGGCCTGAGAAAGGGTTTGAGAACTTCATCCATCTGTTCTTTTCAAATTATATTATGTTGCCCAACTTATAACCTTGACTAGTGCAGACACATAAAGCTGCTATTAATTTTGATATGTTCTTTATGGTAAAAAAACATGTTCAGTATGCAGCAGAGAATCTGTTATTCAATCAGAAAGGGATGGTATGATCCCACTATTTACATTCTGCTAACATTTAATAAAAGCAGTAAAAGAAAAGAGGAATCATTCAGAGATAAACAAATAGAATTTTTTTTATTGCTGTACATTATTTCAGATCCTTTCTCTTTGACTGTCAATACAACTTCAGAGAATATTTTTCGAACTCAAACAATATTTTCTATTCAGTTATGATCATAAACACACTACAAATCAGCATAATGTGCAAAATAATATCATTTATACATAAGTAAAATTGGCTGTATTGTGATAAATCATTCTTAATAGGACAATTCTTGGCAAGTATTTCTTCTTACTAGTAGGTTTTTCAAAGGCAGAATCACAGAATATTCTGATTTGGAAGGGACCCACTAGGATCATCAAAGTCCAACTCCCGGCCCTGCACAGGACACCCCGAGTCACACCATGTGCCTGAGAGCATTGTCCAAATGCTTCTTGAACTTTTTCAGGCTTGGTGATGTTAGCACTTCCCTGGGGAGCTGTTCCAGTGCCCAACCACCCTCTGGGTGAAAAACCTTTTCCTAATCCTGATGCCTTAGGTTTTAAGTTTTATATTTTTCAAATCCTGTACTGCTTATTGGGTAACTCTGAAGTTTTGTGTGGCCTGGTAACTACTGTTCTCTCATGCTGGTGAGACATAACAAAGCCTCTCTAGGTTTGCTCTTCAAGGACACCAGGCCCCAAAATGTGTAAACTAAAGCCTCTAAAGGGGGACTCAAACTTGGGGTAATTACATCATTAACTGAGGTTATAATTGGAGAATTAACCCTGATATGCAAATGGACCAAACTCATAGAAGTGTGAAGAACCCCTGACCCAGGATCCACCTTGGCTGTAGCCTTTTGACTGCCCAGGGTGTACATTTGAAGGCCCTTCAAATAAATACCTACTTTTATTCTCTTATTTTTGTCTAGCATCTTTATTTTAGGTGGCCACCTCAAGGCATCAACCCAACCTAAACCACCTCTGGGACAACATCAGGCTGTTCCCTTAGGTCCTGTCACTGGTTACCACAGAGAAGAGATCAGTGTCTGCCCTTCCTCTTCCCCTCATGAGGAAGTTGTAGACTGTGATAAGGTCTCCTCTCAGTCTCCTCTTCCCCAGGCTGAACAGACCAAGTGACCTCTGCTGCTCCTCACACAGCTCCCCCTCTAGACCCTTCTCCATCCTCAAGGTTCTCCTTTTGATGGTCTCTATTAGCTTCATATTTTTTTATAAAAGATATATTTGTGCAGCACCCAAATCTGCACACAGGACTTGAGGTGAGGCCTCCCCAGTGTAGTGCAGAGCAGAGGACAATCCCTCCCTTGCCCGGCTGGCGATGCTGTGCCCGATGTCCCCTAGGACACGGTTGGTCCTCCTGGCCATGGTCGTGTTCATGTTTAACTTGCCATCGACCAGGACCCCCAGGTCCCTTTCCATGGCATTGCTTTCAGCCTCTCATTCCCCCGTCTATCTGTACATCCAGGGCTGGCCAGTCCCAGGTGCAGAATCTGGCACTCGCCCTTACTGAGCTTCATGTGGTTGGTATCAACAAGAAAGGTGTGATATTATCCATTGTGTATTATGTAGAAATTGAGTTACTTATTTCCAGGTTGCACGGTGAAACACCAGGTGCTCACCAAAACTGATCTGTCACTCCCCTCCTCAGCGGTCAGGGGGCAGAACATATAGCAAAAGACTCATGGTTTGAGACAAGAACAGGAAGTAATCACTCAACAATTAACATCAGGGGCAAAACAGACTCAACTTGGGGAACTTAGTTTAATTTATTACCAATCAAATCAAGAGAAAAAAAATATTTTAAAACATCTTCCTTCCACCCCTTGCTTCTCCCTAGGCTCACCTTCACTCCTGGTTTCCCCACCTCTCCCCTCAGAGGCACAGGGGAACAGGGAAATGGAAGTTTTGAATTTTGAGACTTCTTGAAAGAGTTTTGGTCTCCAATCTCTATTTTTCTTAAACACATGAATATCTATGTATATAAAAAAGATGATTGTAGTAAAACATCTTACCACTCAATGAGAGATTCTATGTTCCCAGGCCTTAAATCAACTACATACTATATTACACCATTGTGAAAGGGTTCCCTCAGCAAAAAAAAAAGGGAAGGACTGAGAAATGTAAATCCCCAGAAACTGGATTGTATAGCACTTTATGTCCAAGGTATCAGATACACCCCGCAGCACCGTACTACACTAAATCAACTTACATCTAAAGCATCTCTAGGAAATCCTAAGAAGAGGAGCTCTGAGGAGCTCAGCTAGAACAGCAATTTGTTATATGCTCAAAGTAATTCCTTATACAGAAATGTAGAACTGTCAGATATTGCACTTTCAGCAAAATATGATTCTTCATACAGCCCTTGATGCATGTAATTATCTAGGGTATTAACTGCTTTCTATGACAGAAGGTGCACCTAACAAGGATTAGTTGCATTAACTGCAGACAAAATTTGGTTTGCCTCCTGGGAATGAACAGGGTTTTGTTGGTTTCTTTGGTTTTTAAATCTATTCTTTTGAATAAATGCCCAATCAAAAGCCAAATTTTAAAAATTATATAAATTTGTTGCAGCAATGTTGGATTGACTGATAGCAATGGATTCAAAGTACAGAAACGGAAGCATAAGTCTGCCAGTGTGTGTGACTGCTTTGAGGAGCAGGAATCTCGGTGTGGCCACTGAACATGGCAGGAGCTGTGCAATGACACTGGATCACCCTTTGTTCAGGCCAAGGTGTCACGCAGTTCTTGAACACTGAAAGGAAATTGTGCAAAGGACATCTCAGCCCTCTGTAGTGTCCTCTGTGTCTTAAAGCAGACTAAAACCATAGGTACTTTTCCATTTTTCTCTAGTTTCAAATAACTAGATAATGTATAAAAGTGAAAAAATTATCAGAAATAACAGTTGCAGTTTTTTCTTACCGAGATCTCAAATCTAATGTTCTTAAAAAATAAAATTTGAAGAAATAACTTGATTTCAATATTAACTTGTCACTTATACCTGAATTAAACTTTCTTTCTAGCACAAATGTAACCACAGTTTTAACACTAAAAAAAAAGGTCTATTTCTGAAATGCTGAAAACAAATAGAATTTTCTTATTTATTTAAAAGTATGACAGAAGAACTTAGGTCTTGTAAAATGATCCATAAGAGACAACTGAATGCAAAAATTAGCAGTACATTTGATAGGTCTGTTCATAATTCAACTTTCTTTGAATTTTTCTATATCACTCTTCATCCTTTTTCTTACTTGGCGTAACATATAGGCAAAATATTCAGAAAGGAGAAAGCAATGTTCTTAAGAAAATGGAACTTCAATATCTTACCAGCAGTTAAGCTAAAACTGTATCCACAGTTAAACTGAAACTGTTCATCTTCCCTGGCATAAGACTGACAATTGTAATTCGAGTCTTAAAACCAAGTTTTGCAATCAATACAGTGGATGAAGTCAAGATAGAACCGTAGCAGGACATTATTCCATAATTTCCATCTCAGTGGCCTCCTGTTACAAGTATTTAAAATGTGGTATGAATTTGTTGATATCTCAGTTTTCAGTCTATCTGTTAGCATATGACAAGCCACATTCTCATGTCAGTAAAAAAATCACAAGCTGAAAGGTTTTGGTAACAACCAAAGGGTCAATGCCTTCAAATCAAGCATCTCAAATGACAGATTTTTATGTAGTCAAGAACTAAAGCTTTTTTCCAAGTTTTCTTTGGAGAGGCAGCACTGTGGTGGGAAAAAGAAAGTTGTTATAGAATGCCCATTAGCACATCATACAATGCGTTTTGCTAGGCTTACTTTTAATGAAGTTCACAAGTTTTATAGACTCAAATACTATTTCCCTGCTAAACATTAACACATTTGTTCAGGGGTTGGTGTCCCTGTACTTTCCTTCCATAATTAACTCATATCCAGTAGAAGTGTATCCTGCTTTAATCTTATGTAGCTTAAAGATTTGATTACTGAAAACCATCAAGATTTTCCCACTTGGAGAACAGCAACAGCAACAGACAATACGTTCTCATTGTCTGGATCACGTTAATTCACCGTCACCCTGGGAGCAGAAAATATCCAGAGAAGTCAGGTCATTTCCAACACCAGTTCCCCACACTGCCAAAATTTGCCCGGTTATACCAAGATTTGACAGCTTTCCTAGTATTATAGAAACTTTTCGTATTTATAATGGCATAGTCCTGATGTTAGTATTTCCAGATGTTAATCTCTCCAGCCTCGCCTTTTTATTTGCAGTATTTGTGTCTTGTTTCAAGCAGTAGAACTGAATATTTTTGCAAGTGCAAAAAACAAAAGAGAAAGATGGTGATGGTGACACAGGGACACAGAATCCCTGATGTAAGGACACCAAGTGGCATCACTACAATTTCTTTAAGAACAGGATGCCTCTCACTGAAGGTCCTCAAGAATATATTACACAGACATTTCATCAGGAATGATGTGGGTATATTTGATACTCCCTTCAGGCAGCCAAATTGGATAAGTTGTTTAATCAGGTCACTTTCAGCCCTATGATTAGACCCAGCATGTTCCAAAGAGATGCAAAAAACATACTCTGTAATTATGGAAACCTGTGGAATGTGCTTGAAACTTGAAAAATGCAGTTTTGTATCTTCTGTAAAAAGCCCTCTGTTGCCCAAAAAATTCTTTTTATTAAAATATATTTTCAAGGAAAAAAACAGCTGAACTTTTAAAAATTATGGAGTAACTACATGGCAGCCTATTAATACCTATTGAATTTGTTAATATTAAAGGTAGTGGTTTGATTTCCAGGGATCTTGTCAATGAGAACAGACAAATAACCATTTTGTTAACATTTTTTTGTATGTTTCAGTATATGAAGTGAATATTTCACGTCTTGTGTGGCTGAGTATAGTCTGTATATGACCTGAATTTGTTAATCCTGCCTAATTACTAATTCACCTGGAGTAAGTTGCCTTCCTACGGACTGCTGCTGCTTGGTTTATATGTAATGTTCCATAAAAAAACACTGAAAAGAGAAACATGAAACTGGGATACAACTGTGCAAGCTAATGGAAATTACAGAATAAAACCATGTAGAGCTCACTTTTTAAAAAGAGTAAAGTTTACCTCAAACTTCAAATCTATGTTTGATTTTTTTAGCATAGAAATTTGGCTTCCTTTCATTCAGATTGCTACAATAATATTATGTAGTCATTGCTGGAATTTTTCTTCTGAATATGACACTTCAGGGTTGTGTCTGGGGGATTTTTTTCCCTTTAATCAATCTGTGACCCTGAGAAGAAAAAAAAAGTAATAAAAATTCATACATGTGCTAGTATATTTTCTGGTCCTCTGCTTTTTCCACACGATGCAGAAACAAAGAAAAAAGCAGGACTGGTGCCGGCAGAGCCCAGGCCAGGACCCCAACCTTTAGTTTCTTCGACTTTTTCTTTTTTTTTTCATTTAATGACATTATTGTCTCAGACAGCAGAGGTGGTCATATGTATACCTCAATAGTCTAGGCCAAAATTGCTTAAAGAATTACCTCTGTATAAAAAAAAGGTATTTTTCTCAAAATGAAGTACATTCATGTAGCGTATACAGCAAGTTCTCCAGTTTCTTTGGTTTTTTTGTACTTTATGAATCAGCCTGATATTATAGAATATTACTTTTTAAACAGTATTTATCTTCCCTAGTATTTTCCATAAATCCCAACAAATACACTTTGGCCAAAAAAAGTGCTTTAAAAATCACTTCATCATATTCTTTCATAAGTCTTCAAGAAGATTTAGCACTCCTTTTAAGCTTTTTGAATCTGTAAATGGCTAAGCATTTAACCTGAAAAATCTAATACAGTTTTCAACAGGAAACCAAGAATACAATTTTAGCTTGACAAAGCAAGAATCTATGGACATATATATGTCCCCAAAGGTTTAAAATTACAGTAACTGCTTAGAAAGTGAGCTGTGTAGGAAAAAATACAGTTATGCTGTGTTCTTCACATACATGTAAAAACAACATCTTTAATACTGTGCTTTAAGAAGGAAAAAATACAAATATTTTAGGAACTAGGGCTTTGTAAAGAACTGAAAATATATCCTGAAAATGGAAGAAAAATTATGATCCTGAAAATGGAAGAAAAATTATGATATTCATTGTAGCAAGCATGCAAAAACCAAAGGGAAACAAGAAAGACAAATTCTGGAATTTTATTGATCAGTATCATGTATGACATATACTTTTCTAGTGTGTTTTATTGCATAGGATTATATCATTTTGGTTAATAGTCAAAATATAGCACCTGCACCCTATTTGTCGAGAAGCTGTGGCAATACAGTTCAGTCACCAAGCACTCCCCAAGAAAAACTGATTTACTGAAATGCCCAGTGGCCATTTTAAAGGAAAGATTAATTATTGGAGCAGCATAAACACAACGCCCACCCCAACCCCTCTCTCCCCATACAAAGGCTGTTAATCTAAATATGCACCTGGGAAATTAGGTTTCTCCAGACAGAAATAAAAACAAGCTCCTTGCCTCACTTAAACGATGAGATATAATTCAGTAGTGGGGGAGTGGAGCCTGGAGGAGGAGGGTGCCAGGCAGTTCTGCTTACATCAGTAGCTCACACACCTCACATCAGCCAGGTGGAGTGTCCTCCTCAATCAGCTCCACAGGAAAGTAGTGGTGCATAGATCACAGGATGAAAAAATCAAAATGAAATCTGATCTGCAGAACTTTGACTGGGAGGAATTCCCTGCAAGGACTCCTGACTATCCAGGACTGCTGACTATCCCATCTCAGTCTTGAGTTTCCAGTAACAGGAAGTACAAACAATACTTCTGTTCCCCCTGGTGCATTTTTTTTTTACCTCACCAAAGAGTTCTATTTCCTTCATTACAAAGAATGTTCATTAATATTATGTAGCAAGCAAAATCCTTGAAGGTTTGCTACACATTAAGTGTCATAAGACAAAAATACTTTATTATGCAGTTCACTGCCTCAATTTTAAAAAAAAATCATGTTTTCAAGTATTCAGACTTCCCATGTTCAGGAACACTGAGACTTGGCACATGTTAAACCCTCATATTTAGAGTAGTGCATTTATGAGAAATTTAATTAACACAGTTACACCATTTTATTCATCTACGGGTTTCCAGATATAAAGTGAATGACTTAGAAGGTTTTTTTGCCCAGACATGAAAAAAACCACATTCTGCCAATAAATTATTACACCTTGGTCCTTTAACCACTAAGCACTAGATAAACCAGGAAAATACTATTAGAAATAATAGAATTAAATGCACTTTGTCTACCTTAGCTATAAAAATTGACTTCTTTAAAGAACACTTGAAAAAAGTTGGATTCAGTCTTTCATTTTTTTTTTTTTTGACAGGACTAGTCATGGAAGAAGGGTAAAAGACATTCAAAATAGCACTCCTTTGTTCTTAAAATGATTTTCTGCCTTAAGTTTCCTCTCTTCAACCATTTTCTCCTCATCAGTTTAGATCAGGAGTCTGTCCATGTTTGGGTTTTGGCAGGGGGTGGTTTCTGGGGGATGTGGAGTGTAGACAGGAGAAGAAAGCAAGAAGGAAGACATTGTTATTAATGCAGAAATTGAATCTCCTTATCCGAAACTGTTTCTAAGAAAAGTATATCTAGAAATGTTCCAAAGTGAAAGTATTTTGCCAAAAATTTAAGTATATTTTTTAATGTCTCAATGCACATTCATTTACACACAAGCTTTATATGGTAGGTAATAAGCACTAAGATTGACATGGAACACACAAAAATTGAGATGTAGGAGTATTTTGGCAGAGAACTACAGAGAAAGTTGTACAATGATTAGGTAACAATTTTACTCAAGTGTACAGCAATGGCAAGAGGATTTATATTGGCTAGTCGCACCTTTTATGAAATTTCTGACTTCTGAGACAGTTTTTAAACTATTAGGCATTGCCTGCCCACACAGAAATTCCAGCCTGGCCTCATTTACACAGCAGAATTCCTTGCTAAGGGCATTTCAGCTATGTACAGAGGAAAATGTAGTCTGCTATTCGTCAGTGTTTTAGACAGTAAAGAGGAAAGTATGAAATATAGATCTGGTGAGTTCAGTTATTAATTTAATGCATAGAGCAACTGGGAGAAAATAAAGCCCAGAGTTAAAAAGTAATTGCCTGATTTTTTACTAGTGTGCTTCCTATGTGTTCCCCTCCTTAGCCCAGAGTTAGAATGACAGGGATTACATTCCCAGAAGGTGAAGTAAGGAGAAATGCCAGGAAATAATGCCAGGGAGCTTCCAAAGAAGTATTGCCTTACAGTAGGAATAACTGATTTCCTAACTTCTGCTGAGTTAAACAAAAGTGTTTTTATAAATTTTTTTAGAAACAAGTATGTTTAGTTATTTCCACAGTGCACTTCCATAACCCATTTAGAAATACTGGGTCAAATTTTCTCTGGTTTTTTGGCTCCTACATTAATCAAGCCTAATTCCTACCAAAAAAATGCTTTCAGACAAAGTATTAAATTCAAAGCAAGTAAACAAACAAAACAAGAATCAGAGAATTTTAATCTTGCAACACTGTATCACTATAAAACCACAAAACAAGCCTGGGCTCACAGGCCTGTGCTAAGAAAGGGAGACAGTCTGCAGTACATTTAAGAATAGGTCCAGAATCTCAAATGGACCCAACCACTTTTCTCTTTGAATATGATTTAACTAGTTCTCATTTCTTTTCACTGGCCTGAAGAAGATTTTCCACATGATCATTTTCAATAAAGTTGAATCTAATTAAATTGAAAATACAGTCAGGGAGAAACCATGCCCCAAAATAGCAGAATTTATTTAATCTGGGCTGGTAAACCTTCTTGTTTCTTTCACATATCAAAATTTGGGCAAGTCTTAAAGTCAGTTTCCCTTCATCTCTGCACATTACTCCTATTTAATGATTTGCTTTTGTATACCAGAACCAGTGAAAGAACTGGAGTGTGAAACTCTTCTGCTTTGCAGATCATTAGAACTATCAACATTTCAGCCACATTTTTTTCCTATGGAAATTGCAGAGATAATTTGTCACTGGGAATGAGTTCCTTCCATTGTTGTTTATAAGTAAAAATTTGAGGGTTTCTAGCTTTGCATCTTTAAAGAAAAAGGTGTAAGCATGGAATTGAAAAGAACAAATCAGTATGAAATAAATGAGAATTTAGCTAATCCTTTCATACAAGCTACTTTCATCCAAGGATGTAACAAGATTTTTGAGATCCTCTAACTAATTTTGACCTGTAAGTTTCTCCCTAAGCACTGAACATCAACACCCACATTTCTACCATTGCTTGGCTTCTTCTCAGGGTAAGGTATAAGGTGGAATTTCTTCTCAAAAAAATGTTTCATTTCTGGATGATGGGGCAGAGGGTACCCTCAGCATTCCTCCCAACCACCGTGAGGAGTGGCTGACATTCTGGAGGGTTTTGCTGCCATCCAAAGGGATCTGAACAGGCTGGAGAAATGTGCTGACAGGAACCTCACATGGAAGTGCAAAGACCTGCACAAGAAGGAACAATCCTAGTCACCAATATATGCTGGGGGATACCAATCTGGGAAGATGTTTTGAAGAAAACGACCTAGGACTCCACCTGGACACCAAGTTAACGTGATACAGCAATGTGCCCTGGCCACAAAGAAGGTTAGTGGTATCATGGACTGCACTGGGCATAATATTTCCTGTAGATCCAGGAAAGTGATCCTTCCCCTCTGCTCAGCATGGCGAGGCCACACCTGGAGTGTTGTGTCCAGTTGTGGATTCCCCAGAACAGAAGAGACATGGGCATAGAGGAGAGAGTCCAGAGAAGGTCTGCAAAGGAGATGAAGGGATTGGAGTGCCGTATGTGTGAGGAAAAGCTGAGAGAGATAGGGCTGTTCAGCCTGGAGTGAAGAAGGCTCGGGGGAATCTCCTCAATGTGTGTAAATGCCTGGAGGGAAGGTGAAAAGAGGAAGGAGCCAGGCTCTCCTCAGTGGTGCCCAATGACAGGACTGGAGACAGTGGGCAGAAACTGAAACACAGCAGGTTCCCTCTGGACATCAAGAAGCAATTTTTTACTCTGAGGTGGACTGAGCACAGTCATGATTTTCTGAGGGAAGTTCTGGAGTCTCCCTCCATGGAAATATTGAAAAGCTGGCTGGACGCAGGCCTGAGCAGGGTCTAGGTGGCCCTGCTTGACTATGGTGGTTAGACTAGATGCCCTCCAGAGGTCTCCTGCAACTTCACCCATTCTGTGGTTGTGATCTACCACAGGTGCATTTAAAGGGCATTTTATTTCATTCCGTTCATCTTGATTTATATTTACTTGATTTACAACTCATTATCAAAGCAAATAATGCCCATATAGGACAGATCAGCTGCAGGTTAACTATTCAAGGACCTAATTCCATATCTCCTACATATTATTTGGTCAGAGAGGGTAAATTAGTACCTAAATGAAATCCTGGCATTTCAGACCACTGAAACCAGCTCCCCTATATACCAGTTACATATAAGCAAGATAGTAAGACTTACACTGCCGGCATTCTCTGCATCAGCTTCCCAGAAACATAGTCAAAATTGTTCTTGCATCAGCAGACTTTGATACCTGACTAAGGCTCAGCTACTCCTACCATAGGGGAGTGGAGTGAGTAAAATTAACCCAGCTGTTTCTGGGGGATGGTATTGGAGGGTGGAAGTAGAAATTGCAAGCTACTGGGCCATCATCACTAGCACCATTTTTGTATATGTCAGACTAACTAAGAAGACAAATTTGATCAGTATCAGTATGAACAAACCATTGCATTTTTGCTGAAATAGAACACATCATGCAGATACCGTGTTGATTTCAGGAAGGACAGTCAATACCACATCCAGGATAAATTTACTGACGTAAACAGTTATTACCTCAGTCACTCAAGTTGCCACTGCAATTTTTAACCAGCAAGATGAATTTATACATACTAGAGTGGTGATTTGTTGTGTGGCTTTAGCATTTTCCTTGCAGGCGCTGCCATAAACAACTGCTGACTTAGCCTACAGCTAGAGCTCGAATTAAACATGACTTTTAGAGGCAGTTTGCAAGACCATGTTCTTGCTCACACTTCTCTGGGTACTGTCATAACAATAGGAAAGCCAAGCACACTGCCAGCCTTTCGCCCACCTTCCCTTACCCTCTTCTGTATTTTAGAGCTAAAGCACTGAAATCCAGTTCCAAACACTGAAATAATGTAAACAGTGCTTGTTCTAGCCTGCTAATTCTGATGTCCACATACAACATGGAAGCCACAAACCATATAGATGTAATTTCTTTTCAGCTTTGCCCCTGAAGGCCTCAAAATGTTTATCCTAAGGTTTATATGGTTAGTTTCTCACAAAGATGTAAACAAATATATGCATGCCAAACATTTAAGGTGATTACTTTTTATTTTCTTTTCCTAAAGTCTCAAACCATGAGATGTAGTGTCCTTCTCAGTAAAAGAATTCATTTGTAGCTACAGATCTATTATAAGGAGTTGGAAAGAAATGTTGTGTCTTCTAGGTCAGTCTGATCCAGACTGGTTTTTGTCAGAAATACCGGTAGACTTACAGACAGAGTTCTTTTTGTCCTTTTTGTGAGTCTTTTTGTCCCTCACAAGTTTTTTCCTATAAAGTTTGTTAGTCTACTTGCCACATGAAATATTCATTACAGTTTCAGTCTCAAACACTGACTTTCTTTTCCTTCACAATCCAAGAACAGGCACACATGCTTAGCGTGCTCCTTTTGATATGGAGTACACACAGCCTGTCTGCTTTCACAAAGTTTGTCACTCAGGGTATGTTAAACATCTGACTGTGTTTAAGTAGGTGGTGGCAAAACTCTGCATTTTTTTTACAGTTCCCTGTTCTTAAAACCTTAGGATTTTCACAAACAATATCAGTTCTTACCAGCGAGTTAGAACCTCTATCTAGGACCCAAACATTATTCTCTAATCAGATTTTTATCTAACTTGACAAGGCACTGGCCTTCTCTTGAAAGAAGGATACATCCAAAGAGCCCAGTAAGTTTTCTCCCTTCTCCTAGGAAATTTGGTCAACATTATACATGAAATTCCCTCTTCAGGCAAGAATATTTTTTAACTTCGGGTTTTCAGGAGAGAATACCAATAGGAACTTGGAAAACATGGAAACTTGGAAAAGAAACCATGTTGAGATTCAGCTTCCTCTTGTCAGCTGTTTTAGGCAATCAGGAAAGTAAATTATTGAACTGAAGAAAAATATCTGTGACTTGAGCCAGGTGTCTGTATGATGGAAGTCTGCCTTTTGATGAGTACAAGTCAAAGAGAAATTAGGACTTTCTTTTTATGCAAGATGGTTCTTATTTTTAGTGGTTGTTGCATTAGAATAGAATCATAAAATCATAGAATCATTTAGATTGGAAAAAACCTTTGAGCTCATCAAGTCTAACCATTAACCTAAAACTATCAAGTCCCCCACTAATTCATGTCCCTAAGGTGCCACATCTACATGTCTTTTTAATACCTCCAGGAATGGTGGCTCTGCCACCACCAGAGGCAGCCTGTTCCAATGTTGGGCAACCCTTTTGGTGAAGAATTTTTTCCTGATATCCAATCTAAACCTTCCCTGGCACAACTTGAGGTCATTTTCTCTTGTCCCGTAACTTATGATGTGGGAGAAGAAAACAACTTCCATCCTCACTGCAGCCTCCTTTCCGGTAGTTGTAGAGAGCAAGAAGGACCCCTCTGAGCCTCCTTTACGCCAGGCTAAACCACCCTAGCTCCCTCACCCACTCCTCATAAAGTTTATGCTCCAAACCTTTCACCAGCTTCACTGTCCTTCTCTGACCACACTCCAGCACCCCAATGTCATTCTTGCAGTGAGGGACACAGAAGAGGACACAGGGTTTGAGGTGTGGCCTCACCACTGCCAAGTGCAGGGGGACAATCACTGCCCTGGTCCTGCTGGTTCCACTATTGCTGACGCAAGCCAGGATGCCATTGGCCTTCTTGGCCACCTGGGCACACTCTGGCTCATGTTCAGCTGTTGCTGACCAACACCCCCATGCCCTTTTCCACTGGGCAGCTTTCCAGACACTCTTCTCCAAACCTGTAGGATTTCCTGGGGTTGTTGTGACAGGACCCTGCACCTGGCCTAACTGACATGATACAATTGGCCTTGGCCCACTGATCCAGCCCGTCCAGATCTAGATCCCTTCCCACCCTTCAGCAGATCTCACTCAGCTTGGAGTTGTCTGCAAAATGACTGAGGGTGTCCTTGATCCCCTCATCCAGATCATCAGTAAAGATATTAAAAAGGACTGGTTAGGAGTTGCTATTAATTTTATATCATTATTCTTCTATGTACTTCAGTGTAACTTTTTCCCTAGACAAAATTTAACAAACAGCACTTTTGATTAAAAAGTATTGTTTGCCATTTTTAATATTTCAAAAGTCATGGCAATTTTTACAGTGGAAATTTTTTTATTAAGATTTGTTTGTTAAAAGGCATCTGTTTTTAAAAGCTGTTGAAATGGGGTTTTGTTGGAGAATGTTAGAAAAGAACATTTTTAACTGCTTTGAGAAGATTAGATATCTGCCTAGCCTTGGGCCATCTTTGTGTAATAACCACTTCATGGCCATACAAAATGAGCAGAGAGCACAGGGAATTCATGTTCCTAAGCACAAGGAATACAAAGCCCCGCAAAGTGATCTGACCCCTCCTGGTCCACCACACACACATAGTAGGAGAGAAGACACTGCACACATTCCCCTCATCTCTCTCCACACTGAAGGCTGAATTACAGAATCAGATAGGAGAGACAGTGCAGTACCCCACTAACAATAAATCAGAAGTACTGCATGGGGACGGGAGGGAATTGGTGGAGAAGGAAATTACCAAGACCAAATGGGAAGAGACAGTGATTTAGGAAGGAAACTTCTGAGTGCTCCAGACCTGTTTAGCACAATGTAAGTTTGCCATCTGACAAGCTCAGTGCCTTGGCATATAAAGTCAACAAGAAAAAATGAGAAGGAATTTCTATTATTAGGGCTTAATCTACTCCTCAAGAGTGCATCAAAGAGTGCATTTCATAGCCGTAACAAGATAAAAGTAGGCCTCTTGGACATCTGATTATGACCAGTAGCTGGAACTGTATGTTGCTGTTCAGATAAGGTGCAATAAAACCAGTCTTCTTAGTATTTGAATCCTCACCTGAATGTTTCAGAAGTTAGAGAGAACTCAGGTTTAGAGTAGCTGTAAGCATTGTGACATTGTAAGCATTATGGTTATAAGTTAATCTTGGAAATATAACAGACAATCTGTGGACATTTTAATGCTAATTTGTTTGAATAGACAGCAATAGGAGTCCTACAGCAACTGCGTAATATTTCCTGCATGTGTCACAATGCTGTTAAGTTTAAAGTCTTAATTAACTTCTTATTAAAGTTTATTCTTAAGCAATATCAATTTTTTGTGGACCTTTTGTAGGGTGTCTCTTATAAAGAGCACTTATAATATTTCAAACACCTTTTGGCTAAAAACTGAGACAAAATTCTAGTAAGTGACAGGTTCTGCAGCCAAAAGTGATCATCTAACCAGCCTAGGTGTACAAAACTTTGATCTTTCAAGTCTTCCATTAGAAAGAAAATCTCTTTTTAGAGCAACACAGTACTACTCACTGTAGGCTGGATATTGTTTGTGGAAGACAGTTGCACAGAAGCCAACAAGAAGCCAAGCTCAGACCGCCTGATCCTCCTTCAAGTAAACATAAAAACTGAGCTACAAACCTAGCACACTCCCCAGAGCATGCTACCACTGCACAGTCCTGCTCAGTTCCTCTGGGCCAGAGGAAGAGGGAGAAGCTACTTTTGTGACTCCATATTAGGGGCAGAAGCACTTCTAGAAGCTAACAGGAAGACAGACAGTTTAACTGATCCCTGAGCAGACAAAGATTAGTTAAGCAAAGCACCAGCAGTAGAAAAGTGCTAAAACAACACCCGGTACAGCAGCAGGCTGAGGTTTAGGCACAGGTGTCTAGTCTTCAACTTTGTACACCTTCCTCACTTGTTCTTACAGAAATATATTTTATTTCTCTTCTCTAGTTCAATTTTTTAAGATTGTAGTCAACAACAGCCAGGTCAGATAACTACTAACTACAAAGCGCAAAACAAAACACCTTCCCCAGAATTTTAAATGAGTAACCAAGGGTTGGGAATGAACAATGAGAGAAAACCTGGGAACAAATTTATACAATTTATCAATAAACACATTAAATGAGTAAAAATTAGACTGAACATTTGCAAATTTCAGTACATGTATCCCAGGAGAAACAAGCGGAACAGCTGTTTAATTGAAAATAAAATTAATGAGGAATTATTCCCTTATCCTCAAAAGCACAAGACCCTATTGTTAGTTTTGTTAGCATGTTATTATGGGTCATTATTTTGAAAAAAAGCAGAGATGCAAAGGATTTTTTTCTTTATTGTAAACCACTTGTACTTTATCACATCAGTGTAACACATTAGGTGTTTTACTATTTATCTTGTTCTACAATAAGCAAGCTCCATATATTTTCAGGCTTCAGTGAGTTTTGCTGGCATGTTGTATCAAGAAGATATTTCAGAAAAACCATTCTGGCTTTCCTCCATTCCTAAAATGCTCTTCATGACTCATTTTTTATGCTCACAGTTAAATTGGGTTTCATGGGTGCTTGGAATATTTTGAGGGCAGATCCTGCTAAGGGCAGACTAACCACACAGTAAGGATAGAGGAACACAAATCATATGAAATCAAATAAAGCTGGCTAAAAAATTACCACCTGTCTGGTAGCCACGATAGCAGTCAGCTTTTACTGCTTTTTGCCATCCTTTTGCAAATTAAGACATGTTAATGCAAACTCTCACTGAAGTATTCTCCCTCTTAACTGCAGAAGGCTAAATTCACACGTGCGAACAGGCAGCATTAGTTTGACCCTAGGGAGGCAAAATCTCAAAAGTTTTCTTATTCCATTGTGGTCATTTTTATGCTGACAACCAAAGGCAATGTTTTCCAAACTCTTTCCATCTCCTTTCCAAACCACACCCTGCCATGTATCTCTCAGGTCTCCCCTTCCCCCAGCCACTTACAGGATTATTGTGTTGCAGCTCTCCCTGCAGAAGTAATAAAAAGCATTTTTGCACTTCTTTTACACTGCATCCCTTTCTTAGCAGATAGAGGCCTGCTATCATTTTGGGGAATACTTCAGGATTTTCTACATCACGCAGCAAACCTTACTGCAGTGCTCATCCCAAGTGAATCTTGTGCTCATCCCAAGTGAACTTGTGCTCATCCCAAGTGAACTGAGACTAGGTGCAGTATTTCAACACTGCTGGCATAGTGATGTCACGAGGCACTTAACCTTGCTAAAAAAGGCAGGGTTTGTGTCAACCTATCTGTTTGCAAATAATTTTATGTCCACATGTTATGTTGCTTTGGCAACACAATAATTAACTAAAACATATAGATGTTCTAGCTTTCTATAACCTACTACAACTATGGATAAGGCTGAGGAGATAGGTCCTGCATGTTGATGGTCTAAGGAAAATGTCATGACATCTAAATGCACAGCTTCTGGAGAAATTTATTCTGTGTTTTCAAAAAGAAATAGAGATGTAACCAGTTCATGAAGAGTAGAAACTTGGCTGGAAAGTCAGAGCAAATAATTTCACTCTTACAGTCTTTCATGAGACATCATAAGGCAGCATATTTTGTCTCTGAAGAAAGAGGCTAAACATGAGATTGCTCCCTTTACAGTGGTCAGTTCCTATGAATGAGCTGTTAGATTGTCTGTAGGATTACTTTGTAGCACTCAAGCTGGAAGAACAAGACTAATAGTCTCGAAAGTAGTAAAGGAATGCAAACACTCCCTCTATGCATCATAATAGGTGTGCAGCTTTCACAATTGTAACTTGTAGGACTGATGAAATTTCAGATAAAACCACAGGTGTAATCTGGGTGGGTCTGAGCCCTCCAAGGGAGGACAGCAATATTATAGGAGCTGACTTCTCATCCTTGTCCATCTGTTTACTGGCCAAAATCACCATCTGCTACAGGACATACCAAAAGAAAAAACAGAGTTTTGTCCAAGGTATTGTCTCACAATCCATTCTGCTTCTGTTTTTTTTATGGCTTGTTTACAGGTGCCCTTACTCTACTGGAGGCAATGCCAAATGCGCCTTTTCTCTTACTGTGACATCTGTTTGTCGGGCAGCCAGTATCTGAATTCAGTATTTCCTGAAGAACTATGCTTTGGGGCTTATCAACAAGTCTGCAGGTGTTGCTTCTGATCAAGAAATGGGTTTGGACACATGAGGCTCACAGCCAGTTTTCCTTGCTTCCCATTGCTTATCAACCAAATTTAAGCATCAGTCTCTGCCATCAACACAAATGTTTCCTTGTTAAATGAAACAGGAGGGCAGAGAGAACTGTGCCTCTTATCCATTCGACAAATCCTGAGGTACCAGCACTATCTGTGCTATCTGGCTTCTAAATGCAAGGCCTGGGATGAAAGCCCAAATTCACACAGCCCAAGCTTCATGTCACCTTCATGTCAGCTTCATGTCACTGTGTTCCCTCCTTAGCCAGATGCTTTTGAGGATCCAGAGCCAGACCATGGGGAACATGAGTCGTGGAACACAGAGGGGGAATATCAGCAGTATTTCCAGCCTCTGACACTACTGCAATCCCCTTTTTCTCAAAGCATTTTAGACTGGTGATCCACGTTACAAGCTGTTTCTTTACTGCTTGCACATAGAAGAATCTCTTTTCTGTCGCTACCAACTGAGATGTGCACAAGATCAGTAATTTGGGCCTGTCTTTGGCACATAGTGTCTCATATTAAATGATCTGAGAGGCACCTTTAGTCTCTGGGCCCAAAATGAAAAAAAAGTGAAAAACAGACACTTAGATCTCATGTTTGTGTATGTATCATGTATCATCACATGATGATTTTGTGTAATTCACATGTTGTTTTGGAGTAATGTAAAATAAATAATAATGTAAAAACCGAGTATCTATTCCTACAAACATTGTTGTAATACTCATTATTGTCATGCTGATTGCTGATTTCATCATCTCATTTTCCCAGCTTTCAGCTGCATTGGATGCATTTGAATATCATCAAGAATTAGTGCTCATAACACAGCAGGCCCTTTTGAACTGAACATGGATCAGCTGCATCACAAAGGTGGATGTGGCTGCTTTCATTAGTCTTCTAACACAGCATGCAACTGCTTCTCCCAGCAAATGACTCTGAAAACTACTGTGATAAGCTGTGTATGGTCCAAAAAATACCACTGAAACCCTGTAGATTAATTGTATATTCAGGTTATGAGACTTTAAACTTTAGATAAAGATATTTCAAAATCCTAGAAAAAATTATTCAATGGCATGAATGGCTACTGGTCCTGAGAAGGGACTGGAGAAAGGACTCAAAATGCTCAGGAATGGAGAGCTGAGAGCGGTTGAGGTCATGCTGCAATCATGGAATCCATAGAATATTGGTAAAATCCCTTTAAAAAACCCCAAATTTCCACACTTAAAACAGTTCTGACTCTATAGTTACAGGCATGAGATATACCATCCTATGCATGCGTAGGATCAGCACACCTGTTCAGAAGCTCTGAAAATCAGTTCCCTCCAGTCGTCCTGAAGTTTCATGTGGTTTTCTCAGTGCTTGTCTGGCGATTCTAAAGAAAATTTTAAGAAGTAGTATCATATTTCTGTTTCAAACATGCTGTATGGGTCCTCAAACTGTCTGCATAAATACAATAAAATTAGAAACACTTAAAATAAAAAAAAAATTGGTGAAACCTTCAATCCATAAGCTACCTAAATGACCATTCCAGGAAGTCCCACTTAAGAGAGGTTTCTGAGTGCTACTGAGTATTTGTTGCTAGACAGGTTTTTCTTACCAAGGCAAGACTGATTAAGTCTTTATTTTAGTCTATTTTCTAGGTAAAAGCTGCATTTGAAATATTATGCTCATCATTGTGCCTTGGGCTGTAAGATACACTAAACATTATCCAAGCAATAAGAAACAAGAGTCAGAGACCTGATAAGAAAATAGCAGAAGGAGAAGGAGAAGGCCATTTTTACAGATCACACTACGCAATGTGGTGTTAGAATTCTGACAACCAGGACTTGATCAAGTAAAAAATACAGCTGCAAAATAAAACAGAATGGTCAGGGGTGGAGGGGAGATGAATGCAACTCAGAGCAGAACCCATCCCATAGCAAAAGCCAAGCAACATTGCAGAACAAACCCCTGGTTAAGCTTAATAGTACGAGATTCTGGTTGCAATCAAATTTTAAAGTTAGCAACTCAAGCTGTTGTGAGAGAGGGTAGAAGACCATTTAACAGCTTCTCCTAGTTCTTAAAATAGAACAAAGATGCACCGTTGAAAGGGCTTTATTAGGAGAATGAAATAATCTGCTATAAAAAACAATAAAGACATGGAAATTCAGACAACACTCCCATCATCTGCCAGAAGGAGGTGCAGAGGCAGCGAGAGCACAGCCATGTCCATAATGCCTGCATCACCTTAGGAATTTCTGATGAATGTGAGATGTGATAGCGTATGCTGCTCCCAGCAGATTGTATATGAGGCACACAATTATTGACACTTAAAATGCCTGTTTTCCTTACTGAGACTGTGTTGATCCCAGAGCTTTTGCCTAATTCATCTGCTTTACCACAGTTAGGCAGGTTGTTGACTTTAGCCAGCACTCAGCTGTGTTATTATCTATTACTAAAAAACCAACATATTGGTGGAATGAAAATTTGCATTTTTGACTTGTGAAGGGTACATTTCAAAGTCTAAGCCAGATTCAAAAATTGGTTAAAAAGTGTACCAAGCAGTTAAACTACTCTGAATTTAATTAGAAAGACACTGAGCTTTTTGATATGTAGAAGCTTTTAAATTTGTCATCCTGATTTATAAAGGAAAGGAGATTAAAAAAATAAAATTTTAATGGAAGACAAGAACTAATTTTTCTTGAGTGTTGCAGGAAAGACCCAGAGACTGAAATAATGTTGGAGCTATACTGCCAAAGAGGCTTTGGGACTGAGGTTTTTGACAACAGGCAGGTATACTTCATGTAGGTCTCAACTTTATCTATTGAGATAGATATAGATATAGATATAGATATAGATATAGATATAGATATAGATATAGATATAGATATAGATATAAATATAGATATATTCATAGAGGTAGTTCATACATTATATTTGCACAATACTTTAAATGTCATTTCTATTAAATCAGCATTAAGTTCAAATAATTGTTCTATATAACAAAACACATATACTTTAGGTGTATAATTTTGTTTGTTGCTTCCACCATTGTTGGTTGAATCCTGCCAAGCCACCAACACAGCTCACCATGTCTGCAGCAGAAAATTGGGTAGGATCAAGGAGACAGCTGATGGGAGGACTCTTGGGCTGCTGTTTGACAATATTTGTAGCTGGATCAGTGACATGGCTTTGGTTAGCAGAAGTTACTGACAGGCTGATGTCCTGCCTGTGGTGACAAGGGGCCCATTGTCACATGCACTTGCACGTGTTGCATATATTTATTTGTCTCAACATCCCAGAGCTGTAAATCCCTCCTCAATTCCTATTCTCAGGCGTAGAAAGGGGAACCTGCAGGGGCTATGGTGCCTAAGAAGACAAGCACATAAGCGATCAGGATTTGACTAAATGGGATTGGTTGCTCCAGGTGTGCAAAATCAAAACACCATCTTGTGTGGACCGTGATGGAGCACCACACAGGGCACAGCCTGTACGGGCTGCTTTTGCAGAATTGTCCCAGGTGTATTACCTGGGTGCTGCAAATTCACTGAGATGATGTCAGCAGTGTGCCCAGACGAGGGTTTTGGCCATTCTGGTCTGTTTAGGCACAAAAGAGATTTAAAAAAAAAAAAAAAAAAAAAAAAAAAAGAGAGAGAGAGAAGGGAGCACTTTGATAGTCTCTTGTCATATATTTCCTCTTTTAATGAAGTTATGAGACCTTCTCTTCTGTTACTTCCCACTGTTTCTCTCTTGCTGTCTCTGTAAGTCAGCAATTTCAGACGGCACAGCTGTTCTCCATGTCCACAGCACAATGCCATCTACAGGTCACTGCTGACGCCGGCAGATTCTGCACATCCCTGCGAGTTCTGTGTGAATGACTTAGAAATTCATTTATGACTAAACTGGAATAAATAACACGCATTTGTGTACTGACTATTACATAAAAATAAATAAACCATATTAAAAAATGGCCCATTTTGATTAAAAATTATATGGGAAAAGGTGGAGAGAAATTCATTTGTTCACTTATGTCACAGTCAGCCTAGGTAAGTCTCCCCCTATTTGTGTGACAAATATTTGCCATTATCGAAATACAGTGGAAAAGAAAATTATAATTAATTCCAAATGCACATCTGGATCCACTTGGAAGAAAAGAAGAATGCTATGGTGCCAAGCAACACAGATAATCTTCTTAAAGGAGCCATCCCTTTGATATCATTGTCACTGTGGTGGCACCGTATTCCAACGTGAAGGCCAGAAAAAAACATCTCCCTCCGGGGTACAGAAGGGGCAGTGAGCACACAGCACGCACTGATGTGGGTGCAGAGCTCAGGTATTTATCACTTGCCATTTCCAGTGGCTCTGCACTGTTGCAGTGGAATCACGCGCAGAAGTGCCACCCGCCTTTGCTTCCTAGAGTGAAGGGCTCCAGGATGGTTCTGCAATGTTAGAGACAATATTTCTGACAAGATATTTCTAGCTTCAACATTCAAGCTGTCAAGGCTGTTGTCAGTTCAAAGCAGGCTCTCTTTCCTCTGAAGTCATTACATAACCACCAGTTTTGTTTTCCAGATTTGCCAGGAGCTGCCCACATGAAAACAATTCACTGGAGGATAGAACAGGTAAAATACCAAGGTCTGGCTTTTATTTTTCATTTTTACCTCTTCTCTTTCTTTCCTTCCCCATATGTAGGTGACTAAGAAAGGACAGTTATCATTAGATTTGTGATTATATGGCTCACATTTAGCTTCAAGTACAGTAATGTAATAAAATTGTGATGCATAACAAAGTAGAAAGAAGAGAACCATAATTCAGAAGCAGAGTGAAACTTGTTGATTTAAACATTCAAAAGCACTTAATCATACACCAGATTCACAAGAAATATAATGATGTTTATTTAAAATTACTTAATTGTGATCATTTGGAAATATATTTGGCACTTCAAAAAACACATTCCAAAGTAAATCCCTGCTCAAAAATTAAACAAATCTAAGGCCCTTTAATTATACAGTTGAGATGGTGGTGTGGATGTCCCACCTATGCAGAGCTCTACTGATCTTCATTTTGAAAAGTGAGAGTTTGTTGTGAGGAAAAGGGTAAAACCACAGCTTTGCATTAAATAACTGATGTCTGCCTTAGCCCTACAGGATCCTTACACATCAGAATTCACACAAGCCCATACTAAAGCTTTGCAAGTGGAAGGGTTCAAAATTATTACGATCAGTACAAGCAAAAAAAAAAGCTGCATGAGAAGTGTTTTCAGTTCAACAATTGTATTACTGACAGAAAAAAAAAAAATAAAGATTCCTCAGTATGCTAAATGTCTTTGTCTAAAAGCCAAATTTAAGCTTTTTCAGGTCCATACAGAGTCATGTTATAAATGATCTACATGGAACTGTAGACCTTAAACACTCAGGGAACTCCAATCTCCTTAATAGAACAATAGAGGTTTCATGTCAGGTTTTTCTTGTATTATAATTCCCCAGGACAGAATATATATACAGAACTGAATAACATAGGGCCCTGTAAGATATTACAATAAGTGTGAGTCATCTCAAAAGAGGGGTAAGGAAACCTCTCACAGGGCTCCATGGCAGAGTCTGATAAAGCTGAAACACATGAATTATCTTCCTAGCTAGGAACTGCAGCATAGAGCACAGGATGTCTTACACCAGATGTCACTGTATCATGCATGATGAATATCACATCTTCATTACAGATTTGCCCTGATAAAATTGGTATATATGGTGTTGCAGCAAAAAGTATCATCTAATATTCAGTAAATCCATTTCCCTGTGTTCTGATTAGCAAAGCAATTTTTTCTAACACCTAAAGGAACTGCTACCGTCCTTTTTTCTTCAATATAGCATTGCTTTTTAAAATGGGATGCAAACTGAAAATGAGAAGCTGGGTGTGTCAGGATTATTTCTATTTTAACTTAGAGAAATAAAATTTTGCATCCTCTTTTCTTTCCCTATTCTTCTCCCTTTCACAGGAGGAAAGACATACAGTTACATACATGAAAATGGACACACATTCTTCATCTACGAAGAGCTTAATTTAGTCTTTGAGTATGCACAGAAATCCTCCCTGCAGCAAAGTGATGTCAGACTGTGTGTACCCCTGCAGTATATGGAAATCCTGGTTGCCATGAGAACCAGACTGCTTCTTTGCTGAGGTTTCTGCACACTGCTAGGAAGACATGCCTCCATTTTGCCACACTGAAGCAGCTCAGCTGCAGGATGCCCAGTGCCAGGCTGGGTGGCCCTGACTCTGCTACCCTCTGGCCAGTGGTCCTTAATTAGCTCCAGCTCTGCCACTGAAATGAATCTCTAAAAGTGTCAGATAATCAGGATTACATTTCTGAAGCAACATCCTTCCTAAATATATTTCTTCCCTCTTCTGCCTGCCACCCTGGAAAAATAAAATAAAATAGGAAGCTACTTGGACTTGAAGCAGTACTAAAACCCACAATATTTAATTGTATTAGGAAAGAAATCAAAGCTACACCACCACAGTGAGATCTCAGGGGACCTCTGAGATTTATGTCTCCAAGCAGCCATTTTTCCAAATGCTGCTTCATGCACATACTGCCCTCCTGAACATAATTAAAGCAAACAGTGCTGTGATAACTGAATTTCATGCTCCCAAATTACAGGAAAAAGTTGTTTCTCTATTTTTTTTTTTTTTTTTTTTGGTGCTCTCGACACAAAATGGGCTTCTTCAGATACAGAGGTGTTTAAAACTGATCATTTAAAAAGGAAAATGCTACATTTTTTTCTCCTCAAATATCATCTCTAGAAAAATCATCAACACACTGAACTATATAAAATTCTTAAGCTGCAATGAATGAAAAATCTTTATCACATTCTATACTTAAGAGAAGTATAATATGGCAACAGGTAAGCTAATACTCATTAGAGAAAAAGGCTATAAGGGAAAAAGCTTTCCACATTCCTGCTGGCTAACACAGAACTAACCAAGTGGACAACCAAAATTAAATCAAAGCATAATGCCCTCCAAGTGCTATATATTGATCTAAGCCACAAAATTCCACGTCTAAATGGCCTGATCTCAACACTTAATTTTTCTTTTGCACTGTGTAGAGCATTTGAGATCCACAGGAAGTCTTCTCAGTTTCACAGGTATCTAGGAACTCACATGTCTGCCATTGCAGCTCCATTAACCTGCAGGTATCAGCTCCCTCTTCCCTCTGAGGAATCTAAACAATTAGGAGTTGTGCTAAACTTAAGTCACCTGTTTTTAACCTTTGCTTTACTGACATATCTCGGCTTCTGTGCCTGAAATTTGTCCATTTTTTTCTAACTGTATCATCTAGCCTAGAAAAAGATATTATCTCACTATTATAAACCTGGCAGTTGATTATAAATAAATAAAAAACAATCTTTTATCTTAACATTATGGGATGATGAACACAAAACAGCCATGAACATGTGATTCAGGACTAGTTCTTGAATTTGAGTGAATGGCACAGCAAATTCTTTTCCTGTTTGCCCAGTGCTGCTCAACACAGAGCTGCACATTTCTGTATTCAACCAGTAGAGGACAGTGCTGAATATGCACACCAGCAAGCCCATTACTCATATTTTATATATGAAACAACTCAGTATGAAGTGGTGTGTTTCTTGCCATCTCAAAAGCCAGTTCACATTTATGAAATCAATGCATAACCAAAAAATACAGATTACAAAGAATCCTCATAAAAAATATAAACAATTATGTTTCATGTATCTGGAGCATATATCTTAGTTATGCAGAACGCTGTTTGGGTCCCATTCAAAGACCTTGACTTGGTCCTTATTCAAAAGGCTTCAAAGCTTTTCCTAAACAAAAGACAGCTCTACACTGCAAATCCAGTAAGCATTCTGCTTATGTTAGGAATGCAGGACAGGACCCTCAGTAATTATTTCTGTTCTTTAATGTAATCCAGAGTCCAAGAAGTCAGTGAAACTACACAAAAGTTCACAGTTTTAGCCTTCATCAGGAGAGTTGCATCACCCACTCTTTGAAGAACAAGTTATAAAAGAACACAGATCTAATAACTTTTCAGGTTTTCAGAAAAAAAAAATCTATAGTTGATTTATCTATCTACCTCAATTCAGACTCTGCATGTTTTCAGTGAAAGCCATCAGGATCTTTTCTGCAGGTACACCTCTATGTAAATCCCCTGGACTGCTGGTTCACTTAGCTAAAGACTATGGTTATTTGACATGTAGAAAACTTTCCTACTTAAAAAAAGAACAACCAAAACCCCCAACAAACAGAAATCCGAAACCCAAATGTAGCTGCCTGTTCCACAAACAGTGACAGAGCTATAACATTTTATTGGTATTTGCAATGTTACCTATCTTGGCCTGATGGTTTTTGTTTTGTTTTGCCACTCCAATGGCAACTTAAATAATATAAAAATGAGTTAAAACTTTATATTATTTCCCATCACAGAACACACAGAAGATATTTTGTATTTTCTCTCACTTAAAAAATAGTAGCTTTAAGGACAATGCTCATAGAAGTTACGGGCTATATCAACCAGAAGAAACACTCCAATGTTTATGTAAACTTTACTGCATGAGAGAGCACAGCTCACCAATTTCCATCATGTTACATTTGCAAAGTGACATTCCACAAAGCCCTGAAGAGACCAGCACATAATAAAAAGTGTCTCCCAGGGTCCCGTTTCATCGTATTCATCTGCAGCAATACAAAACACCTATTAATGGAATACATAAAGAGTGCTTGTTTACAGGGAGAGGTGACCAGGAGAGAATTTATCAAGACATTGAAATAAAGAGACAAGACTTCACTCATAGGAGTATTTAGTCAACCAATCTGTTCAAGTGCTTCTCCATGCAAATATCTGGCTCATATTCTGATTTTTTCGGGCATTGAAAAATATTTATATTCAATTAACACATGGCATATCAAGAACTGTGATTAATATTTTCTTTTCAGGAAATGGAATATTCACCAGGTACAAAAATAAATTACCCTCTGGTTTACTTCAGTATCTATTTGGATTTTGAGCCTTGCTTGAGATTGCTGTTTAATGCTTTCAAAACGTGGGGTAGTAAGCGTTATAGGAACAACTATAATTGCAGGAATAGGGTTCTGTGAGCAAGCATATATCAAAGTCTAGGCATTACAATGACTTCAGAGCATCTCAGGTCCCAGGGGCCTTGGAATTATGTCAGAATCTAAAACTGCCTTATAAAAAATACATGCATCTCTAGACTTCACCACTGGAAAGGTAAAGAGAGTGCAGCTAACTCAGTGGCACTAACTGAGCTGCAGACAGTCTGAATCAATCAGTCTCGATGTGCTGACCTACCACCAGCACCTCCCATCCACGTCTGGTTGCTCCGGGCGCTCCTGTCAGCAGCAGGCTCTGAACGGCCGGGTTGACTCCTCTAAGAAAAGAACAGAGAACCTAGCCACATTAATTTGGTCCCAGTGGAGTTCAGCCATAACAGTGACCTTAAAAGGTCCATATGACCTCCAAATTAATTTGTATTAGGGCAGGTCCAAATCATTGCATGATTGTCAATAACTTATTTTGTTCATCTAACTCAGAAGGAAAGCATATAACATTTGAAATCTGTTTCTTATTCTTACATTTTTTCGTCTAGCCACACTTGACAGACAATAGTCACTAGATAATATATGCTGTGCAAAAGTTTTGCTTATAGCTGCATAAACTATCTACTTATGTCTATAAACAGCTCTATAAACTGTCTATAAACTAAGCATTTATGTTTTCAGATTATTGATATAAAAGGAAAAAGCTCTGGCATTGAAGCATAAGTCAAGGAATGGATACACTAGTTTTTCTCTACTTTGAATTATACAATCCCATTGCTTCTCCATACAGCAAACTACCAAATGCTGTTAATATTGTCTACACATCAACCCACAATAACAGAAGAAAAACCCCCTTGAAGCTCATCTCTGTTTTTTCAGTTGACCGACCTGTGAAAGAAGGATGGGGGATGTGGAGGGGTGTGGAATCAATGCTTTAGATTTTACCCCCTTTCTCCTTTTTGCTCTGCAAAGACCAAGGGTCATTGTTTCCTGGAGTGAAAAGAAAAGATTTAGTATCTTTATGCCATGAAAAAAATTCAGTGAGGCTGTTTGTGAGAAGCAGGAGGAGAGAAGAGAACTGCCTAAATGTGAAGAAAGAGACACTTGCTCAGCCATCTGTTCCCGTGTGCTGTCACCAGGCTGCTCTGCAGCAGAAGAGGCAGCTGCTCCCTTTTCCAAGAGTTAACATGAGATATTGGAAAGAACACCCACCTTCCAACTCTGACCGTGCCTACAAAAGATCACAGCAAGTAAGTTTATGGTACCCACATATTTGTGATGCAGGCATTGGTACAATGCCTCTGACAGTGCTCTGCTGCCTCGCATAACATTAGCAAGCTGAGTTTTCCTCTCAGGAACAAATGCAAGTGGATTAGCAGTAACATCCTCTGCTCAGGGATCTGCTTCACATACATTACCCTCGCTGTGTTTTATGTCAGTGATGTTTCAGCAACCTGGTCCTAAGTTCAGGAACAAAGATTACTGAAGGGCCTGCATGAAGGAAGGATATGAACAAAGGCCCCATTTGTTAGTAGGGAAAATAAGCAACAGTCTGGGTGTTAAATGAAAGGAAGCGAGACCAATGAGGAAAACAAAACTTAGGATACCAGCTGCTAGAGTACGAACTGGGACTAAGGTTTGCTTCTGCCATCTGCAGAGTGCATTTCCTCATCTTATGAACTGGATCTTTGCTTTGCCAACATCTCAGTGTCAAAGTGTAAACACACCTTTTTGTTTCTTTGGTTCCTTAAAGCATTTAAATAAATTTCATTTAGTGCTATTCATTTAGAAGTCTTTGTCCCATCATTTTCTACCAACTTCTGTCTCTTTGTTTTTAGTAGCTCAGATTAAGTTTCCTCCAGGACTAACCAAGACTTTTAAGAATCACGAGGTTTCAGTGTCCTGAAACTGGGGCATTTCTGTCCTTCCTGGTTTTGTTTTTGTGAATAATTATATTTTGTTTACCTTTGAAGACTGGATGTAACAACACTTGTTAAAGAATAAGGAAGACTCCTGCTGCAGATCAGGTGAGCTTGCCCAGAGAAAAGATAGCATCAAAAACAGTGTGATTCGAGAGTCAGGAAAACATTGCTCATTGTCAGGAACCTTGTGTTGTGTTTATGAGGCAAGGTTTTGGAAGCCCAGCCAGGACAGGGCAGGACTTCAGGGGTGACTTCTGTGAGAAAACACCAGAAGCTGTGCCTTGTGCCAGACAGCCAAACTGACTGTAAAGCACTTCTTAAATAATTATACCTGGAATGTACATCCTCCGGCTTTATCATTTCATATCCTCATCTGGTAGGCGTCTCCTCTGTAGTGGAAATCCTAGAAAAAATGCTTCTATCAAAATCTATCAAGATTATATCTATATCTATATCTATATCTAGATCTAGATCTAGATCTAGATCTAGATCTAGATCTAGATCTAGATCTATCTATCTATCTATTATATCTATCTTCTATCAAGACTGAAAACAAGTGCTTTTAAATGAAGCCCAAAGCACCCTTCTCCCTTCTTATGAAATTCCCTGTGTCTTTAGCATCAAATAGCAGTGCCTTCCTCTCTCATCCAGCAAAGCACATAAACATATGATTAAAGATTCAAACAACCACATCTGAATGTCTGGAGAGGCTTTTTCTCACAAGAAATGAGTAAAGAATGAATTTATTACATTCAGTTATATCAGGATGCTGTTCTGAAGCTTCCTGTCCATGGGAAGCGTGAATGCTTTTTCGTTTTCCTAAGAAGAAAATGGACAGGTTTTATTTCCACAGCTATGATTGAAGAAGGCAATAATAGCTGTATCTCTGTTTACTTATGCATAGATTGTAGTGAGAAAGGAATGTATAGAAAAATATTCTTTCCATGTGAATATTCAATTCTGGATGATGACATCTGAGGCAGGAAGTTCCGTGCAAATGCAGAGAGGAATCATTTATATTAATGCAGACCTTTGACAATAATAAATGGTAACTCTTTTGCCATTTTCAGTCCTTAAGAAGCCATTTTCAGGGATAAAAAGTCCTGGCTTCTAATTCAAAGCGTACAAATACATGCAGACACAGATAGTCTGTCACCGTGGGGAACTTGCCAGCCAACTTTCAGAATAGCCCAGTCTGGTTTTGTTAGTTCTGGTTTGTGAATTCATTTTGCTTCCACATCTATAGGGAAAAACAGGTGAGGGAGACAGACAGGGACAGAATAAGGAACATATCACCACTCCATGGATCCCCAACGATGTTCTGTTGATCCTCTCCAGCTGGTCTTCTTGGTGGTGAAAGTCCCCCTGAAAGAATAGATGAGTTAATGTACGCTCAGGCCAGGTAGGAAAACCCAGGCACCTCCCTTGGGGGGTGGAGTTTGCCATTGTCTCTTAAAACAGACTCTGGGTTTGTCGCATCATGTGCAGTCTTAAAACAGACACATGATGTGTCGCATCATGTGCAAGGCTTCAGGAATGACTCAGGGGGACACTTCGGTGGGCCTTTGATGGATTGAGGCACCCCCTCAGCTGCCTCCCACGTGAATGTCCCATGGATGCAGCCTTCCCAGGGTTGGGGGTTCTACAGCTGGGCGAGTTTGTGTAAAAGGGACGATGGGCATTCACTGCCCCTGAAGTGGGGCACCCGAGTGTCTTTCGGTTACACCCGAAACCTCCTCCCGCCCCACCTCGTTTCAGAGGGGAGTCTGTGTAAACCTGGCTTCTGTGGTCTGTGGTCTCCCCCATCCCAAACTCAGCCAGGGGTGAATTTTAGCACAGCTGCTGGGTTTGGCTCACATTCTTTTCTTCGTTTACTTGTTTGTTTCTCCCTGGGCCAGAGGTTGATGAAAGAATGGGTTTTCCCTTTATCTAATCTCAGTAGTTTGACTTACAGTCCAAAGTTCTTCAAGGAGGTTTCTGTGGTTGTAGCTTCTCTGAAACTTTATATCAGTGTTTGAGGCATGAACTGTTTTGAGTCTCCGATAGGCGGTTTTGGTTTTTTGCATGTTAAAACCCAGTTTGAATGGTTACTTTTTTCCAGAAGTGTCTTGCCTTCTGTAGGCAGTTGCCAGTACTGCTGTAGTTTCTAGTCTGTGACACACGCTGCAATAGCACTTGAACTGATCTCTTAGAGTGCTTGTCTCAGCAATATGCATTAACTTGCACATACAAATAAAGTGTCTTTTTAGAAATCTGTCCATTTTACATCCCCATTTCTGTCAAGGTGAAAGCATGAGCCAAACTGAATACTTCCATGCAGAATCAGTGATATCCTGAAATTATTTATATATATGAAGATTAAAACAATGCAGAAATGTAATGAGATGCTTAGTTAGAGAATTTTTAAATTTAACATTAAACTTCCTTTTTCTTTCCTTAATGTGGGACTTCAAGTAGAATATAAGTAACTTAAAACCTCATTTTGTGATTGTTGTATATGATATGCTTAAACATATCTCAGGAAAATATCAACTGCACGTGTCCTCAAGCCATAGAAATTTTCACATATTCTCATTTTCATCAGCAGTATAGTACCTCTCTTGTGCATTTGATTTACATTCTTCTAAAAATTACCCTAAGAACTGTAACCAACCCCAGTCCCAAATCTTGGTCTTTTGTACAAATGTCATTACTTTACCCAAACCATCATAACAGTGACAGTTTTTCCATATGGTCCATACCTGAAAATTATATCCTCTCACATTTCTCTCCATAAGTGTGTTACTATGCTACAGCAGACAACCAGGAATGCACTTTTTCATTTTTAGTTCCCTGATTCCATGGATGCTTTAATCCTACTGAATAACATTAATACTGTTATATACTTCTGTTTCAAGTGTAACTTTTGCCTCCCATCTGTATTATTCCTACTGCATTTGCATAAAACCTTTGTCTACTTTATCTTACATTTTTTGTTCTGCTTCTCTCCCACCTCCAAATGCTCATCCTCCCATCTCCCATTTAACTGTTTCAGAAGCCATCATATTACTTTTCCCTGAGCATCTTTTGCTATCTGGCTATCTAATCACAGGTGATCTGCCTTTCCCCCCAAAAAAGTTTCCCTTTCATTCCTCATTCTTTTAGGAAGGACATGTTCTTTGTTTTGTACAAAGGGTGGAGCCTGGCTTTTCAAAACAGGTGCTCAGGCTCTTCTGATGAAGCTTAAAAAGAACAAAAGGTCAAATTCGGCCGCAACGGGTGAAGTCTCACCTCAAACAGAAGAATTTGTTCACAAATACTTTTAAGAAAAGAAAAGAAAAGAAAAAAAAGAAGGAAACATTGAGAAAAGCACTTCTAGATAACTAATTTGCCTTTATCCACTTTTTTTTACAAAGACAAATCTGAAAGACAAAGTAGAAAAATAAAGACTTTTTGGTGCAGTAGGCAGTAATGATGCTACTTTTAAAATATGATGTTAATGGGGATTTTTAAGGATGCATTAAAAGGAAATTTAGATAAGAAAAAGAAAAAATATATTGTCTTACTAAGTATTTGCATCTTCCAGGCAGGTGCAAGTACAAAACTTCTCAGTACAACTAAAGGAGAAAATTCTGCTGTCCCTTTCAGAGCCATTACTGTTTTCAGTTATGTCTTTCCACTGGAGAAGTTCATGCAAGAAATTCAGGTTGTTGGGGGATTGCTTCAGCTACATGGTATCTCCATTGCTGCTTTGCAGACTGTGAAGACCATTACTTTCACTACTTAAATAATGTTTATGTTAGTCATCTGCAAGCCAGATTAAAAAATAGGGACTCCCTTTTGTAGCTGTCATATTTTCCCTAGCCCAGAACAAACATAATTAAAATAGTTTAAACTGAAATAGTTTAAATGCATTTGAAAAAGACAACTAGATTTTGAATTATTTTAGATTCTTCCTTTAGCAGCTTCAGGGAGCAGCACCTAGAGAAGTATCTCATACAACTACTGAAGGAAAGAAATTAAGGCAGGATGATAGCAAGTAAATTCTTTTATTCAGCTTTCCCACATTTCTGAAAAAATGAAACACTGAGGACTGGACACAATCCAGCCTTTGCAGATCAATGTTATCTTTAATTTAAAATACCATATTTCCGTCAGCTGCTATGGATAAATTAAGACATAAATGTACTGTATATCCCTAGATCATTAGAAGAATCTGAGGAAAGAAAAAACAAATCCTTAGAAAGCAACGGCATGCGTTCAAATTATTGACTATCTTTTCCCACCTGAATAAAACCCAAAGTAGCATAATGCACAATTTTTTTGCTTACGTTACTGGACAACCTCTTTTATCCTATTATAAACTTTAAAATTACTATGTAGTACTTTGAGAGAATTTCTGATCTTTAAACTACTTCACTTTATCAAATTTAAACAAAGAAAATTGTGTTTAATTTTATTTCTTTCTTCCAATTAATTAAAGGGACCAAATCTTGAAATCAAGTTTTCACTTCAAATTTCACTTAACAATATCTATGCTGAACCTGTAATATCTGCCAGCTAAGATACTAAGAGGTGAGAGATGTAAGAGAACTAAGATGTGCCATGTAACATTTGGAATGTTAAATAAGTATATCCACAGTATCAGGAGAACATTTTGATAATTTTCTTGATCAGGAGTCCAGTGGAGTCTAATGTTAACTGCAGTGATCTCTTTGGCCAGTTCTTTAGAGAATACATAATTAATTAATCAAGCTTATATTAATTACATATTAATTTCGCTGTCTTTTCCCTCCACCATCTGTCACATGCCATGTCACAGTTAGTCAAGTCACAACTGGTCAGCAGAAAATAAAAATGGGATTTGAAAGGATTATAAATAATTGGATCATTTCATCATCAGCAGCACTTACTGTACAAAACTTTGTCCCATGCAGTTTTGTATTACATCAGCTGCTTATCATAAAGGTGAGGCAGGAATTTCCCCAATCTATCCAAATAAAGAAATTACAGATTTGATGTCTGAGAAGATTATTCTCTTAGCAGATGTAAACAACTTAAGGTAAAGGAGTGCAAATGAAACACAAAATGCTATTCATTTCTTGGCACTGCCATGTATTGTTGAAAAATTCCAATTTTTCTTGCTCTCATTTATGAAACTCTTCCTGTAAATTTTATACCTGTAAAAGCTCTCTTTGAGCTTCATATTTGGAATACCTTAATAGTCACAGAGGTAGGCAAATTAGAATCTTGTTTGAGAGGTTCCACTTGCAAGTGGTGATTCCAAATGGTTTTGGAGCCTGTAGAACCTCTGAGCCTGCACACATTTGTAGCTGCAACTAGTTTCCTGTTTGCTGTTTGTGAATACATAGTGAAGACTAAGAACAAGAATGCTCCAAACAGACATCCTGTTAAAAAAATCAGGCAGCTTTATAACACTTCCGTTCTTATAAAGTCTGATTCTCTTTAAAAAAAAATTAAAATTCCCAACACAACCTGCATAATGGCTGAAGTTTGCAGTATACCTTAAGGTCAGTAGGTAATTCAAAGGCATAATTCACCTTTAAAATCACAAATTCCATCTCAATTGCCTCTGCTATAGTTATATTCCTAGAAGTGCTGCACAGACAGAGTAGAGTAAACAAAATCAAAGAACAAATCAGCACAGATCTCAAGGACTAGTGGCAAGGGCAACGACAGACAGATGCTGCAGAGGAGTGCCTGATGCACCTTGCAACGATATAATAATGTCAAGAAGATTTATTGGTGGGCTGCACAAGAAGCATGACAATAAACAATAGTAATTTCATCTTGTATATGTTCCTGGCCTTTATGTCCCAACCCCTTCTGAAAATGCAAGCAATGCCAGAATAGGGGTTCAGGCAAAACAATTGTTTATGAATACCTATAAATGTAATACGACTGTGCAATGTTCATTTGTTGGCATTGCTCCTGGCTTGATATAGGATCACGACCACCAGCATAATCTCAGACTTCCAAGTATGGTTTTGAGGACAACACAGGCCAGAGACTGTTACACCATTTCTAGTCAGTTTTTTGTAAAATAAGACTGGTTTTATTTAAAGCACACAAGACGGTTTTGTTACAAGTGCAGTACTTGGCATGGCTTTCCTCAATCTCAGTTAGGATTTTTTCAGGCTGTGTTCAACCAGACAATCTTTGACCTTTATTTCTACTCACTTATATGTAATATATGTATGATGGTCTATGAGATGAGCCTAAAAAATGCACAAGGTCACCTACATGAACTTTAATCTTTACTGAGTGTCTTTGGTCTTTGTAAACAGAATTTGACTGGTTAGAATGAAGATTTAACACCATTTTAAAAAGTAACATATTAAAAGCCATATATGGCATGTTTGATCATTGCAAATGCTGCATTTGAAATTTGTGTGTTTTCTATTAATAGAAGGACTAATTCTTCAACTGTTAGTTATTCACACTGGCACCAGTGCACGTTAAATGGAGCAGTGTGAATCAGCTTTTTGTATATAGAATAATATTGTTCAGACTGGAGGACAAGGGTTTGGATCCGTAAATCTCATTTTGCTTCTCTGGATTCCTTAGAATGACACAGGGTTATGGAAATGCCACAGATATGCCTCTGTCTTGATGTAAAGATTAAAATTGTAAATGGTTAATTTGATCAAGTAAAATTTTACATTTCTTTTCATTACGAGTTTACTTCTGAGGGATTATATGCTTCCTTCTAAGTATCCTAATAGAGAGTTTAAAAATCAGAATCAGAATTAAAATACCTTTACCATAAATATTTTTTCAATTTGAATCTACAAACAGAATCAAGTGGTAATCACAGCTAAAATACAGTTACATAATTGGAGACCTGTTTGAGAAAGAGTAGTACAATCTAACCGAAATAATTCGGATTTTCTGCTTTTACTAAACTCTTTTATTTCTACCATCTATGCAGCACAATTTTTTTGCTTGTTACTCACCTTTGTACACACAAGTTTGGACAACACTTTGTACTATGCTGATAGATGAGCAAACTGAACAAGTATGATTGCAGAACACGAACTGAAAAAAACCCCACATTTGGGAGCATATTGAAATAATAACATTCAAGCGTAAAAATACTTTTGATGGATGAGACAGCCCTGTCTACTACAAGGAAAATGTGAATTATTTTGAGAGAAGAATATTTTTTACTGTTAAAGTCAGAGATTAAGTTGCCGTAATTTTAAGAGTAATGTTGATTGCATTATGGCATTCAATTAAATATGATGAAAATGGAGGAGAATAATCAAATTTTATTGTGTAGTTAAAATGTTTATCAGAGAGTCAATTCAAAAAATGTGCATTAATAAGAAATTTTTAATTTGTATTTTTTAGTATTTCAAAGTCCATTATCAATAATCAGTAAGGCAGAAGACAGATTTTGTATGCAAAGGAAACACATATTTAAAGATTAATAACATAAACAGCTAGGATCAGCAAAATCCACACTATTAATACTTCATTTAATTACCTTAAACTTTCTGCCTAAAATACGCTTCTTGGTCTTCAGTACAGCTGAGAACACAGAAATTTCAATCCTCTTAATCCTTTAAAAATACAGATTTAAAGTAGCTTAACCATAATCAGAAACTGTAAAAGTTTATTAAAAACATAGAAAAGGTATTGAATGCAAAATTACATATTTTGAATCTCTGGCCATCCTCTAATGCTCACAACTTTGCTAGAATAGCTCCACGGAACATAAGAAGACAATCTAGCAGTCTTTGTTCAGCTTCTCTAAGTATTCAATTTGTGTTTCACTGGGAATGCTGCAGGTGTTCATCCAAGATCATATGTTTTTTTCTAATAAATGCTTATTTATTTTTAAAATATTTGTCTTTTTTTTAAAGGTTATTCATTCTCCTGTACTTAAACTTTTACGTTTGTCATTGTGGTTTGGCTGGCAGAGAAACTGGGATTATGTACATGATACTATTTGTCAAAATACTGATGCTGTATGAAAAATTCACATTTTCTGCTCCTGTCCATCAGACTTCTTTCAAGACACTTACATCCTGTGTCTTTTTAATGAACAAGCTAAAAACCAACCAAGCATTAAAAACAGGATTAAAGAAAACTGTTCATTTAAAAGCATGATTATAGCTACTTGAAAAATATGCAACAGGTCAACGAAACCAAAAGAAACCAGGTGCACATGTGCTTACATATAAACATATACAGTGTTTGTGCATGTTTGTGCCTCTGTCTACACGACATAAAGACAGAATGCTGAGAAGGAGAAGAAGCTATTAGGTCTATTGATCTACATCCTTACTAGTGAGCTCCACTGAAGTCTTAAGACTTGTTTATTGTGCATCAGGCATTCCTCAGCAATTATTCACAGGAAGTCACAAGTTTAAGACTTAAGTAAAAAAAAAGAAAACAAACTCAACCAAACAAACCAAACCAAACCAAGCAAAAAAACAAAAGGTACAAACCAAAAAACAACAAACAAACCTCTCATTTGGCTTGCAGGTAAATGGTCAGTACACAAATAGTTTACTTCTGAAATAATTGTGGTTAACCAGAAGCTACTGGTACGCCATGGTGTTGTTCTTTATTTCATAATATTCAATTTAGCCCAAGCTTTGTTGGACACAAATGTTTTTTACCAGATTTTAAAGTAACTGACAAAGCTCGTATTAGTAGTAGTCCAAATTGTTATAACCGTGGTGACATAAATTTTTAGCTCTCTGGATATTCAGATGGGACCAAGGATTATATTTCAGTTCAAGTCTAGTGAATTCTGTGGGAAATTTTGATCGTGTTAGCTCTCTCATATGGAAATTCCAGAAACTACGACATGACACTTGTTCATCTGCTGCTTTCTGAACATTATTCAGTTGCAAAGAGAACATGATGTTCATCACCATTTGAAAAGCAGAAAACAGGAAAAAATTTTTGCCTTACCGAGGCATGATTTTGTTAAAATAACTTGTGTGATTTCTACCAGGGGTTATTTTTAGCTCTGTCTGGAAGATCATAGCTAACAGTCTTTCCCCGATTCTTCCCTTTCAGTAAAAATGGCACAGTAGTTTCATGATGAAGATTGGTGAGTAATTATGCAGTAAGGCAGGGTTTATTGGTGAAGATCTTTGCATGTTGTTTACCTTCAGTAGAACTTGTGCCTTCTGTGGAAGGTCCCAGTATGCATGGTCAGTCGAGTAAGAAGATGATCAGTTTATAGCATTAAACTGCTACTTCTCTAAGTCTTGTGGCAGCTGAGAAAAAAGTGAAAGTAATGGTTTTCTGATCCTAAAGATATTTTAAAAATTAGTTCACTGCAGATGATCTTACACGAAAGAAATCTTAATTTTCTAACATTTTTAGAACATTTATGATTCTTTTTTAGAAGCAAAATTTGAAGAAAATTTGAATCGTTTATTTTGAAACATTTAAAAAATTTATTTCTTTTTTTAAATATTCATAATGTGTAGAATTCCACCTGATTCTAAGATATTTGGGCAAAAAAAAAAGACCTGATTTGGTGGCTTTATATAGAAAGAATTATCAATTTCTTTTCTTTTCAGACTGGTTTCATAGGAATTCCTAAACAAATTCTGCTAAAAATACTCCTTAATGATTTTTTCCATATATTTATTCTTTCTTTAGACTAGGGGACAGAAAGAGAATAAGGCCAGGGTCCATTCTTAGTCTAATAAAAATTGCATAAGTTCAAAGTAACTCAATATCAGCAAATGGTTTCTGTGGCTTTCAGTAAAGTTACTCTGCTCAGGTATTCTTGTAACACTATCTACAAGTTTATTGTGTCCCCAAGTGATTGATCCTTTCAGCTGACTCTGGTTCCTCTAAACAATGAACTACAACACTCAAGACTCCACAGGGAGCTAGGATTACTTATCCATAACAAAAAAAAAAGTGAAACAGTAAAGGAATTAAATCTATAATATGTTTGAAAGGAAATTAAAGAGTACATAATTTTTAGCATGATGTTTTTCTGCTGGCCATTACAATGGAATACAAATGCATAATGATCCTTTCCTAAGAGGTGGTAAATTTAGACCTTCATATGGTGAACTTCTGTCCTGGAAAAATTTCAGGAAAAAAAACCATTCTCACCTGTCCCCACTGCTCACAGGAATCTGTGCAGAATCCAGCTAAGTCATCTACCTAGCTCATTTAGCCTTTTGGAGCAGAAATAATTTTATTGCTTTTAGGAGTTTATATTCTGCAGTACCTTGCTAGATTTTGCTTTATGGCTTCCAGTGGCAAAGCTCAGTAAATAAAAAATTATATATAAATACAGATAATTACCCACAAAAACAGCAATAAGGAAAAAAAAAGGCCTTTTTGGAGGTCATGGTTCTTTAAGAATCTTTGGTTGGCAGCCCCTGAGTAATGAGGAAATGTCCAACTCGATAACTGTAAATTGGACTGAATCAGCTCACAGAGATGCAACATTGGAAGAAGTGCTGATTTCGGTTATTTCACAACTGCTAGATGTGTTATTATAAACTAGAAGTTAATCAATTCTGAAAGTAATCATGGAGCACAATTGGGAAAGAAAAGCTGACATGAGCAGGGGGAAGTATCTTCTCAAATATTGAAGAGGGACTCATCACATTATTATGTAATTTTTTAAAATTCTAACAGCTTATGCCTTAATATAATATCTGATACAAAATAAAAATTCCGGGTTTACTGAGGAATTAATTAGAAACACAGAGGATGTTTCTCACACCTCACACCTGAGGATGGTTAGGTAGTGGCAAACCACAACACAGATATGCAAAACACATTCTTGCAACTTTTAAAAGGTGCACTGAGCAAATTTTAAAAAAAAAGTTGGTAAATTTTGAAGGCTTGAATTTCTTCTTGTCTTCCCCCAGATCTCTCATCCATGTGCTATTTATTGTCCTGGGAAGATCACCTGTGGCATACGTCAGATACTTCTGTTGGAATTAAATGACGGTTTGTGAAAGGATATGCAAAATAATTGTCTTGCTTATTTTCTACGCAACGTAGATTCATGTTTGTCATTTTTGCACCCTTATTTCCTGTAAAAACAAGGATTAATTTCCCAATCTTGTTCTATATTTGAAGGTTTTGTACAACATAGAACTTGAAAAAATCATACCCTTGCTAAAACAGATATGTTGGCAAAGAGAACTTTTGGCAGTGCAGCTTACTCTATGTGGCAATTTGTTTAACTCATTCAACAGAGTTAATTTACTAATATAGACTACATATTTTCCTCAACCTGGTAAAAGTAGGAACACCTCATGTGCAATCATTCTTTTTTAAATGTAGAAAACCTTAACCATGGTCTGAATTTTCCCCTATCACAAACAGACATGCGACTCTTCTAAGATTCTGCGCATGCTTCCTACGCTATTAATATTTACATGCATTTTTCTTTAATTACATATTAGTGTACCCAGTGGCAGCAGTTGATAGCAAGTTTAGACCTTTATAGCAACACTCCTCCAAAGCTGAACAAACCTTCAAGGAGAGAGCTATTCTTAAAGGAATTACAAAGAAGGAAATCAACCCCAACCCTGCACACACTTAAGCACCTGCAGAACTTAATGATGTGAGTGCTCAGTTGGAGATCAATAACAAGCATTTAGCATACACTTAATGCATTCTTCAGTGATTGCAAGGTCAAACTTGTGTTTCCCTATTTAAGTGGTAAGAACACCTTAAAGACATGAGGTAAAATGTACTTGAAGACATCATTTTCACATATGGTAATTTCTGACTACAAAAAATATTACAACTGAGGAAAATATTGGTGTTTCTCTGACACTATTATCTCTAGATCAAATGCCACAATAATAATATATTTGTAAACTACTTAATGTCAGTGAAAGGCATTTTGAAATCCTATTCTGCAATGTACATGTATTTCTCTATATGACTGTAAATCAAGCTCTGACTAATATAAACTAGCTATATTCCTAAAGTAAAAAGAAACCCCAAACACAGCCAACCAATAAACATCAACCCCAACTTTTGCTACTTATCATTGCACCTCCAAAATAGTTCTCTAACACTTCCTTTAATACCCTCATAATGATAACACATTCCCACATTTCACACTTTTTTGTCCCAAGCCATAAGCCATCCACAGAACCAGTAGCCACACAGAAAGACAATTCACATGGCATAGAGCATTCTATCTACTTCTGGTATGAGCTTGTACAGTTCTACAAAATCTGTGCATTAGAGCACATATTAAGAGCAAAATACCTCATTGACTTTTGCTCATGTCCCTAGAGACACAACAAAAGTTCAGAACACACACCACACTTTCCCATTCTGTGCAAAAGGTAAGAAAGGAAGTAAGTGCAGTTTGTCTTTGGATGAAAAAAAAAAAAACTCAAGAACTAAGCAGGAAGTTGGGCTGACAATGACATCTTGGTAGAAAAGAAAAATGGCAACATGCTGATTTTTGTTCTCGGAAGGCTGAGAGCTGGCTAACTTTTCCTGCACTCAGCAGCATATAATTGCAACGTAGCAGAGCAAAATGAACAGCCCATCCACAAGTGACTTCAAGAAAATAGGTTTTTTTTTGTTTTTTTAGTGCAAACATTATTCTACTCGGCAATTCTTTACTTGGATTAAATGCATTCAGCCCTTTCACTCTTCTTTCTTTTTCCATTGCAGGACTTGAATTAAGACATCAGCTCCTCCTTCATTGCTTGCCAATACTCAAGGCAGATATTTCATTAGAGACATAAGGAAAAAGAGGATTCATTAGCAAGAAACATCAATACTTTTGTGACCTTAAAAAAACAATCATAAAGGAGAAAGTAGGCTGTATTCACGGCATAAACAAATATATACTTAACAGAAAAATGTATCTAATTGTGTACAGTTTTAGATACATGTGTAATATTTCCTTGTTTAGAAATCTTCAAAATCACACACAAAAAAAAGACCAAAGTAAAACAATACAGAGTTTTACAGAGTACACATGGCCTAAGTTCAGACTAGATTGATTTAAGAAACTGGGGCTGCAAGAATAGGTGGAAAGCATACTCACAGAACTATGGTGTATGACAAAAAGCCATATACATTATCAGAACTGGAAATAGTTGTGTGTTGAGAAGCTCTGATACTGTCATTGATACACTATCAAAGAAAAATAACACTATAAGGTTGTATCATTCAAATGACAGAAATAATGATAATTCAGAGAAGTGTTGCACAGGACAGCATCAGAAGTGACAATTTACTTACCTACTAATCAGAGAAGTATATTTTAAAGACCACGTAGAGGGTTGACCTTGACTGGCTGCAGGACCCAGCTACTCTCTCACTCCCCCTTCTTAACAAAACAGGGGAAGAAAATAAGATGGAAAAACTTGTGTCAAGATTTCCTTGAGTACTGGGCAATTCCATAAGAAAAGCAAAAGCTACACACAGAAGCAAAGAAAAAGATGCATTTATTCACTACTTTCTACCAGCGGGCACATGTCCAGCCATTTCCAGGAAAGCAGGACCTCCGTACACATTGTGTGCACATGCTAGGGTAGCCGAAGTGATAACCAAGGGCCCCACTTTCTTTTCCTTTCCCTCAGCTTTCCTTGCTGAGCACAAGATCATGGCAATGTCGGGAATGATCCTTTGGTCGGTGTCTGCCAGACGTGCTGGCTGTGTACCCTCCCAGCCTGTAGCCCACCCGCAGCCCACTGGCCTCTGGGTGGAAAGGGGTTGGAAAGAAAGCCTTGGCACTGTGCAATCTCTGCTCAGCAGTAGCCAAAGCACTGTGTGTTACCAACACCACCCCAGGCACAAAAGCAAAGCACGGAGCTATATGAGCTGCTACGATGAAAATTAACGCCACTGAAGCCAGTCAGACAATGTTAATCCCAGGAGCACACGTGAACAGTGAGACATTATAATCCAAGGATTTAAAGGATATAGATGTAATTGGGTGTTGAATAGCATTGTCCTGATGTGTATTTGCATATATGCATATTGTGCTCAGATGCCTACAAAAAATGGATAACGAAGTTGTCAAGAAGCAGCAAGAAATGGTCCCTCCCTATATTCCTTCCTTCTGCCTTGATACCAAGAACTTGCTTGGACTGGAGAGAAAGTGGCATATTAAGAGCTATCTCACTGCTTCTGCTCTTTTGCACAGGAATCACGGCTATGACAGGCTCGCTCAAGGTCATCAAAATGAAAATGATCCTTTCTCAGTAAAACATGTCCAGGGTAAAGATTCAGAAAAATATTCAGCACATTCATTTTTTCTAGGCGCACCTGCAGCCTGAAGAAATATACTAAAGATCAAAAGACGTGAGCAACAAAGATGTCCAGAGGGAATATGTTCCAAAAGATAATGTTGTAGCTTGAGTATGTTGATTTTCTCCCCTCTTGCTTTCAAAGTAAGCTGTCTTCAGGCTTAATCCTTATTTATCAAAGGAAGCAAATATAACAGAAAATGTTTTAGGGAGAATTTTCACATTAGAAGGTGTTATATGGTGCTTGTTTCAAGCTCTGATTGAAAGTTTTTTCAAACCAAGTTTATTGCAGGCTTGAAATGAACATGGAAATGTTTACCACACTGATTTATCTTCTTGGAAATGGACATAGCTGTCTCCTTCCCTATCTTCAGATCTTTGTGGTGTGGGGACTGTGAGTGAGTCTTGCAGCTCTGCTTCTCAGGATCTCTCTTGGTCTTTGATAGACACTTTGGGAGATAAATAGAAGAAACCCACTAATCTCAGCATTAGAAGAGGAACACCTGTGAAGCCAGTTCAACATTTTCTTATAAATTCCAAGGACCATTCTTCTCTGTTCTTGTAGAATTCTTTTTCTTTCCTTTTCAGAATTTCTTTCCCATATCTGTGCAAGCAATTGCTAAGAAACCTAATCATTTGGGAGCTGATTTCCAACAGTTCCACAAACCCTTGATCTCAACCCCTCCTGTGGAAATATACATATGCAATTCATCTGGTTCTCTGCCAGACACCGGTTTCCAGCCTCTTCCAGAGGATGCCTTCTGTCAGGCATCTCTGAAGATGGTAAATATTCCTGCTCACCTAAGAAACTGCATAAATAAGTCTTCCCTGTCCCTTATAACTGTGTGCCTCTTCTTATACTTTCAGAAATCAGACAGGGTAGATAAACAGAGCTGCCAGTTCCTCTGGATATGATAGGTGATTCTAACCCCTTACAAGATTTTCTGATCTATGTCCTCTTAGAGCATGTGGGAAGTCATCTCCTGCTCCCTGTTTTTCCAAGAGTCCAGCTGTCATTGCCAGGTAGATCCAAATGAACAATTGAATGCATTCTTCCACCTGCCCCTGAAAGTTGAGATGGCCATCCACTAATATCTGTATAGGTAACTCAGTATTTCCCTGTGAAAATCCACCTACTCTCCTATCCAGAAAATTGGGAAAAAAAAAAAAAGAAAAAAGCTAATAACAAGGTAACTTATGCAGCTTTGTTCTTATGTTCATATAGTACACAGTGCAGTGGCATCTCAGGACACACAAAAGATTTTCAGAGGAAACAGAAATACAGAATTCTTATGGAATAATTTGCTAGACAGTCTGCTCCGGCATCATTACCCAGTTTTGGGAACAAAGCAGTAGTGGAGGAAGAGTCACAGTGGAAGGTCGTGTACTTCACCCTGGCTGCCAAAAGTGTTCACAGAAAGTTTATAACAAATGGCACTGGGGACATAGTCTAGTTTTTAAAAAAAAAGGTTTCAAGCAGACTGCAAGTAGAATTAGACTATAAAACCTCTGACTCTATTGCCCATTACACTGTTTGTGTACTCTCCTCACAAATTATAAAGTAACAGTGTCAATAAAGAAAAATCAGGGAAGTCTACAACCTCTCCCAAGTCACAGTTAATGTTTTTTGTGTGCTTCAGCTTTCAAAGGGGTATGCATTTTTAATTCTAGTAACAGTTTGTAATTTATAATCTTTTTACAAATACTCTGCTTGTTAGTTTTGATCTTGACTAATTTAAGTCTGTGTGATTCTGAGCCTTTTTCCCCACCTTCAGTTCCTTTAGAGTGTTTTTTTCTAAACTTTCCAGCCCTGCAAGTATGGCAAATATTGGTGTTCTCTCTTTGCATAGTGAGAGGAAAGAGAGATGACCAGCGTGGTATAAACTGAAAGAATTACAAACATTTTATTAGCTAGGCTGCAAATACATAAAGGCATGCTAAGAGAACAGGCTGGAGAATGAAGCAGTCTGGGCTGACGAGATGTGTCTCTCTTTTTCACATTTTACCTTGAGTAAGAGCAAAAGTAAACAGGAAATAATTGAGTAGAAATTGGAGTAAACTAAGCAGTTGCAATATTTTATAAACACGAATTGCACTTGTATTTGTAAACAGTTAGAGTCCAAGACTTTTTTTGTCTAAAAATGGGTCAGTAAAAGCTCCCTAAGAATTAAGCAGGTTTTGGGCTATCCTTCTGTATGAAATTTGCATTAAATTATTGAGACCAGAAAAAAAACTTTGCTGATATTTACAGTGATATATCTGAATCACTTATAGTCAAACACTGGAAGTGTGGATATTAATCAGTTTTTAAGTAGACTTAAAAGTAACTATCAGCTTACCTATTTTTAAATCTACAAAGCCTCCATACCAGTATCTAACACAGAATATCATGGTAGGATTTTCCTGTTGAATTATAAAAAATATTCAAAAGGTTAATTCCTGAATATTTGGCACACTATAAATGTATCAAGAGACTGAATGGGGATCACAAAACAAGATTCATTTTAAAAATGCTTTAAAGCTTATTTTTACCTCTCTACATTTATATTTTTATCGCTTGTGATATGGTGTGCAGTGTAAAGAACATCAGACCATGCTTCCTTGCATATGATTGCTCTAGGTGTAAAATGGAAGCGTGGTAGAGAATAGCCATCCTACTATCACTGTCTCTCTATATTTTGATTTGTTTAGTTCTTCCAATGAAAATATTTGCTAATTAATAAATGCTACCCTGGATCACTTATCTTTGATTATTTCAGATAGTAATTCAGGCCTGATCATATTAGTATGAATTGCTACCACATCAGAAATGCCAAAACTTTTTCCTTTACTTAGAGACAAAATACAGTTTGAGAGAATGTTGAGGTAATAAGGCGCAGAATTGTCACGCAGATTATTTTAGTGCAACACTTTTCATAGTGAGCCACTGTTTTAGTGAACCACTGAATTATACTGTGGCTACCAATTTTCATCCCTCTGTAAAATTCAAATATTTAGGTCTCTTAGCAGGTTCAAAGAATAATTTGAGTATGGCCATAAGCCAAATAAGAACATCAGTACCAAACACAGAATTTCACTCCAGTATTGCTAAACCATGAGGCTGAAAAGGGAATAGAATCCAGAAACGTGGCTACAGTATTGTTTCTGTAGTCATCACTATTTTTGAATACTAAGAGACATTACTGGGAAAGAAAACAGAAAAAGTATGTGAAAGGATACACAGTAGTTTTTGAAAATTCACAGAAAATATACTATTTTAAGAGAATTAAGGGTTCCATTTATTGAAAAAGCTTAAAACAAGATGCAAAGAATGATTTGGTTGCCATGTTTTCAAGCACTTAACAAAACATTATTCCAGGGGATGCAAAAGTACTTAAACAAATAGATATGTTATAAAAGGTATCAAAAATTTGATAATGAAAGTAACATTAAAAATAAGAATTTGAAAGGTATTACTATTATTATTATTATTTTTTAGATGACTGATTATTAACTAGTGAAAGAAATATCATGTTTCCAAAGATTCAGTGCTTTAGGGAAAATAGTACATCAAATACAAATCATTAGACGCAGTACAGGAATAACAGTGCAAAATATAGCATTTCATTTACATGATTTAGTGATTCCCAGCTTTAGGATATAAAAAAGATGTAAGACTAGCCAGTCACTCAATGTTCATGGAGTGTTTTCAACAGAAAAGTCTTGCTAAAAAGGATCCAGAGTAAATGATTCTTCAGGGCCAGACAACAGATTTATTATGACAAGGCAAAAAGATCTTGAGTGTTCTAGCTCAACAAGCTTCCAGCTCTGGATCACTGTGTTAGAAGGTGTCCCTTCCCATGGTGGAGGGGATTGGAATAGGATGTGATTTAAGCTCTCAAACCGTTCTATGATTCTGTGGTTCTATGTCCCAAGATACTTTAAAAGATGCTTGGTCATAGATTTCTATATGTTATATTCAGCAGTGTATTTAGATTTTCAACATGAATTTACATTATTCTTTTCCCCTAAAATGAACTGGAAATATGATAGCAATCTGAGGTCAATGCTAAAGTCAGGTAAAATTGTTCTTATGCTAGCCAAGATTTTTGAAGAAGGATCAATACCTTTTGCAAAGTAATTTTTGAATCACTCATTAGATGATATCTATATATTCCAGGAACAAAACACAAATTACTATCATTAAAAAGAATTTATTGATAGTAATTTTAGATGAACTGCAGGTTAGTATGTGACCAATACAGCCAGTTTTTGTCTATGCCAGTGAAGGATTTGCACATACCATTTATAATAATATAGTCTTAGAAGAGAGAACCAACAAAGAATTTGTTTCTCATATGGATCCTGGCGTTTTACATTCACTTTTTCAAGTCAATATGTGGTCATCTGCTTACAGAAGACTTTTATTAGAACCTTCTACCCTGTTGTCTCAGTCAGTGACCTTTGCATTCAAGGCAGGAGTGACTCCCTTACATTAGAACAACCCCCCTTACCCAACACCAGTGCACACACCTTTTTGTGCCACGGATGGATACATTATTGCAACTATAACTTTTCTCTGTTTCCTGGCATGTCAGCGCTCACATGCTGCATTTGAAAGGGAAAGGGGGAGCAAACAGGATTACCCCACAGAACAACATCACCAGCGAAAGTCTCCTTCACCAGGACAGCTACCTCTATTTAATCTTTTCTTAGTTTGATTTTGCAAATCGGTATTGGACTTTATAAAAACCACACCTGCTTGTACACCACTAGCTGTCCCAGTGCCTTAGGCTTCTTTACCTTATTTTTCCTCAGCTCCTTTGAGCTTCAATCTCTCTGATCTCAGTTTGGATGAAGAGATCTGTTTTTTTCTTCAATATCGTGCCCCTCAGAGTGGAGCCTGTTTTCATTTGCTTTTTTAAAGGTGCCTGGTTTAACACTGTATTTTCAAAATCTGTTATAGATCCTGCCATAAGGATAGGAAGAAAAAGACGTTAAAAATTCCCTCTCTCTTTATTCTTCTCCTTTTTCACTCTGTCAGATCCCTGCCTTTTTTATGACTGTAGTTGTGTTACTGCTTCCTGCTGAGTTTCCAAGCTGCCCTCTCTGACACTGAGCTGATGTCTATGGCCTTTAGATCCCCAAAAAGAGTGTCTCTGCTTTCCTAGTTCATTAGCTGTTTCAAATACCATCACTTTCAGATCTCCACTTGTCTGTGGGTGCTCAGGACTACTCAATAGTCAGCTGCTTTAATTACTCATCCTGAATATATACTTTGTTTCTATAATTAACACTGTAATTTTAGGATCATTACAAGACTAGCCACATTTCTTTCTCTATAATTTTGATGAAATAATTGGGGAAAAATAAAAGCAATATTTATTTTTATTCATTCGAGCATGTCAGTCTCATGTTTTTGGTAAACTCAGAACTATTGGGCAGAGAATAACAAAAGCAGCAAAAATAAGTTTAACCACTAATTTCTTCTTGATTCCCAATTTATAGGTAAACTATTTTTCATTAGCATGGCTCAGTCACTTCCAGCACTTTCATAATTCACTTTCTAGCCCAGATGTTGGCTTCCATAATCCTGAGAAAAGCACACTCCTCTACTCCAGCAATGCCCTCCTGTTTTATCTTTTCAGATGTTTTATAAGCAAGTCTCCACAAAATATCAGCACAGATTCCAGCTTAAATAATTGTCCTTCTTCAAGCACCAAATAAATTATAAGACACATCTAATTGGATCTAGATTTGTCAGAGGCAGCTCACACCTTCTTCAAGGTGCTGGGTGCAGAACACACAGGACTGGTGTCCCATTCACGCATTTAGAGTAAGGCTGATACACATTGCAGTTGTAGGCATCTCAGCTGGATACGTTCAGCGAAGTTAAAATTTTCCTTTTCATTTAGAAAAATGTACAGTTTGGAAGGAAAGATACTGTAAAGCTGCATTCCCCTTTTTTTTTTCCTTGCCTCACATGTTGAGCTTGCAGAGGGACAAGTTATGGTCTCCTCTCTGTAGCATCTTTTTTCCACTGGTGCCTAGCTTAAAACTTCATTTGGCCAAGCATTTAGATTGCTACTTCCATTTAATTATGATATTGATTTGGAAAATAGAAATTAACTTCACCAGGCACTGAAAGATAAGCCTTCTACTTAGAGATAATGCTACAGTAGCAAAGATAACTTTGTGGTTGAGTAACTCGACAATGGTTTAAAAGATCTCAATTCATTTTCTAGCTCTGCCACAGCCTTAATATGTAATGGTGCACTGTGTGTCTCTGAGCTAGATATCTCTGCCTCAGTTGTACATGTTTAACTTGCAGTTTGGATAATTTCCCTGTGTTTTTTGGAAGTGTACATATGTATAACATTATGCAAACGCAAGTTTGAGAGATCTGGATAAGATTTTGCTTGGTATATAGCACATGGGGATAAAGATCCCATTGCAGCTGATATGTACTCCCATATTTTTAAATATATGTACTACTTTGATCTCAATGCTGTGTTAATAAACGTTGGTTGTTTGTTTAATATCAATGTTAAAAACACACGTTGAACATTACCCCAAATCAAAAATAAAATATCTGAAGACTCCACATCTCTCCAGTGCCTTGCTATCCTTATGATCAAAACATTTGTCTTCATGTTTGCTTTAATGCCATTTCAGCACCCTACATTTTGTCCTGACACTCCTGTGTATAGAGAAACTTTTATTCTTTTCCTCTCTTCCACATGCTTGCACATTCTGCTTCCTTCAAACCTTAAGCACGTTTAAGTTTCATCCACCTTGTGACCAACTACTGAGCTGGGCACACATTTAATTCTATACAATACTTCTGGGTTTAGTCCAAACTTTTTCTTAGACAGAAAAAAAGATCACCACCACCATCACCACCAAAAAAGATACAACCATACCAAACAACACTTGTCCAAAAAAAAACCAAAAAACAAAAAAACCAAAAAGAGCCAGAAGAGCTTTGTAGATCTACTCACGTATTTCTATTCATTATTAAAATATATTTATATGTAATTAAGTATTGCTATTGCCAAAAGCAATTATATTTTGAAGACATTTGTGTCTTGATAAAACTGCTCTTCAGACTCTACGATGCTGATCTAAAGTGGATCTCTTTTCTCATTTACTATTTTCAGTACTTTTATTATTTACTATTTACTATTGTCAGCATGCCCTTTGGGTTTTACTTTTACTTTTACAGTGTTTCATTCTGGTGAAAGAAAGCACAGAGAAGTTGAGATTTAGCAGAACATCATACGTAGGCTAAACTGTAAATTGTTCCAGTGAATTGCAAGTGACAGATAATACATACAATTACTTTTGTGCTTAAGTTTAAGCTCTCTTGAAAGTATTTTAAAAAGCAGAAGTGATTGGTCTTTGACTTGGCTTCTTAGTTAAATATCTTGACACATATATTTAAAAAACAGTTCTTTTAGGGAATTTCTGTCATTTTTGCTGTGTTCACACAAACAAAATACACCATCTTAAATGCCACTTTATGAACCTTCAAAAACAGTCAAGTGTGTGATCCTCACTCAGTTAATGCAATTATCCAATCAATGTTTTATTCTATCAAGTTACACTTCTATTTGATAAAAAACCGTAATAATTAAATTTATCAGTTTAATTTTCTATAAATTAGAAGTTTCATGTTACACATATTGAAAGATAAAAGGTATAGAGACATCTGTAGGTTCAACCCTTACAAGCTTAAAAACTATTTTGTTCATAAAGAGGTAACGAATATGTTTTTTATACTGACAAAAATAATAGTACTGTTGATAATAATACATAGTAAAAACATAGTTATTATGGCAGTAATATACTAAATGTATATGTATTCAACATATTATTATATGGGTAGGGAAGGTACTGCAAGGCAGGCATATCACTAAACTAATGCAGCTAATGAAAGTAGTATGAGTAAATCCCTCAGCCAACATTCCTCTGCAATGTTTGTGTAACAGGAAACATTCTGATTTGGAAGGTTAAGTGCCCAAGAGGAATCTAAATTCATCTTCTGGTTGAGACAGAAATGAAACACAAAGGCGAGTGAAGGACTAAATCTGGTTTGAGCTATCGCTGCTGGAGGTGGAACAAAAGCCTCAGTCTGTCTTCTCCGTAGTACTGTAAATTGTCTAATCATGAAAATGCAGCAAATGATCAAAGTGAGGACCTGAACTCAATTCATGCAAGAAGTTATCCAGTTTAGATTCAACGTATAATCATGAAATGTTAAACCTCAAACACTTATCTGCAAATTGTGATCAATCCAATAATTGTTCTTACTGAATTGTATGCAACTCTATGTCTAATACAGACCAATTTTGCCTATCATCTGCCAGTTTTTCCTATGAGCTTATTTATGTGTTTAAATTAAATTGAAATGCTTAAAGGGACATCACTCTAATTCTGGTGTAGCTGTTCTGACATCAAATGATCCAGTCAGGGGCTGAGGGAAAAATGCTACACAATCAGCCACTTCTGCAGCCAACTAGTTATTGTTAAAACATGATTGTCTACAGTTAGACTCATGAAGCTGTGTGATATACATTAAAGTACAGGCTGAATTTCAAGTGTAATAGAAAACTGCTCTTTTTGCAAATTTCAACAGGATGTACAGAGAGAGCAGTCCTTTACCTACAGCACTTTACAAGCTTTAAAGGGGACAAAGACAACTCCTAACAGAAAGCATGGTAGCCTGATATGGAACACTGTAACATAGATTCAAAACCCTACCTTGGAAAAAAACTGATTTAACTTGGATACTGAGGACAAAGGCCAGGATGTGTTTTGAAAAACCTCTGTGCACCAGTAACAAAAACAGGAATATATGCAGAAAAAAATACACACAGATGCAAAAAGAACAAAACCTTTTTTTTGTTTTTACTTTCTTTTAATTTCATGCGTACTGAAAGCACTGGAGTAGATTCCCCAGAGAGGTTGTGGGGTCTGCCTCACTGGAGATATTCAAGAACTTTCTGGATGCAATCCTGTGCCATTTTCTCTGCAATGACCCTGCTTTAGTAGAGAGGTTGGACCAGATGACCCACTATGGTCCCTTCCAGCCTGACCCATTCTGTGATTCTGTGATGAATTTTGCTGTGCTTTATAGGCTCATACCAGCATTTTGTAGAGGTACAGGAATGTTTGCTGAAGGAAGTCACCACAGTCTGGCAATTTTGCTGCGTAGTTTTACTTGTGTATCAAGTAATATCCTGGCCTCTGTTTTCCAAACACCTCTCTTTGTTCCAATGAAGTCCTTCAATGTTTTGCCAGGGTAGTCAGTTTTTTAATTTTGGTGATCAACTTCACATACCTGTCTCAAAATTGATACCGCAAAGAAGTTTTTAGAAGAACTGTTCAGTCCATCTTCTAGTATTTCAGTGATTGTGTGCCTTGTTATAACTTGAAAATGTCCATCTGAATTCAAGAATTCATCTTTTAACTGATTTGATGACATTCTAGTGCCCTATCTTCATTTTCTGACTGTAAGTCAATAAATGGAGAAAATCCTTAAAAAGAAAATAAAATTTCATAATGAAAAAGAGATCAGGAGTAAAGATGATATCTACTTTTATAAACAACATCAGTCTCTGATTTTCTTACAAGTTTTTCTCCCTAATTATTGAGACCACCTGCTTGTGTTCCTAGCCTTTATGCATAAGCTAATTCTGTTGCCATTGAGTCTTGTCAAACTTCAGCAGATGAAAATACCAGTATACCTAAGATTTAGAGGGTAGTTCCCATTTTTACCTGGCTGATAAAGAAGAGAAAATGTTCTTTCTGCATGCCCTTTTTTAACAAAATAAAACAAAACAAAACAAATGCCCACCAAAACAAAAAAAAACAACCAAAAAAAAACAAACAAGCAAAAAAACAAAAAAGGAAAAAAATGCCACCAAATACCCACCAAAAATCCCAAACCAAAACAAAGCAATTGAAGACCTTCTATCTGAATATTATGACAGAATTACAGTCTCTTCTTGGCCACTTTAAATATATTAATAGAGGTAGACACAAAAGTAATATGCTACATAACTAAATGGTGGACATACTGCTGAACATCATCACTGAAAAAAGCCACAAGCTCAGGTAATCAGATTTACTGGGCAAATGAGGGAGAGAAGGAAGAGGACTCTAGTCATTTAGTCACAACATACAGTCTGAAAAGTTTACTTCTACGTTTCTGGGTTGAATTCTGTTTCAGAAACACACTGATGTTTTGTCAGTGATTTTCATATCGTTTTGGTAGCACTTTTCTGGTAGTAGACTGTGGGACAGGAAGGAAAACTCTTGTCTAGAGTGTGGGCAGTAGTTTCAGAATGGACAAAAACAACTAGCATTTCCAGCTAGTTTCCAGCAAAATTCAAAAAGTGCAATGGAGTAAAATAAATTCTGCTGAAAGGGATGAATCCTGGCATCGCTGGACTGTGCAGGAATACCTTGGCTCACCAGCCAGTGTAGTCATGGAACAGACATTTCAAATACGACAACCAGAACCATCACATCTAGGGCTTCAGGGTCATTTAAAAGCATCCCCATTTAAAAAATGGACTACTCAGAGACTGATTTTTCCTTTTTACTAAGCCACGTGGCTTTGCTCCAGTCCTTGGTTACAAATTTCACATTTCACAGTTGCCCTCACCTGCAGCTCCTTTCACTTGGAGACCGAGTCTACAGGGGAACTCATTTTCTCTGACATACTAGGGGAATCCATGCTATTTTAATTCCCTAGAAGGTAGCCTGATTGCCTCGGTATGTTTCTAGAAGTTTTGATCTTGCATGTCAACACATGAATATATGATTACTACTCATTCATACAGGAAGGAAAAAATTTCTGTAATTCGAATGAGTTTGTTTTTTTAATCTAACATCCTTAACAGTAAATTTAACTTCACCTGTGGAAAAAAACTTCCATATTTTATATTAAAACTAAGGGATTTGGTCCTTCTGATTTTGATTACTTATAGACTTTTGCTCTCTCAGCAATCAGAGAAACCTTTATTTCAATAAACCTTCCCTCATTTAATTAGATGACACATCAATAAATTATATTTTGGTGTCAGTTTAATGACAGTGACTCAGAAAACTCACTGTGTAAGAATAATTCTGGCTCTAGATCTTCTGAGACAGAGAAGAAAAAAATATTCTCCATGTTAAGTAATATTAAATTACTGTGTCAGTATTGCCTATAATTTATGTAGAAACCAGCGAATAATTCAATAAAAAAACCCTTGTTTCTGCATAATCTAAAAATTTTTCATAGTATGTTGAGGCAGAGTTACAAACAAAGTTTATTAGTTTGAACTCCTGGTTCCATTTTACTGTAGTGAAGATTCCAGACTTAAGTTGGCCCTAGAGAGTTCAGTCTGGGTGACAGGACATGGAATTTTCTTTCTCCACACACCTACACAGGTTGAGCTACCCAGCAGTTAATTTACCCATATAAATGCCAGTTAACAGCCTCTTCAAGGCAGTTTTTCAGAAGCATTCAATATTTGACACCTACACTGCTTCACTCGCTGGTATGAGGCACTTTTCAGTTCCTTCAGCATAAACTGTTTGACTGGAGCGTTCACACACATCCAGCAGGAGATTACCCCAGAATATTGAAGTAAACATAAGCCTTAGCTGTATTTTATAGCCACATTAGAAATTGTCACGGTTGCAAGAATTAGTCCTTAAGAGATAATTACAGCTGGGTATAAAATGATAAATATTTCAGACAAAATAGCTTATTGTGCTGATGAACGTATTGTATTGTGATAGAGTGAAATACATTTTAATTCTAAAATTACCATTTTAGAGTCTTAATTGTAAAACATTTCTTTCATTCATGCTTAATGATCACTATATGAGCATCAACAAATGCTCCCATCATAATAATTTCCTGTAACGACACATGAGGTGATAAAGTGAAATAACCTAAAAGGCAAGTTAAAGAGCTAAAGCAGATTTGTTCCAGTGTAATTTTACTTAGCTACCTCTGTACCACAGCTCTTGACTGTGGTGACTAGTTAAAGCTGGATTTGCTTGAATTCATGCATTTGGGATCAGTACTATAACTTCCCTGCAGGCATTTTTACCCCTTCTTCATGTGGCATAAACCTATAGATTATCTGTGCGGGTTCCCTTTCCCTAGCGCTTTTTATTGTCTTATCCTTCCCTTTCATGCCTGCATGGTTTCTTCAAGGCCAGTCACATGGAAGCTCTGCTCCTGAATGTAGTGATTCTTAAATCTCCCTGATCTCATTCTGTGTACCTAGCACCGTGCATTTATCACACTTCCTCTTGAGAGCCTTCATAAAGGAACACAAAACTCACACCAGTCTTAAAAAAAACAGCAAAAAGCAACATATCTTAATCTGCTTAAAAGGATCAAAAAAAAAAAATTAAAGACTAAGTGTGATTAAAACCAGTAACTTTTTAAAAAACCTTCTTTGACTGCTTAGTGCCTCATTTCCCCATTGGTGCAATGAATTAAGAATATTGGGTCTATTCCAAGTCTGGTTCTTCTTATATCAAAGTATCCTGAATCTTTCTAGAAATTTATTCTTTTGGGCTTCATTGGGTTTACCAAATTCTCATTAAGAAATTTTTTGTTGCATCTTATTGGTGATACATGCTGAAATCTCTCCTTATAATTCTGTTTTCAGAGAGCCAGGCATGAAACAGATAACGGTCTCATCTTAATTCAATACTTCAAAATTCTGCATAGAGCTTGTTCAAGACTGAAAGCATTAAATAAAACTGGATCTAAATCAGTTAGATTTTTGATACAAAAGACACATATTTTTAAGTTATTGACTGATGTAAAGTGTTGCTCCCTGGGTGGGAGGAGGATGGGGTGAGAAATAGCAGCAAGCAGCTATCAATTACATATTTCATTCTGATGTCCAGGGGCTGATAATTCATATGTTAGCTGCAGGAACTAAAAGAATAGATGATTAGAGCTGTCAGAACCGAGTTTAATTACTATTTGTGTATTTTTATGGATGTAAAAAGCTCAGTAGGAGTAAATTTTATATTCAAAAGATTTTAACTATAATTATGTATTCAAAATATATATGCAGATTGCATTTTTTTAACTGTAACGTTGTTTATATAGGCCACTTAAACAAACACTTAAATAGGAAAAATACGTAATTTTTCCTTTCCCCAACATCAGTATTTTGAAGCATAAAAAGGAAATCTCAGTCATCTACTTTTCAGTGTCTGAAAATTTTTGCCTTTGAGAAGTTCCTTTCAATTTATATGCCTAAATTTATAGAAGCCAAACTTCATGATAGCATATGTGAAAGACTAGTAAAAATTTCTATTTCTATGCTTTACCAGAGAAGTGAAATCTAATGCTTATCAAAGAACATAACTGTTGGACAATTCTCAGAAAATTGTTAACCCCAATATGAAAAATGTACTTTTCTCTTATTTAGAAGCAACCATAGGAACAACAAAATATTGTTGAATCTGAGCAGATATTGTTGCTACAATGTCTTATAAGTTTTTAATGAGTTTGAATTCAGTCAAAGACAGTACAAATACAAAGCTGTCTGATGGCATTTCAGCATCCCTCCTGAAACCTGTAACAACTGCAATATTCCTCATCACTGAAGGTACTTGTTTGTGAATACGGCCACGCTGCACACTCCTTCTCTGGCCTCTCATCAGATTTGAAATAGTTTAGCTCTCTAGTGCTATGAAATAAAATATCTTAAGCAACAGTGCCTGATGAGCCCTGTCATTGATATAGAAATAATCTCTAGTATCTGACGTGGAGATTAGAATACTATGAACATATGTAGCTTCAAATTGCAATTTATTAATTAATCTTGATTCTCTTACTATTGGCACATACAAACTGTCACTACTTCTATTTGTCAAAGCTTAACATGAGTTTACCTTTGAGCACTTGTTCTGATACAACTGTTAAGCACTAGATTTTGTATGTGCAAGTGCCAACACTCAATTAAAAGGCTGGCAGGGCGTTTTAATCAGTTCTTAAATCACGTTAAAAGTAAAACATACACTAATTTCACTATTAGTAGGACTACTTTGTAAAGTATCATGCACTATTTCAGACAGCAACCAAGCAGATCATGCACGTCATTTAATTATTTACACAGATGTATCAGAATGGATGTTCCTCATCTCCACCAATGCCTTGTCTCAAGATAAAAGGCTAAATTAAAACTACATTGGTTGCTCAAGGACATAGAGCAACGAAGGAACTTGAAAAATGACAAATACTAAACAATACTCATTTCAAATAGTTCTCTGGCTCCAAAATGTTGGAATGCATTTATTTTAAGCTTTCCAAGATATTCCACTTGGCACATGGAAGCAATTAGCGTAATTTTCACACTAAAGGAAATTTTAGGGAAACCATCTGTAATGGAGGCTGCAAGGGAGAACTGAACAATCACCTCAGCTATGAACTACAGTATTGCTGAAACCATTCTGCTTGAGTAGTTGGCTAATCAAATGGTCAAACCAGCACAGCATGGGGACACATATATTTTGTGTCGTTTCTTGTCATTGTTAATTTTCTGCAGAGTCTCTATTCCCTTCTATTTGAGACTCAGCAAAAGACGTAACGAATCTTCTGTCAGATCTTGAAGTTTTTGCTGTTGCCAGAAGTGGTTGATACACCACCGTGCTGCTGTCAATGCTTAAAAGTCTGAAAACTTTGATAGCAAAATTCACAAAGAGAATTAAGTGCTGTGCAAACTTGGTTAGACAATGAAAGTGGAAATTACAGAAATATAGGAATTTTTTTTACTAGGATTTTTTGTTGTTGCTACTCTGGAATGGAAAAATAGGAATCATGTATGCTGATTCAGATAGACAGGATTCCAATTTTAAGGTGCCTAGGTATTTTATTTGCCGCCTTAGCTGATGTGCAATATATTTAATTCAAATCCCAAATTAAGGTAATACCTCCAAGAATCCTCCAGCTTTCCAGCTCATGGCATGGATATTTTGGACCGTTTGGCTTCTGCAGGTGGCAGGCTTTCAGGATTAATGCAATAAATTAAATAAATTATAATGACTTACAAGAAGATTTTAAATGCTAACACAATTCTCACTGTATAAATGCATTTGCTGAGTTCACTAGGCAGTTTTCTGACACGTACAGATTGAAGAAGATTACTACTAAATGTGACACATGGCTTCCTCAAAACATTCCTCAAACTCACCTTGAGAGAGTCAGCAGGTACATCATGCTAACCTTAGGTATTTGTAACCTTCCAAAGCATATCTTTCTGGCAACTAAATTCTTAACATCATGGTGTTTATATCCCACATCCCGTGATTTAAAACGTGGTAACAGCAAATGCTCTTTTATGCACCGTGTAGCAAATAGTTCTGAATTTTATTTTTAAAAGCAACATCAGCTGAAGTTTTTTAATTCCACACTTGTTACAGCCAGAAAAGCATGTAGACGTCTCTCTTTTTTCTCATTATTGCTTTTCTGGGTTGCTGATACACAGAGAATCAATCTGTCTCCTCCCCATTAATTCCTGCTCAGCAACTTCCTGTCTCAAATTGCTGTGTAAAGCTGCTGCATGATGTCAGACAGCTGGTTTTCACCTGACAGAAGATGACCCCGAGGCACTTTCCTTTTGTACGTGGACTTTGCATTTAAAAAGCCTGTATAAGCCTACTTATCCGGACCTCTAAGAATAAAGTAGGCCATCTCTCTGTCAGAAGTAAACATAACAGGTAAAATGATGGGCTGATTTTGTCTGGAATAGCTAGCTTTCTACTTTGTAGCTGGCATGGGACCATATTTTGGATTTGTGCTGGAAACAGTGTTGATAACTCAGAGATGTTTTCCTCACTGCTGAGTAGGGCTTGCACAGAGCCAAATACTTTTCTGCTTCTCATCCGCCCCACCATCAAGGAGGCACGAGGAGTTGCAATGTGACAGCCAGGATAGCTGACCCCAACTGACCAAAGAGATATTCCATACTCTATGGCATCACGCTCAGCGTATAAACTGGAAGGAAAGCTGGCCAGCAGCTGCTGCTGGGGAACTGGCTGGATGTAAGTCAGCAAGTGGTGAGCATTTGCATTGTGAGTCTCTCATTTTGTGTACTCTAATTGTTTTATCATCATTATTATTAAAATATTTTTCCTCCCTTTTCTGCTCCACTAAATCATCTTTATCTTAACGCGCGAGTGTTCTCACTTTTACACTTCCTATTTTGTCCCTCATGCCACTGGAATGGAGTGAGTGAGTGCTGGCTGGGGTTAAGCCACAACAGATGTATTAGTGCCTGTAAAAATTAATATCTTTCAATTAAAACAAAAATAAGGAGCTAAGGATCTCTGTAGAAGCAAAATATTAGAGTCCACCAACAAGAACAGAAAGCTAACTGCATACAGTGTCAGAGCTGCTGAAAGAAATGCTGCCATCAAAACCCAGCTAACTTAGAAATTTCCACTGCTTGCCTTTCAATATGAACATGCAAATGTCTATTTGTTACAGTTGTCTGTAGTCTAGAACATGTACCTGGGACACAGATGGGCTGGAATTTGTATTTTAGAAGGTTAGAAAGTTTATTTAACTGTATTTATATTAACACTACAACTGACATTTGGTTTACAAATACTGGAAGAGGGCTGAGTGTTCTTTTGGTGAAGTTACACAAATGTTTCGGGGTTTTTGTTGCTTTCTGATTTAAGTGCTATCCTGGCACCCTTGGGCACTTGTATATAAGTAGTAACGTATGATAGCAGTTTATAAAAAGAGGGTCTACACATGTGGGTGATTTGGGTTTGATATTTTTATTTGTGGACTAGGAGATACGAAAAACATTATTCTCAGTCAGCTATAGTTTAATGCCCTGTTTTCTAGTTTCCCTTTTAAACAGCATCCTTATGGCATCAGCTATTGTGATGTCAGTTATTGCTCCTATGACAAATGTCATTTTAAACTAAAATTAAAAATTAGTATTAATAAGAAAAAATCCCTAAACTGTATTGTCTAAATCTCTTGACTGGGAAAGCAAGAGTCACTGAAAGTTATTGTCCTTCCTTCAGATTTTAGCTAGCTAAATAAGATAGCATTTTTACTTTAAATATAATTGCTTATATAAGCAAAAGTTTGGAAACTTCGCTATCATTTATTATTCCTCTGGGTAGATCTAGAGTGCATTTTTCTCAGCAGGACAAATAAGTCAGCACAGATATGTGTGCTTTTATTTCCCAAGCTGGCAAGACAATCCAAACCAGCCACCCCCAGGTTTCTCACAAAAAAGGTAAAGCAAATTTACTCTGTAAAATAATACCAAAGAACATTCTTTGATATTATTACCGCAAGTAGCAGAAGGTGAGCAGTCCAGAATTAAAATTTTATTTAATGTTTACTGCATGGTATACCTTTATAAGGATATAAAAGTAAGAGGGTGTTAGGTAACTCCAGCAGGCAATACTGCCCCCCACCCTCCAGCCCTTCTGAAATCCATTCCAGTGCTTAGAGGTCTGTTGTTTGATCTTGCAGGAGTGGGGGAGGTGAAGGGTAATTGAAAGGGGACAGTTCTGCTTATCAAGAAGAAAATGTGAGTAAAATACAGACACAAATATGGTCCTAAAATAGTAACCTGTGACAGTAATGACTACCAAAGATTCCTTTTAAACAAGGTGTTGTGGGAGGTGAAAAGGTGAAAGTATATAACATTCCTGCACATAGACAGAGTTATCTTGCATAACTCTGCCAGATACTTTTAGTGCAGCTATGACTGATTCTAACAAAAACACTATTTTCTTGCCACTTTTTATATCTGTTCACCAAATTAAATTTAAATTATATTAGTAGGATGGCAAATGTCTTTGTGCTATTACTCCATCCAGCATACCTGCCTCCCTACTCTAGCTTTGCCAGAAAAGTTGAAGGATAGATTAGAACTGGTGTAATCGTCACGGCAGTTTGTTTTAGCTGTTTTACAACCCACATCATGCACAGATCAAAGGGTTTTAAGAATAATATTGAGTTTGACTTCATACATTTTGCAGATGCTGAAACAGAGGCAATGTGAGTCTTCTCACGCTGTGAAGTAGTCCACCAGCAAGGCAGAAATTAGATCCCTAATGTTCACTGCATCAGTCCAGCACCCAAGTCCTGGGGTCACAAGAGCTCTAGCTGTGCCATGGCTGACAAGGTAGAAAGCGGCCCTTCAGTCAGGCCTTGAAAATGCCAGCACTGGATGATGGCTTTGCATTCAGCTCCCCAAAGCTACTGCTGTGCATCAGACTGAAACACACGTGCCAGCACACAGACAGGCCACCTGCCAGGGCGAGTGGAACTCGAGAGGGGAGGCACAGAGTTTGTGCAATGGCTGAGCCAAGCACATCCACAGCTGGAGCTAAAGAGGCAGCAAGGCAACAGCCCTCCGGATGAACACTTACCCAGGATAATCAGTACAGCACTGAGCTGCCCTACTGGTTATCAGAGCAAGTGATAAGCGTGACACAAACGTAGTGAGAACATAGGAAGTGGCCAGGCACTAAGGACCAGAACTCGTGAAGTGTCAGATGTTAACACATCAGTGTGCACATTTGCATATAGTCCAGACACCCTTTCTGCTTCATCTCCAAATGCAAAGAAAATGCACTTAAAGCAATGTCTTCCAGATTGCCTTAGGTCAATGTCAAGTATCACATACACAGCAACATTTCTGAGGGCAGTTGCTGAAACCACTTTGATGGTTTGTTGATGCACATGCAGATATTTCAAGCAAATCCATTGAAGTTTAGACTTTGAGTCTACTCAAAAAGTCCATTTTTCTGCTTAGTGGATAACACCATACAGGATTCAAAGGTCATTTATCACCTTCAGAGTAGCTGATTAGTCCTCTGCTTCCTCCTATTCCTACTATTCTCCTGAAGGTGTTTTGGCTAGTTGTTTAACTTCATATTACTAGTCTGTAGATGCTGAAACTGATTTTACTCTGGGCATGACAATCAACACAAACTCTTTTCAACAGTGCCTGTTACACACGTGCATCAAGTGAAAAAACATCTTGACATATCCCACAAATGAAATCTGCATATTGTTTCATAAAAGTGCATTGAATACATAGCATTTACTCCCCTGAAAATGATAGGGAATCCAGCCAGGATGTTTGATATGTTGCTTATCAGCATCCTGAATTGTAGCATAGTTAACCATGTCTTTACTTTCCTGAAGTTTTACATGTTGTACTTCTCTGGCATGAATTGTCACAGGCTATAGAGACATTTCAAAGACACATTTACTGTACTAGCTATTCCTTTAACTCTACTCTCAAATCAGACTTCAGTACACAGTCATTCCACCTAAAACATCCAACCCATGCATATGCCTGCAGACACATTCACTTACTTGCCTAAAATCTTTAGAGCTTAGTGACTAAATTTCAAACTTGGCAGAGGGCTACTGATCTTAGAGATAATCAGCTCATTGATTCAGTTGGAACAACACCACGCACACACACACACAAATTAAGGTTTCAAATTCATCTTGAGGCCATATAATTGCTAGATCTGACGGGGTGGTAACACACAGTAGAAAGTGAGTAAAGAACCAGGACTGCCTCTTTTGGCATGCTTTGTCATTAGAATGTTTCAGGCATAATATAATGTGAAACTGAGTCTCAGTTAAAAAGTCAATCAAGAGACAGAAATTTGTAGGAAATCTGGCTTCATTAGATCATTAGCTTCTCACAGAAGCCCTTGTTTACACTGAACACATATTGCAGGCATCAGAAGTATTTGCAGCAAATCATCTGTTTCTAAAACCTGAGGATCTGCTGTGACTGCACCACCCTTCCCTTCCTCCATCATATGCCCATAAATGCAACTGCACTCTTGTACATTTAGCTCCAAGTGATCCATAGAGAATATATCCACAGAACAAGCAAGAGATCAAACACAAAGGGAAAGGCTAGCAGCGATTATAATCACTTGTATCTACTATAAAGGGAATATACTGAGTTCTGGATGCAATTTCGATGAACAGCAAAATTCAAATTAAATTGATTTCATTATTTACGTTTGTAACTCTCTAGCCTTGGAGAATGAAAGAAAGATCTAAGGAAATTATGACTATCTGGCTGTACAGCTCACTCAGCTGTCTTCTCTCTTGATGAGACTACTACAACAAGATTTTACATTTGAAAGTGGTAAGAAAATTCAGAACCCAAAGAGGAATTTCAGTCCAGCAGCCTACTGCTCTGCTCTGTCTGCTGCTCCCTCAATGCAAGTCATATAATTTGTTTCAGATAACTGATGTGTTAAATACTGAAATTTTTAAATGCAGAAAGGAGGCAAATGTAAACATATAATCTGTTTACAGTCATTAAAATTCTTTGCTATTTATGCTGACAAGACAGCTTGAATACTCATTTTCATGAAGACTACCACTGCACTGTGGCAAAGACAAAGGCCCCTGCTGGAATCAATGACATATTGTGGTAGTCACTGTATGAGCACACAAAAGAGTTAACTCAAGAGTTACCATCTAATTAGAGAGAAGGTAAGAGAAAGTGATTTCATGTATATTTATTTTTACTCTACGTGTAAACAGATGTTCCAGGTTCCTCAAAGAGGCTTCACATGTGCTAGCCATTGAGACCTAAGTCCCATTTTGACTATGGGAACAGAGAACTTCCAGTGAAATGTGTGAGAAGCTCCATACCTTCATGGCAGTTGGAGTCCAAAAATGTTTGCGGACTTTGACCCCAAACTCATATAGCAAGGCAAAGGGAACTAACTCTGACATGCCTGAGAAGGATCTCAGATTACTACACTCTGAGCCAACCTTCTCCTTTATCAGTACCGATAATATTTGTAGCCCACAGCCTGTGTTGTTCATCCCCATGGAGCTAATTAAGGAAAACTCTTGAGTTCTGCTACATGGTGCTCAGAACTACCCATCAACTAATTCATTAATATTTTAATCTCAGAATCTTTCAGACAGCAGTGTCAGTGTTTCAGGTATTTACAGATGTAATTTTTTTATATTTAATATTCAATATCTTCTTTTTAAGAGTGTACTAGGCTACATACAAGTACATTGCATTGTTTGAAGAATGCATTTCACTGGAATCACGAGTGCCTCTTCTGCTCATGTGAGAACAAAGGGATTTTAACTCAATAGCTATGTACAGCAGCAACTGTGATCTCTTAAGTCACCTCATTTTGAATCACTGGAGCTTTTAGGTCAATAACATGATTTGAATGATGAAACCAGGGACAGTTCAAGCTCATATATTCCTGAGCTTGTCAGCTCATCTCATCATAAATATAACTTCATGAGTATGAGGATTTTTGTTACAATTAATATCCTGATGCCTTTTACGATTAATACTTTATGTTCTTTGCACAACTTTGTAGATCTGGTATCAGGTTTCCCAAGAGGACTTAAATCAGACTCTTTCTAGTGTCCCATAAGTTGTGGCTTGCATTGCTGACCACTCCTTCAGAGCAAGGAAAAAGGGAGCTTTTCTTGGCCTTCCTCCCAGAAGATTTCATCCTTCAGCCACTTCCCTTGTGCAGAAGCTCACCGTATTAGTAATCTATCTATGGTCACATCAAAGGTTAAGTATGCTGAAGTACAGGCTTCAATTTGCAAGCTGTGGTTGGCTGTAGTCCCAGACTCAAGCCCCCAAAAGAGGTACCTACGATGCCTCCAAACAGAAGAGGTGGTTTCCTTAGCAACTGTGACCAGTGAAAGAAAATGTGCCTGACAGGAAAGTGTATGTTGGGCTTCTGAGAAAGAAAACCATCTCCCACAGCTGAAATATGCTCCCTCTGTGGTCTAGGGAGTGCTGGGTAGGGATACACTTATACATCTCTCTGTGTCCCTGACTGTCTCTCTCTTTCTCTCTCTTTGGATATGGATATTTAGACACCAAACTGATAAGCTCAAGACTCTTTCAATATATGAATCTTCTGCATGTTTCAATTGCAAACATGGGTCCTTGGGAAGGAGCAAAAACAAAGGAGCCTCATTTATTCTCAGCCAGTTGCTCCTTTTCTGGAGACACTTGACAATTAAATGGAAGCCACTTGAATTAAGAAATCTGCAGCACTGCTTCCTCTTAAGCAAATGCAATCAATCTCCCCATGGCTCTTTAGTTAAAAGTCAGTGTTTAATGCAAACTGCTTTTGTCTTTGCATTTTGTGCATAAATTTCTGGTTAATAGAAAAGGTTAAGTACTTTTCCACTAGAATTTAATTAAATCACTCTGCCTAACTCTTACAGTGTATCAATATTAAATTACAGTCTGTGTCCGTTGTTTTGTCTCTTGGTGTTTACACTGAACAATAGCATCCAAACACCACTCTGATTCAAAAAAACCCTCACCAAAGTAATGTTTAAATATATCTGACAAATAGACACAAAAGATGACAGAAATGTAGAGAAAGCCCAGTCAAAAACAGTCTTTCTGTTTATTTCCCATCCAAGGTCTAATCCATTTATACATTCTATAGACAATAGTTCTGCAGAGAAGGACAAACTTTAGGGAGCAAATGGGACCATTTACCTTTATGATGAACAGATCACTGTCTGAATTTGGTTCTGTAATTTGAAAGACTAGGACCTGTTTCCTAGTTTGTTAGAAACCATATTCCTGACTGAGACACCCATGACTGAGACATCCATATCTGAGACATCAAACTGTACTCTGTAAGATAAAGTACAGATATATTATACAGTACAGAGAATTTTTACACCTTTTCTTGATAACCAGATGAAAAAGCTGAATTCGATGTAGCTCCAAGTGCTGGCTTTGGCAAAGCAAGACCACTTTCCCAGAATGCATTTATGTTTCTTAGAAAAGCATCTTAAAGTGTCTATAGTCATTTATATAGGCAATGAAATACTGTGCTTATTCCACTTAAAAACTGGGATGGTGCAAAGTCAAATGATGCTGTTGATATACCAGTGCAGGAAGATTAAACCATAACAATGAATGACTAGAAATTCATACATGCCCTGTAATTATGTACTCCTGCAGGACTGAAAGAGATGTGTCAGAATAGTATATGAGACAGGACTCAAACTGGTAAATACTACAAGGAATTCAGGAAAAAAGGTATATAAAAAGTGATATAAATAAAAAGAGATTGTGATAATGATTTTGTAAATTAAGGCAATAAATTGTAACACCATGGATCTATCCTAATGGAGTAGTAGATGATAATTCATCTAGAATCTGTGGTCAAATGGAGACAAGGGTAGAGCTGACAGTGTAAATAGAAGCAAGAACTGCATGAGGTTAAGAAGCTGATATTGCAAAAATAGAGAAGTCAAGTAGTATCACTGTGGCAATAGTAACAAAAGAAGTCCCAAATTATGAAGATATTTTAATTTTTAAAAAAAATTAGGTAAGCAGTATGTTTTAAAAGAACCAAACATCAAAAAATTAGCATGGATCCAGCTATCATGAACTGAACTCTCTTTGCCTCAAATAAATAATGAAAAATATTAATTGTACCTATAATTTAATTTAATTCATTGAGAAAAACACACTGAGCAATTAGGGAGACCAAAAATTTCAAGGATTTAAAAATCAGGTTTCAAATAGAAAGTACAAACATTTTTCTGGAAGCTGACTAAAAATAGGAAAAACTATTCAAGGAGGAGATGAATACAGGATGAGTAAGTACCATGCAAAAAGCAGGCAAAAATACAGAGAAATTACAAATAATAATAATTTTTTCTAGAGGTCAAAAAATATAGGAGAAAAGTGTGATTCAGTAGAAGTAAGGCTAAACTAAAGTATGCTAAGAATATTAAAAGCAATTACAAAATGTCCATAATTTACATAAATTAAGAAGGTGGAAAGGAAGACAGGCCATTATGTAGTGACAGTGAACATAAAGACAATATATGAATGACTGTAAATGAAAATTTTACTTCAGCTTTTAAGCAAGTGCCCTCTGAACCCAGGGCACAAATAAAATGGTTTGTGGGAATGTACGTCTCAGCATGGGAATTACCAAAGCTGATGCTGAAACAAAGCTCAGAAATTTTGAGTGCTAAGATTGAGACAGATGGATATGAAAATAACATCTCTAGAGTTCTTGAAAGAACTGGTACATATTCTTGGAAATTCTGGAGAAATAAGAACTTTAATGATCCATTTAATGGGGAAAGGGAAGCAGCACTATAAGATACAGGTCAAGCAAAACTTCCTACGTGTTTGTAAGGCCTCCTCAAAGTATTATACATAATGAATCTACAGCCACAAGGCAACTAAAATAGCTTCCATCATATTTAAGTTTTAAATAAATTTTTGAAGAAAACTAGTATTTTTTGGCATATGATGCAGCAGGCAAGTCTAAAATAACCAATCTTTAGATAAAATAAATGATTTCATTTGAACTTCATTAAGGTTTTTAATACTTCAGGGTAGAGAATCATCTTGTAACCCTGGATTATGAGACAAATAAGATTTATAAGGTAGACAGAGACCTGGGAGAAGCCACAGCAGTTGCTTCTGAAGGAAGTTTATTAGAACTAAGTTTACCAACAAAGATATTAAGTTTTACCAGGAATAAGGTGCTTCAAGGTCAGTGAAGGCGGCAAAGGTGGTAGAATATCTCTCTGAATGGCTTCAGCACACAGTTCCGTCCTGTTCACAGAGATCTTCATGCTTTTACAGTGCCACAATCCACCATTCATTAACAATTTTACCCTTCACCTAGATTTTAAAGTAAGAATTTGCTACTGTAATTAGTAGATTACAAAATGAAAAGAGCTTACCTTAGGAAGAATGACAGAGCAAATAGGATGCATTTAATTATACCAAATGCCGTGTCAGACAGTGGCTATAGGAATTTGTCAGATGGAGGTCAGCAGATAACAACATCTCAAGAACATAAATTCAATGGTGTCTGTAATGTGGACAATAGAGAAGAAAATGTGACCTCAGCACCTTAGCACAAATTACACAAGGTATTTCCCATTAGATTTGGACAAATATGTGTATAAGTATACTAGACATTACTAAGACCCAGCTGTGTTTTGTGTGTTTCCGATTGCTCATGTACCTGAATATATATTTAGGTTATTCAGGAAAAGGATACCTTTAAAAGAGTGGATTAACTTTTTACAGGCCAGGCCTAAAGGATGAGAGGGCTCTGATTGGTCTCCATAGAGGCACCAATCACAAGGAAGTGAGAAGTTGAAAGACTATGTTGACACAAAAGAAATGACTGGAAACTGACTGGGAATTAGATGGTTTCTAGATAGCAAAGCAACCAAGCTGTACAACAGTTCCCCCATTGGACTGGGTTAGGTGGAAGGTGCAAGAAATTTAACAAACACCTTTTCAAAGTGATATCATTATGGGAATGATATCAGAGCAATTACCAGGACCCCGAGCTGAGGACCCTGCCTCTGTCTCTTTGCACTTCTGTATTGCTAAACCGTAAATGCCTCTCATAAAAATAGACATTTTACATGAGGCAGAACTGCATGAAACTGCAATGTAAAAGCAGGGTGCATGAAGAAAAGGACTTCTGATACTTGAGGCATCTTTTACTTCCTTGGGGCACACAGTACTGTGGTGGGTTCATGCTGACTGGATGCCAGGTACCCACCAGCACTGCTCTATCACACCCCTGCTCAGCTGGTCATGGGAGAGAACACATAACAAAAGTCTTGTGGGTCGAGACAAGGACAGGGAGGGATCCTTCACCAGTTACCATCGGGGGCAAAACAGTCTCAACAGCAGGAAATTAGTTTAATTTATTACCAATCAAATCAGAGCAGGATAATGAGAAATAAAAACAAGTCTCAAAAGCACTTTCTCCTCACTCTTCCCTCCTTTCTGGTCTCAACTTCACTCCTGATTTCTCTATCTCCTACCCACATCAAAAAAGGAAATGGGGACTGCAGTGAGTTCATCACACATTGTCTCTGCTGCTCCTTTCCCCTCAAGAGGACGACTCTTCACACTTCTTCCCTGCTTCAGCATCAGGTGTCTCCCACAGGAGACAGTTCTCCATTAACTTCTCCAACATAGGTTCTTCCCATGGGCTGCAGTTCTTCATTAAGTGCTCCAGCATAGACTCCATTCCACAGGGTGAAGTCCTTAAGAAACAGGCTGTTCCAGCGTGGTGCCCAACGGGGTCACAAGTCCTGCTGGCAAATCTGATCCAGCATGGGTTCCTCTCCACACAGGTCCTTCCAGGAGCCTGCTCCAGCATGAGCTTCCCATGGGGTTACCACCTCCTTTTGGCACATCCACCTGCTCCAGCATGGGGTCCTCCACAGGTTACAGGTACACACTGCTCTCTTTTCATTTACCCAATCATTCCATCATAGAAGGCTATCATACCGGTCAGCCATGATTTCCCCTTGATTAATCATGTTGGTAACTCCTGGTGATCTTTTCCTCCATGTGCTTAGAGATGACATGCAGGAGGAACAACTGAATCACCTTTTCAGGGACTGAGGTGAGGCTGACTGGCCTGGTTCCTCCTTATTCCCCTTTCTGAAGGCTGAAGTGACTTTGGCTTTCCTCCAGTCCTCAGGCAACTCTCTTGTTCTCCATGACCTTTCCAAGGTGGGAGAGTGTCTTAGCAGCAATATCTCGCAGGTCCCTTAGCACTTGCTGTGGATATCAAATTTGCCTAAATTATCCCTAACCCGTGTTCTTCTAATACAGAAAAGTCCCGTATTTTATAGAATATGAGCGACATTGGAGGTATGTGTGCCAACAGGCACCGTGAAGTACAAGGCCATCAGAAGTAATGTCTTCCAGGTATTTGAAAGTGTGTATGAATCGATGTAGGAGAACAGCATTATGATGTTCATGCTGAATAACATTTAGAAATGAAATGTCATAATCCCCTGAGGCTGGCCTTAATCTTTTAATTAGAGTGCATAGCAATTGGATTCTAGAATGACTTCTCAGATGCCAAGGAAGCCTATGTCACAAAGCAGAAAGTCTCTTCTGTCCTGACGTAAATCAACCAGTTAAGCTATTAAAACCATCTATGAGATGCAATTTTAATCAACAAAATATAAGTATTTTATAATAAAAATAAAACATTAAATTTCAAGCCATTTTTGTAGACTATCAAATGGTATAGGATCATAATCTTTCACATAGAACAGTGGCATTTTAAAATTAATTTTCAGCTATATTTTCCATTACCTGTTGACCCTAGCAATATTTAGTTGCCTGAATGAAGATGGTTCCTCCATATACAAAAGAACTTTTTAAAAAGAGAATGAGCTAGCTGATTCAAGATGATACGAAATGCCAAAAGACAGCACACTTTCAATTTCTGAGTTCAAGGTTCAAGTCATTCAAACTGTCAGAGCTAGAGCCAAAGATAAAGAAATCTACAAAACCTAACACTGTGATAAATTCAGGAAAAGATATGCAGATTGCAGACTATCACTGACAATAAAACTATTTTCTTCCTAGTGCTTTAAAAAAAGAAAGATCTTAAACTGAAAGAAGTAAAAGCAGAAATGAGCAGTAGAAGCCAAATTTATATGTGTGTGTGGAATATTTCCTCACACTATGCATAGCGTGGAAAACTGCGAGATGAGTATTGGAGTAGTTTGAATGCACTAACATTTTATTTACTTTCACTTGCATTGGAAATGAAAGGTCTTCCAAAATAGTGAAATGACCTTTCTCTGTGCAGCCTAGCATGGAAAGGCATCAAATTCTGTAATTAACTTTTAACAAGATTTGAATTTCATATGATCAGTACCACTTGTATTACTGCAAATTAAATAAAAATATTAGCTTGCTTCTCAAGGAATCATGAGGAGGTACATATCATGTGTCCTACAGGATATCGGCTCCTGAAATTTTATTCCTCCTCACCAAGTCAAATGCAGTAAGGTTTGTCAGGTCTTCTGCTTTGAGCTGGATGTTGCCTGTGATGCTAGCATGTCTGGCAACAGAGGGTGGAATTTGAGCAGTTAAGGATTCTCTTGAAAGGTTGAGCAAATTGGGATTGTTCAACGTAGAAAAGAGAAGACTTCAGGAGTGACCTAAGTGTGGTCTCCCAGTACCTAAAGGGAGTCTACAAGAAAGATGGAAAGAAATTTTTACAAGGGCATGTACAACTCATGTCCTTACAGGACAGGTGGGAATGGTTTAGACTAGATATTAGGAATAAATTCTTTACTGTAAGAGTGGTGAGGCATGGGAGCAGGTTGTCCAAAGAAGTTATGCGTGTCCCATCCCTTGATTTGTTCAAGGCCAGGATGCATGGGGCTCTGATCAACTTGGTCTAGCAGAAGGCGTCCCTGCCCCTGGCAGGGGGTTTGGAACTAGGTGATCTTTAAGATCTCTTCCAAACCATTCTATGATTCTATGATTTTTGCTATTTATTGGATGCAAAAAACAAGCCTTTAGCCCCAAAATCCAACTTGTTGTATTTCCCTGAGAACCTCTTTTTTTGTTTTTGTGAACAGCTATATGTATGAGCCTTTCCTTGAGATACAAGCATCTAAATCCATTGATAAGCAAATCTACACCCTTGGAAAAACCTCACTGCAATCCTATGTACACACAGACTTTTGAATGTCAAAACAACACTTCCCTTGATTCCCTCAGCATAACATTACAGAGGTGATTATCTACAATTAATGGACTGGCCACAAGATGAAGACATAAATGGGTATATCATAGACTGTAAGTGCACACTGCATGTGCCAATGCAAACAAAAATGTATACTTTAGAACACAAGTCGTCACGGGAAAGGTTAGGACTTACAGCTCAAAGATCCATCCCTGCTTCTCATTTGCACATATCAGTTATCCATCCTTGAGTATAGTCATGTTTATTTTGTTTATCGTGTTCTTGGATTTGTCACTGAAGAAATAATGAGATCAAGAAGCCCTCCTTCAAAGACGAAATCATGCCTTGTTTCATCATAAAATGCACACAGTATGTGTGGTGTATTTAATCAATACAAATAATCTAAAAGCAGGAAGCAGGAACAAACTAAAAATTTTGTTCTGAAAAATGATCATAAAACATCATTTGGGCTGTAGCCAGTCTGACATGAGGGCTTCTCCCTAAATTTGTGGGGTTTTTGGCATAAAGAGTTTCTGTTGTTCTTCCTAATCAGGGATGACCTTCAAGGGGACAGCTGGTGATATATCCTGTCATGATACCTTTGCATCAACTACACACAGCATAGCTAATTTAAGATTCATATGGCATTTGTAAAAGCCTTTAATTTGGTCCTTATCATCCCCTTCATACAGTACCATTGTATTTGACTTTACTTGCTTCACCACTCTTCCACATTTAGAAACTGTGTTCTTGTCTGAATAAATAAGACTGCTAAGAGCATCTATTAAGTACTGGTATCCCCAGGGTCTGAAGCACTTTTTTTCCCCTTCCATTTTTGCCTGGTGAATCTGAGCTATAAAGCATATAGCGGAGAGGAGAAGGGTTGCCTTAGTAACGAGGCAGACCCAATCAGCTGCACAGGCTCCCTTGAGACAATCTAATTTGTGCAGCAGAAAGGGGCTAGGACAGGTGGCTAAATTAATGTGCCAGACAGCTTAAAATATTACACACACACACGCACACAAATGCATACACAAAATCTCCCTGTGTATTTATACGTGAATGCAATTATCTTTCACGTTTTGCAAAATAAACAGCATCTGGGTAGCTCAGACCTGCGAAGCCCCCGAAGTAGTGGAGATGCCGCAACAGCGGAGGAGGCGAGGCAGGGTGGGAGGGAGCAGCGCTCCTTCCCCGCAGTCCTGCCAGATTTGCAGCCGCTCCGGGGAGGGGGAAAGGACTCCTCCCAGCAAGCACAGGCTGGAACAGGGGTGTGAATATGTGCCCTCCCCTCTTTACTGGGGTTTATGACTTCCCTCTTGGTGATAGCGTGATCTGTTGTGCTGCTCTCCTGATTCCACAGGGGGCTGGAGCTTTCTCTTCCTGACACTTTCTGTACCATTTCACAAGGCTTTCTCTCTCCATGCCCTTGACTCTAATTTAAAGTGAACTTCTACCTTTTCACCACAGTTTTTAAATACAACAGATTTAAAAACATTTCATATTCTCCTCAGTCCCTGCTGAGGGAGGGGATGTGTGAGGATTCAGCCACAGCACAAGAATTTGGATGTTTGGATGCAGATCACACACCAGCTTCTAGCTCTTAGAAACACACTCTCAAATAATTTCTTTTAGCAGCATCTTCAGGTCGAACTTAGCCATGCACAGAGAAAAACAGGAATTCTGAGCCCACTCTTCGACATCTGTAGTACACAGGAAAGTGGCATATGCACAGGAGTGTCCGGCAACAGACTGTGCTTCAGAAATACTGTATTACTACAGTGAAGCATCACTCCTAATTTCTTTATAATCATATAGCTAATTATGAGACATCTGACAAAAATTACTGGCAGAGATACAGTTATTGTGTTGTTTCTCTACTACAGCGCCTCAGACAGAAATGCTGTCGGAAGTGCCCCCTCACGCCAGGCAGGCGTTTATCCCTACATGACACTGTAAGCTCAGCACAGTCAGGAGTTCTCTCCTCCTTTTTGCCTGTATCTTGAGCAGATGAAATTTATTGCTGGCACATATCAGAGCATTTTAATCCCAGACTATACGACTCCTTTACACCGCGAGGCACTTCTCATCCACCTACATCAGGCTAAAAGCAAAGAGCTCTGAATACTAAGATCAAACAGGCTATAAGGAAAACTGAGGCATGAGATAAAATTATATGTTCAAGCCCCAAGGGGAAAAAAATCAGAGTGAAAATACTGATATACAAACCATAACAGATAAAGCCATAAAAGTCTTGAAACTGTCCTGGGATTTGTTTTTCTTTTTCTGAATATGTTTGGTGTCTAGAGAATGTGCCTTACAAGATTATTGATAAACTATTTTTTCCCCCATGATTTGCAACATCTTTAAGAATAGCTGTTTATGCTGCAGTGACAAGCTATCTCAGTGAGGTGTGGAGAGTTACATAAGACTTGGCTAGAAATCAGAAACCAGACTGTGTGACAGTCATGTAATGAAATGGAAATCCCAAGTGAAACCAAGACCAATTCTTGTTGGTTTTTTCCAGTGTTTACCAAAGTACACATATTGGATATATCTGGGTCTAAAGGATACATACAGAAACATATAGGAAACTCATCCTGGAGCAAGGGTCTCCTGAGGCTCAGATTAATGCCCTTGTTTCTGCTTCTTACATGTTGCTGATTCACACACTTTGTACTTTTCATCCCTTTTCACTATTAACAGAAAAAGAGAAATTAATACTTTTCCTGGCAGGATCATTAGTTAACTTTCTCAGAAAAACACACCATGGGTTGATAGGAAGTGGAAGTTATTCCAAAGTATAGATTGTAAGAGTTACTCTCTAGAATTTTTGGAAAAGGTGTTAATGAGGTGCTCAATTATATCTGAATGACTGGCTAGTTAAGTATTTTGCTAGCAATGTTGGGCAAAATCTGAGAGGCTGATGACACAAAAAGTGCTTTCCAAGGATTTTAAGGTAGATATCTGATTAGGCAAAGTCATTTTGAAATAAATGTCAGGTGCACATCACAATGTAGTATCAGACATGTAAGAAACTACACCAGTACAAGTTGAAGACAAGAAAAAGATCTGATAGGTAATGAAAATTGTGGTATATTTGTAAATGATGCATTTACAAAGAAAACTTTATTACCATTTAATTTAAAGTATGTATAATTAAAAGATACAAATCCACACCCCCTCAAAACCTGTGACTACACCACCAACCCTTACCTCCAAACGTAATGTGATCAGCCTACATTTAAAGACATTAAAAAAAAAAGCAAGAAGGTCTTTCCTAACCTTTTAAATATCTTGGCCTGACCTAAAATATTTTGTCCACAGACTTATTGGACAATCTGGTGTTTTATTTAGTAGCGTCCCATCCCTCACGAACCCTTAGAGCACCAATGTATGTGAAGGGCATTATGAGGAGGTCCTGCTGTATTTCCAGATGAATCTGCATCAATTAAGAACAGGAGGTGCATCACACCTTCTTCATAAAAAGAGCAGAAATGACACTGTTTAAATTCTAAAGATTGCTCTGTCAAGGATGAACACCCAAGTACACAGATCCTCAGGAGAGATTTGTGTCACCTAACCTAGACCTTTACATCTGAGCTCACCACTAACTCTCTGTCTATTTTAGTCAGTGAGAGAAAAGAAGAACTTAATCAGGCATAACTCAATTAATTAAAAGGTAGATTGCTGAAGTTCAGATGAAAGATTTATAGGTCCTAGAAATGCTCTTTTTTTCTCCATTGGCTGAAAAAAATATAGGTAACTTCTTAAGATGGATACAACTACTGTGTAAATACTTAATATTTGTTGAGACCAAATTCCATTTCCCATGTCCCTGTTTGATCTCTCAGGGAAGAAGATCTTAGGATCTACCCTAATCAAACACTTTCTAGCTGGCACTAGATTAACGTAAGTTTCAGAGGTGCTTCCCTCCCCCATCCTGCATCTGGCATCTGAGAATTTGACCAAGCATAATTTAAATGCATGCTGTGCAAGAGGGGAGGGAAGTAGAAAACATTTCTGAATAAAACCAAAACAAATCAGTTTTGCGATGGGTGGCTCTGCATTTATCATCTTCTGTAAAGCTGTTCAGAGATTAGACTCCTAACACAGTCAAGACAACCTCAGTTGACTGAATTTATGCAATGATAGGGAAAAATAAGAACTACTCAATTGGAAAACAGAAGTCTGGAGTATTACATGAGAGCTATCTTTATAACATTGTGAAGAAAATTGTCACCATAAACAAATACATTATGGTCATCTCTGTCTCTTTTCGCAGCGCTGATTTAGAGCCCCCAGCTGAGAAGGCAGCTGTGAAGAGCAAGTAACTGGTGTGCACAGCAGGAGCCCTCTACTCTAATGCTGCTCAAAGAAATTAATGCTTTCTTTCTGTTGTCCTTATCACTGCCAGTTATGTGTGTTTTCCTTGGTAGATGCACAAAGACTGGGTTCGTTCGGCCTTGCACAAGTGAAAGCCAAAGTCTCCTGTTTGTTCATATGTTTGCAGCTAATATTCCGGATGAGGCAGTAGCTAGGTTTTAGCCACCAAATCTTCTGAAGAGGCTTTATGAAGTCTTGTGCTAGCAAGGGTGGACAATGGAACCAAATCCCATCATTTATTGCTATCCTGCTGGTACTAGTCACTATATAAGGGTAGCAAAATATTTTCCATGCTACATCCATGTTTCCAAATGGCCAGTTTATGGGAATATGACTATAAAGAAAATGCAATTTTCAGTACGCAAGTACACAGTACTCTGACTTAGGTAAATTAAGTAGTGTACTTAAAATGCTAGCATAAAGATTCTTCAAGAACATGTGATTAGTTAGCAGGTAAGTACAATGGAACTGTATTGTTTAAATCCAGTTCTTACCTAATCTTCTGATGAAATCAGTCTCTGTGAGAAGCACTTGAATGGCATTAGAAATCAGAATGACATGAGGAAATGAAATTTGCCCTGCTGATGGTTTCAGGGTAGGTAGAAACAAGCATGATACCAGAGTACTAGTGTTGATATGTAAATAATTCTTCCTGAGATTATATGATTTATTAAACTTGGAAAATAAACATAAGTGGACAGAGGTAATTAAACCATCCTTTAAAACAGTAACACACCCGAACTAGTATATTTTCCTTTATCCAAGTAAACTGACCAAAATCTGCAAAAGATGCAGAAAAAGAATAAAGTCCTAATAATTCTATCCCATGCTGCAGTAAGTGGGAAGAAAAATGAGATGACAAATGGGTACAAAACCCAAAAGAGTAAGAAATGGGGAGGATCATAAGTACAAACTATCACTGCCTTATTAAATCCCACTTTATTAATGCTGAAGTTTACTCAAGGGAAAAACAACCCTAACATAAGAGGTTGCCAACTGTTTAGATATCCACAACAAGCCAATCCAGCTTGTTTTAGCTCCTCCCCTGACACATTCAAATAAGATCATTCTTGAGTCAAGTCAGAATTTTGCTGCAGCTAACCTCTTTTTATTTCCTTATTTTCTCCAAAAGGTGATTTTTTTAGTCAGTCATCACCAAAGTTTGGTCTGTGAGTTTGGTCTCTGTACCTGAAATTCAGCTATGTCAGACCTCACTGTGCACCCCTGTACTGAGTACTCAGATGAGCTACTCACCCAATACTGTCAATACTAACTGCAGTGGCAGCCCAGTAATCTTAATGAAACACTGCATAATTATTGTGGAAGCAGACATCTCCCAATAGAGAGAGAAACACCAGCCACAGGACAGGAGGTGTAATTCAGTGATGTTTCCCCCTTTCCATCTCAAAAGCAGCAGTTAGATGCCTTCTAATCCCCTCAGTTCATACTGATATAGCAAGAGATGGGAACAAAAAAACAATTCAGCTTCTGCACTCTGAAAACATTGCCACTTCTTTCTGGCAAATGAGCCAGATTATTGTTTCCTTCCTGCTTAAGGTTTCTCTTCCACAAGGTAGAAAATTCCACCATTTCCAATAATGTGATGCCCCAACCAGAACAATCATTCCTTTCTTTAAAAATTTAATTCACCCACACCTTAGCCAAACACAGATTCTACTCTGATGTTCACTAAATAGAAACTGTAGACAATTGCTATTTTTGCTTGCTGTGTAGAACAGATTGACTTTATGCCTTTTGAAAGGTGCTTGAAGCATTTGTGCAAGAGGACATTACAACACTATTTGCCATCAAATGCTCGCTGCAGTCCTGCTCAAATACAAAATACTACACTCAAATATCAGAATATAGAGACCACTCAAGGATGGAAATATTAGTGGAGCAGGCAAGATACAAAACAGAAGTTCCAGAGAACTGAAAATCTGTGTTCATACAATGCATACAGCTGGCACAAAGAGGAAGAACAAGTAGAGGGAAAGAGAGAAAGACTTCTGGCCCAAGTGGCAATGACAGAGTCAAGTACGTGTTCATTAGTAACCAGTGACCCTGTAGCACGACAGGTGAGGTAATTCAATGTGTTATGAACAAAAAGCACAAAATTTTAAGGACGTTGTATGATGAATGCTTTTGTTTCCATATCATTGTAATTTAAAAGATTTTACATCTTTTGTGCCCTGAAAATGTCTCTTAAAGTAATTAGATAGGACAGCACTGGACGAGATAATTACTCCAGTCACTGGCTGCAAGATTTGATTGATGCTGTGAGCCTGACAAATGACAAATATGTCACAAGTCATAATTTTGAAAGTTGGTGGGTATATTTTTGTGTATCCCTAATGTTCTTAACCAAGGCATGGTCACCACTCAACACCACAGAGTTCTGCTTAAATTTACCTGGTTTTCAGTCTTACTACTGTTTTGGAGGGCAACCAGATTTGAAAAATGTGCCCTTAGTTAGGCACAGTGAGAATCACCAAGCCTCACAGCCCCCAAATCATCTAACTTTTTGCAAGCAAAGTGAAAGTAGGAGGGAGTCCTGGAGTTCAAACTTCAACCTTACCAGTCTTGGGTTTGAGCACAAAGAGTAGTGTCATTTAGCTATTGATCCTTCCCAAAAAGTTGAGCTGGAAAATACACACCAGCAAAACAGAGAAGGTGAGACTGTATCTTCAGGTCTGATGTTAGCCAAAATGGATTATTCTCCAGAACAGAGACGATTTTGTTATTATGTCTAATATATAGAGTATCTTTACATTTAATAAGACCTGTTAGATTGAGAAAGGCTGCTACACCATGATTACATTGGTGTTTTTTAAGTGGGCATTCTTATGTTATCTTCTCAGAAGACTCAGTTAAAAGGAAAAAAAAGAGACTGAATTGGGCCCAGTATTTTTCTGTCTACATTTTTCTTGGTATTCACACTTTTTTTTCTTACATTTCTTTGTGTGCAGGAAATTAGCTTTTCTGAAGCACTAAATATGCTTCTACTTGGTCAGATGGTTTAAGGGTCTTTTCAAAAAAAGGAAAAGGTGATAATTAAAAAATAAAATAAAAGCCTATTCACAGCAGAGTGTTGGAAGGAGTGAGTTACCAAAATGTGCAGCACTTGATAAAATGGGTAACTTGTGTTCCTCTCAGGTCCCAATTCCATAAACCACCTTGCAAAGTGACAAAAAAATATGAAGGCAAGAAATGAATGCTAGTAATTTTGCCAGTAAAACCTTAGCCAATTTGTACACATAAAAGTCACAAATTACTTTAACCAAAATAGAGGAGGCTTTCTGGACTATCTTGTGTTTTATCTACAACATCAACACTACAAATAGCTGCTCATTAAGGTTGTCAAACATCTACAAACAGAATTGAACATCAAATCTATGATTTTGAATTTAGTAAAGATTTTGACACTGTTTTCCACAGCATTCTCCTGGAAAAAACTGATTTCCTGTGGTTTGTACAGCTGTACTGTTCACTGGATAAAAAACTGTCTGGATGGTTGGGCCCAAGAGAGTGGTGGTGAATGGAGTATCAGCAATAGTGTGGCCAGCAGGACCAGGGCAGTGATCATCCCCCTGTACTCGGTACTGGTGAGGCCGCACATTGAATCTTGTGTTCAATTCTGGGCTCCTTGCTGCAAAAAGGGGTGCTGGAGTTCTTCCAAAGAAGAGCAGTGAAACTGGTGAATGACAGAACAAGTCTTAAGAGGAGCAGCAGCTTTTGTCCCTACTCCTGACCCACCCCTCAGATACAAGCACTTCCCAAGTCTTGCAAAGCGGAACTCAGTTGGGTGTCACTTGAGGTTTTGCTTACTGTGGGGCACAGTTTATAGTGATAAGGAAAAGAGAGAAGCAAAGGTGTATAAAGTACACCTCAGCTTCCTCAGTGATCAGAGGCAGAAGCTGGCCAGCAAAGGGAACCCTGGACAAGCCACAGAAGAGGGCTTTCTTTCAAGCCACGTACACAAACTGCAACTGCACTGCCAAACAGGGAGCAGCAGCTCAGGCAGCTGTAGTTGAGACCTGAGCAGAATTCGAAGCTTTACTCACTCTTGGTCTTTACTGACACTTGGAAATAATCACATCAGTGTAGAACTAAAACACATGGACAACTTGAACTACAGCCATAGAGTTTGGCTGTGTGAGTTAGACACTGTGTGCACTTTGTCTTTGCCATGGAGGGAAGAAACAGGATTCCCACTCTCTGTTATCCCCAACAACCCCAGCATGACAAGAGGACATCCCTGGACAGTAATGTGGATGTCAAGAAATGATGTTGCCGGGTGTTTAATGGACAACCAGAAGCTAATCTCTGTCACTGGGACAGGGCAATGTAAATAGTTGTAGGCTGGCAGTACAAAAGCAGGAGGAAAATAGTGTAGCCCTCAGAAGGTGGAGAGAAGAAGTTGCAATTAGTACTCACAAGGGTTCCCAGTAAACACTCTTAGTCCTCATATTCAAAGATGGGTGATGGCTGGCCTGAACAAAGGAAAAATTGTGCTGGAAAATCTCAAACAGATATAAAACAGCTTCTCAGTTCATCATGTAATTTCTCCCATCCAATTGATGGCAATATTATGACAATAATTGCATGTCTGTTTGACAACCATACACTGCCAGTCTTTTTAATGGACCTCTGTGTTTTCAAAATATCCCTAAATGACACAGTTTTTAATGAGCTACACAGCTGCAGGCTTGTTACTAATTTATGATAGAAACAGTGCTATCACACTCTTCTTTCTTCTTGGTAGTGTTGTAACATGAGTTTGAGGTAAGCACTTAAAAATAATGATCGTTTCAAAATGTTTTCAACTGATATCTGGTGGGTTTTTTTCATCCAATGAAATCCAGACTTCTACTTATTTTCAGTTTTGCTGGTAAATGAGCAGAATTACAGTAATGAATAAAGATTTTATTTTTCCTTCCACATCTGATGTGTACCTTTACAGATAGCACAAATAAATGTGCATGAGACCAGTGTTATTAAAGAGAGGATCTGTTTTTATTAAAGACATTGCTTTCAGAGACACAGTTGTCTAGCTCTTCCTTATTTTGGTACTTGTGGATACAAAATAATTTAATAAAAACCATGAAACCCTGAATGCTGTTTGTATTCAGATTACTACTAAGATCAAAATGGTTCTCATTATCTCAGTCATGTTAAGACCTTACTCAAGGACAAGAGGCTGTAAAATATTACTGCTCTTTTAGAACTTCCATTGTCTCATCCATTTCTTTCACTGCTGGCAAACTATGAAAGCAATTTTAGGAAACCAGGGGACAGAAAATGTTCATGAGGCTTCTCCAGTCATTTTGAAGAGAAATGATGACATACTCTATCAAAGCACACAGCTCAAGAATTTTGACCCTAGGACTATTGCCTCTTTTTAATTTATAAGATTAAAAAAACCGAAAAACCCAAAATTCATTCTAGACACAGCATTCTTTCCAGGCATTGCTAAAAATTAGCCTTTAATATGTAATGCTTATGACTGCACTACCACAAAAATTAAAATCTAGCTCATGATGCACAACAGCAACAATTTTAATTCTCATTACACGTAGAACTCCAGACGTTCTGGCACAGCTTTTCATGAAGTTGTATTTTAACATACAGTCAAAAATGAACCTAGCCTTTCTAACTCTCCACCTATTAAACAATTTACCAGGCATTGGAGACTGAATACCATATAACCAATTTTCACAAATCTCACCATTTCAGCTATAATATATTCCAGTCTATTAAGCATTCTTATGCTGAATGTGCTTGGTACCTGCCAGCAAGATTATCCTTGATCTGTGGGCAATTGGAAACTTCTCTAAAACTAAATGTCATGTTGGCTAACTGGGAGAAGTAATTAAATCTTCTTTGTAAAGAGGAGAGCTGGAACAAAAGAATCCATTGTTCAGTCACTGGACCACATGGGAAGGTCTGAAAAAATGCTAATTAACCCAGAGAAAATAGACGCTTCATTGATTCACAGATTGATTGAGATGAATTTTGGAGCCTAACAAAACCAGAAAGTTTATGTCTTCCTTATCTATAAACTGCTCTGGATTAAGTGTTTACCTCTCCTGCTCACAGTCCTGGGCCATCTCCACGCAGTTTGAGGTTATTGCCCTCCAATTGTCTGCATAAATATTTTTCTGAATGCTCTTTAGCCCAAATTCATTCCACTGAGGTGGATTATGGAGACATCAAATTAAATGTCTGGAGAATGCTTTGATGAAAAGCAGAGGGTAATAATTATTTAACTCAGGTTAGCAGCAGCCAAGTAAATTTGACTTCATGCAAGTATTGGTGGAAAACCAGAGGGTTACGAGCAGCTGGGGGAAGTATAGACAGAGATCCTGTGATTCTGGACAGAATGAAAAACTGATCTGGGCTTCTTAGCAAGGAAACTGTTCAAGAGGGCTAAAACTGTGAGCATTCCCTGTGAAAAGAGAAAATAAATAAACTTATCTCACTACCATACTCAACTTCCCCTAAGAAAGCAACTTAGCAAGGCCCTCCCCATTTCCCCTCAATTGCCTAATAACTCAACCTAAGAAGCAACAGCAAAGTTGAATTTCAGCTAGAGAAGTTCTCATTTTGTTCTTGAGAAATATATTTTGGTTTCTGGAAGTGCATAGTTTACATTCTTCTTCATGTACACTCACCTTTAAAAATGCTTAGAAAATACCTGTACTTAAATATTTAAATGTACTTAAACCATTTGCCTAATGGTTTCCAAAAAAAAGTGTACCTAAAAATATTCTACAAGCTTTTACTGATAACACAGAGATTAAACACCTTGTCTTAGCTTGAAATATAGCCATCTCCAAAGTAAACACAGCAAATGTTAACAGCCCACAATGGCTTGAAGCAGGAAGTGAAAAATATCTACTAAGAATTGCAAGAGGAAGAACAATGGCAGAAATGTTCTGAAAACACATAGCGGATTTTTTGGGGTTTTTTTTTAAGATATTTAACACTGCCATCTTAAAAATCAATAGTGGGGGAAGGAAGATAAATAGCTCAAAAAAAGCACTTAAATGGTATGGATTTCAAAGTGTACCTTTTAGAAGAAGACCTATACATTTTCTGTCATTGGAAGGGACTAAAAAAGAAACAACAAGAATATCAAAAATTATACCTAAAAATCTGATTCATAGAAAAAGAGAAATTACTGTAAATTTGAGAAATTAATGGCTATTTATTTTACCTCATTGATCCACTTTTGCAAAATTTAAGCATTAAAAATCCCTTTCAAGTTGTGCAACCCTTTAAAAAGTACTTGAAGATTCTGGAATTTGCTTATCACTGAAGTTGAGTGTTAAAGAGCTGAGCTTGTAAATACTCTTATTACTGACAGTTATGCTGAGCATTGTTTCAAAGTTGATAGAACAAGATCTGCTTCAGCAGAAGAGGAATTTTATGTGTAAGTGGTACACATTTGGAAAACATTTTTCACAGCTTCATTTGTGAAATTTTTCTTTCCTTTTTCTTCAAGGAATATTAATTTCCAAGATAAAGGCTTGGAACTTTCCAAAAGAATGGTGTGGATTTATCCCTGTCAATATTTTTAGCATGTATTTCATCACAGAAATGTTGCTTCCTAGTAATTTTAACAGAGAATTTTTAGTTTAGCAGCGGCCTTTTATGAAATGCCTTGTAATACCAGACATTACAGCACAGGCATTCAGATAAATATAAATGGAAATTCCTTTTAGTTAAACTGATACCACAATTTTAGCTATCATGCCTTCTCATTTGCCTCTGGGCTTGCCCTTTCCAGTCTAAAGATCTCTGTATTCCTATTTTAGTTTGAATTCCTCTGCTCAAAAATTAGTGTGTGTCCTTTGAGCCTAAGAATATGGTAGCTTTTTATTCCAAATGGGACTATCTCAGCAGAGGGAGGAATGATTTATGAAAGGCCAGATCTCTCTATTTCACAGAGGTCAATGTCAGAAATCTGATTGACCTCAATAGAAGGTCAGTAGAAAAATGCCATAGAATTTGAAGTCCAGAGGGATTGTTTTCAAGCAGTCTAGCCAAACTTTATTTCACCAGCAGCTCCTGTGTAAGTGCACAGGCATCCAGAGATAGGTAGAAAATACTTTAAAATAACAACAATACAGGGACCAGTTAAAAGATAGCTACATCTTTTAAATTACACACCTGTTAATAATATTTATTATCTCTAAATTAGCAGTCAGAGGCATTCAAAGATCTAGTGCAAAAATGTTAAATACATTGCTCTTATGAACTCCTTTTATGTACTGCTTCCACAGTTATCTGGGTACCTGTAGGCAACCCCCAGTAACTCAGCAACAAAAAGCAAAAGCTGAAGCACAATAAACATGTAGAAGCCTTAAAAGATACTTCAGGCATGCTTAAGAACACAACCAATAATCACAAATCCTTTGTAAACAAGAGGTCACCTACAGGCAGCTAAATGACAAGCACAAATATGGATGAGGATGGCCGTGGCTATTTTATCTTCCTTTTATTTAAAATCAGTGTGACTTCCAAAATTGCTTTGAATACAGAAGAAACCCCACCAGCAACCATATGTTTCGATATGTTGAACAGCCTAGATCAATGACCCTCCTCATGTGATTATTTCCTAAATATAAATTCCAATTAAATTTGGAGATACTCATAAGCACTCCATACCTAGTCCTTCATTGTGAAGTATTAGGAGAAAATCCAGGATGATTTTCCTCCATTTTGAGTGCTTTCCTCACTTTGAGTGAGCTCAATATTGGACTTTACCTATCTTTTCTATAATTATTATCTAAATAAAAGTTTATTAATTTTTTTTTTGCTTTGTGGAGTGAAAAAAACCCAAAACCTTTTATTTAAGGAAAAAATGTGCTTTGTTGAGTTTTTTAAAAGTTCACAAGAAAGTTCTGTAGTGTAAGATCAGACGGTGCCATGGTTCCCTATGCCATCCTTGACTTGCCTCCTCCTTGCTTCCTTCTTTCTTTAAGGTTCAAATCAACTAGGATTTGAAAGATGATAGAAATTAAGAGCAAGCCAATTTGTGGCTACAAACAAGTAAAATCACCAATTTCAGCAACTAGATTTTTGTTTTGGTTTGGTTTGTACTTGAGTGGTTTTATTTGATTTTGTCACAGACTTTACAGGCTTGGTGGGAGCTTTGGAGCAACGTTTCTAATTGCAATTAGGAAATGTTATAAACAATGTTGATTTTTAAAGTCTTATCCACAGCTGGCAAGGAAAAAGTTCTGTTTGCTGTTTCTGAAAAAAGCAGAGAGATAGAGGTAAAAACCTTTCATAGCAACTGCCAACAGAAAATAAAAACCTGATTTCAATCCATTCTGTAAAAAAAAAAAAAAAAAAAAACAAAAAAACATATTTTTGCATTCTCCAAAATAAAAATTAAAAATTTTCAGTTTAAGTGAAATAAAATTATTTCAACAAAAGGGATTTTAGTTGTTTGATTTTCAAAATAAAGCACTCCATAGGAAAACACTTTTGTCTAGGTAAAATAAGTAACAATAACCAACTCCTACTTCAGTGAAAAGCAGAGGTTTGCTGTGTATGAACCAGTTGATCTGTCTTCATTCTTGTACTTTCTATGTCCACCAAAAAACAATGATGTTAAATACATAAACACATTTCCCTCATAAACCTGCTAAACCACCACACTGTTTTACACAAGATGAGTTATTTGCCCATATGCCCTATAGGTATCTTTGTTCAACTGGCTGAACTTGAAAATTTAACTCAATTCTGGGATTGCTTCTGTTTCCTCTAGAATTTCAATCTGAATTCAGATTCTCTGGAGAAAATACTGCCTTCTGCTAGGCAAACAAAAAGAGTATGTCAAGCATGGTGTAGAGCTGGGCCACGAAGGATGACGTTTTCGTTAAAAACTGTGGCTCAAACATCCTGTCCAGATTTTGGATTAAGTTCTGAGTGCTGACCGCATTTGAACCATGTATCTTCCAAAGTATGCAACAGACTTGCTAGAACTACAGCTGTGCCAGATTCCTTGGTTGAGTACCAAGGAGCAATAGCAGCCAACAGACATGACTCCCAGACCTTGGGCAAGTCTCAGTACCATCTCCTTACAAACAGACCAAAAAATAATAGAAAGGATAGGACTACTAGTCTTCTCAGTTTAAGCTCTTTTTTTTTCTTCCCTTTGAGAAATAAAAGTAGAGAAGCCATGTATTAGTTGGAGACTGTGTGTTGCAAGCTCTAGGAAACACTTTAGCCCAAAAATTTTGGAACTAGCTGGAGGAAAAGGCAATTTTGGAAAGCTACTAGGATGATGAGGAAAATAACAGCTGACCATCTTAGCCGAGTTTGAATCTCTCTCACATATGGCGGTTTGGCATCAATGCTGCCACGGTCAAGTGCCAGGTGAAGGGAGCATTAAATGGTCATGGTAGTCTCTGTCAAACAGCAATCAAAAAGAAGTAGGAAAGGAAAATATGTCTTTAATTGAAATAAAGCCATCTTCAACTGAAGTAAAAGCTAGATCAGTCAGAAGATAAAGGAGATAATATATGGCATAAAGATGGAGAAAAATAAGGAATGAAATAACATGGATGGAAAGCAACCAAAAAAAAAAACTTAAGACACTGAAAGAGACAAAAATATTTAAGAAATAAATCTAAAGGAAAGAAAGATGAAACAAGAACAAATAAAAAATAATTAAGAGCGCCACATTTATGATCATGACCACCTATTTGAATGTATGTATCCCCACTGAGTATGACCAAATGAAACCCAACTAAATCACTTATCTGTTTTACAATTAGGGGTTGGAAATATAAAAATAGCCTCAGAAATTAAGCCTCTAGGAGCATTTTCTTCATAAAATTTGACAGGCAACTGAAATAAGGTGGATAAATATGTTAATATGAACAAAGCACAGGCAACTAAGAAACTTCTGAATCTAAAAAATTAAAAGAAGGAATAATTTAAACCAGAAGTTAGTTTTATATAGTTGTAATTTTTTTGTCATTAATTATTAAAAAAAAAAAAAAAGCTAATGAGAAAAACATCTTCAATTTAAACATGTATGTCTTTTTAAGAGAAAAAACTGCCTCTCATCAGCCCCTGATAAGTGTAGGAGCAACTTAGTACAGCTAAATGGTGTGCATATGCTGAGATCTACCCTTTTTGGTCATGAACAACAGCATGTAATCTATTAATAAATATTCATATTTTCATCTATTTCTTTATATAGAAAAGTACATAAACCTTAAGGCCATACACAAGGATGGTGGGTAATTATGTACAGGAATTCCTTTATTCGTTCTTTGAATTAAGAAAATCTATTGGTTCAATATTCAGAATAAGTAGTTCTCCATCCTTGAAACTTACACAAGAAAGTGCTAATTCATACATATGTGCTGTAAGTATACTTGTATCAATACAGAATTTCTCAGTCATACTGTTTTCAAAGTTCAAGTCCAAACTATGAAGCAATAATTTTTTTAAAAAGCTCATGTGATTTAAATGCTAGAACTATCAACTGAGCAAGGTTATTATTCATATTTTTAATAACTATGTAGCTAACAGTTTATTTCTTAGAAGCTACACACTTAGGTCCAAAACCTCAGCCTCCTTTAGCGCATATATATATATATATATATATATATCCACCAAGATCTCAATCACCCTACAAGAAATCCCTCCAATAAGGAATTATGATTGCATAAAATAAAGGATCAAATCTAACAGTCTTTTTCTATGATACTTTCCAATCCATACACTTGGGTCCAAGGATGACAGAAGAAAACCATAGAATATGAAAGCTGCAGATGCTAGACAGCAACCTGTTTCTGGTATTACAGAAAGGTTCCCTTAAAAAACGTAATAAAAAGCAACTAGCAGAAAAAAAACCCAAATAAACAAGCAAACAGAAAAACCACAAATAAACAAGCACACAAACCCCAAACTTGAAAAATATCCAGTGGTCCACAACTCACAAGAGGTAGAAAGTGACTGACTTCTCAGACATATTTGTAATGTTGTTATCAGAAACATGAAAATTTTTTGACATGGACAATTTTTTACATGTATCTGTCACCATACTTTTTTTCTTGCAGGGTAAATTCCTGGCTCAATTCTCATTCCTTCCACCTTGCCTGTCATCTGAAAAGCTATCTCCCCAAAATTACTCATAGTCCTGCCCATAGGCAGAGTAAACACAGTTCCTTCTAGAGATGTTCAGTCCCCTCTCTGCAGCCAAATCTTTTAAAAGAAATACTATTTGACGCTGGCCGAGCAGTAGCCCGGGTCCTGCCGGAGCGTCAACAGCCAAGGTTGAAGCCGGGGACTAGCAGAGGGCTCTGCACAGTGCAGATGTAGGCAGCAGTGCAGGAGGAGATAAAGAAGTCGAGGGAGACCGTGCTGTTCGTATTCCGACAACACTTTATTCCCATGGGGGAACAGGGAGCGTCGCCAAAGGGAACAAGGGCAGCAAAGGCAAATCTGAGGGTCTGGGAGGGAGTATTTAAGGGACAGGAAAAAGGGGAGGAGAAAGGGTACACAGCCAATGGGATTGAGGGGTAGAGGAGGCATTAAGGTTACAACAGCCAATTACATAATTTGGGGGTGTCAACCAACACATCTCAACCAATAGAACATCGACTCTAATAGAACTTTCTAAAACTTTTTGCATATTAACCAAGTTGTCTGCATAAATATAAAGGGATTAACATAAAACAGGGAGGTAACAAAACAGACTTGTGGGTGGGCAAAGGCCTGATTGACATAGCCAACTCCCACAACTATTAATATAGAAACTGCAAAGAACTGCATTCAAAACCAGATTATTTATACAGATATATACTACTAATAGAAAGTGTAGGAGTTGGTGTATCAGTAACCCCCAGATACAAATAGGTCTTCTGTCCAGAGGTACCCACAGATGTCTTTACTTTCATTCACCATGGGATGATGTTTATGACAGAAGACCTATGATTGGAGGTAAGAATCTGTTTGACAGAGAAGAGGAAGAACATCCAAATATACTGATTTATCAGCCTTGGAAGGAAGCTTTGAGCTTTATTTGAAGATGATCAACGGCTCTTTCATCTGACAAATGAAATAACTTCTGTCATTACAGGTCTAAAAATATGTAAAAATTCCTCATGCTGCTCTATAGCTTTCACATTATATACTAGAAAAATAGTATGTATTTTTGCAAGAGATGGAACAGGAGTAGCACACCCCATAGGATTTCAGATTCTTGAGTTGCTTATATATATATACACATTACTAGAGTGAGTATATGTGAAATGCAGGAAGAGTTCTCAGATTTGCCTGTGAAGTGATACCCTTTCCTAACCAATAGAAAGGGCCTGTAAAGTTTTAGTAGGAAGGAGAAGAGCAGATGACCTATACTCTGCCTGCGTGCTGAGGGATTCCTGTCTTCTGAAGCATCTAATGCTGGTAGCTCTCTAAAATGGGCCATTCACGCATATCTGGTCCAGTATAGGAACTCCTAAGGACAGAAATAGAAATAAATATTTATAGATGCATGCAGTTTTAAGGGGAGAAGAAGCAAGCAGTTTAGCAGCCTGCAGAATGGAGATTATTCACAGGCAAATGGGCTATATTTGAATGGAGAACAAGAAAGACTAGGAAAAGAAAAAATAGAAAAAATGAACTGACTGTAGAGTGATACAGAGGGTTGATTATCTATATACATAGTCTCCAGAACAGACAACCCTTTCAAATTTTCATGAAATGAAATCATAGTTTTTCAAAGCAAAATGAAAGTTACTGCAGAGTTCATGCTTTTGATCTGTAGGAGTATCCAAAATATGCTTCAGAGCACACAGTACTCTAATGAAAATAACAACATCACAGTGCTCTCTTCAGTATAATTTTCTTAAATATTTTACTGTATGCTTTAAATGCTGAAGAAGCTAAAGGCTGGAACAATTATTTCAGTGAAATAACTAACAGTGTCAATTCTCAGAGTTGCCCAAAATGTCCGTCACAGGACTAGAAAGCTGTATTCACAGAGATCTTAAAGGGATGCAAATCACACATTTTAATTTTCTTCAGCTGAAACCCAATGACACATTTCAGAATTCTTCTATATAAAAGGAATTAATGGCTTTCCTTTAATAAAAAGTATTGATTTCTTAAAGAGTACAGATTACAGGTACAAAAATAGTTTGATCATGAATTTTATCATCACCAAAAAGTAGAACATATTTCAGGCAATGGACCCATTCTGTTGTGACATGGGATCTCCTTGAAAATATGTAGTAACTACTTCAGGTTACACAGGTATACCTCTTGGATTTACAGGATTGATTTTTTATTGACTCATCTCACTTGTAAGCAGGGAGAATAAAAAGACCTAAAGGTTTGTAAGACAGGGAAAACTAGTTATTGGAGTATTTTAGGATCTTTAACTTTATGGAAATATTAATTCAGAGAGCATGATTTTAGTCCTCCCCAAGCAGGCCAGGTTTGTAATACAGAAGTGTGGATAAACTAACAAGGAATATGTGTTTTAACAAAATGTGATGCACTCAAGGTGTCTCAGATGTCACTGTCATTTATCGTGTCTACCTCTGGGTTCACCACACCAGCAGAGATGGGGCCCAGAGCTTCTCCATCAGAAAGTACAACATCCATTAACTGCTGCATTTTTTCAGTGGCCTAGGGCATGTCATCATGTCATGCTAACCCCATCCACTGGTCAGCTTATTACCTGATTAATTGCTAGGGGGAATACGTGATCTCATAAGGGGTTTTGACAGTTTGGTTTTTTTTTAATTTGGAGGCCTTGTTCAATTTAGGGGGTTTATTGCACAGATATCTGGGTGAATGGGCTGGCAAGCATGTATTGTGCCTCTTTGAAATTAATGCAAATTCATCTCTATAATTCATAGGACTTCCAACTGATGAAATGTAACAGAGCCACCAACTGTTTTTACTCCTACCTGTGTTCATCTTATTTATCTTCTTAATAGACCCATCTCATTAAACTCTTCTCAAAACTGAAAATGATGTGTGCACTACATTTAGTCACTTATGTAGCTCAGAGAGCAAATAACTAAACTGAAATTGAGGAAACTGCTGAGAAGCATGCATTGAAAACTGTAAAGAATTTCCAAAAGCTATCCTGGGATCAAACAGGCAGGAAAATATGACTTACTGTCATAGATTACTCCAAAGATGTGGAATCAGTGTTGAACATTTCGATTACTTTTCCAGGAAAAAAATTCATAAGGTTCTTGCAACATAAGCTTACTCTTGACAATTCAATATCTAATGTCAGAGCCAGTATTTTATTCATTATTAAAATAGCGTGTAAAATTATCATATACTTACTTCCATTTTTGAATTTGCAGAATAATAAACTTCTGTTCCAAGATGAATGCACATTGGTTTTAAAAGATGCCCTGATATTTAAGGAAAATAAAAATGGGCCCAGACTCAAACAATCCCCAGAAGTCAACTATTTAAAATTCAATCCTGAACCTCTATTTTAAATAGGTACAGCTATAATGTACTGATTGGAAATTGAGTGTTATGCAGAAGAAACTGTGAGTGGACACAAATGAAGAAAAATAATAAAAAGTCATCATGCTTCATATCAAATCTAAGTAATCATATTCCTGAATTAGTAACGATTGGCAAACCCAGTAACATGCACATAGAACCTTAATAAAATTAATGTTTTGTTTCCTCATCTGATATTCTGCTCCTTCTGAAGCAGAAGCCAGCCTGCTGGGATGTCACTTAGGATTGCCTAGCTGTGAAGGGACCCCAAGTTTGCCAGTACCCTGAGGTGGGTCTGTCAGCACCTATTTCTCAGAGCAAGTGCCCCCAGAGCCATGCCATGCTATGCAAACTCTAGAGCCAGGCTGCATCACAACATGAACAAGAATAAACTTTTAAAAACAGAGCAAGCTGAGAATGAGGCAGATTATAAATAAAAATGTTTTATAAACAAGTCCCCCCCCCCATCTACTGTGTCCTTGTAGTGAGATCCTTTGGCTCTAGGCCTGGTCCTAGTTCAATAACTCCATTGCTTTTTGGGTGAGACTGAGATTTGCACAGTACTGAAGTTTGCACATTCCCCCTTGGGTCTTTTGGGAGAAAAAAATCTCATGACCCCTGGGGCCTGGCTTCTTCTGCTCCCTATTTTTCCCAGCTGTCGTCCTCTGTCTGCTGTGCTGCAGGCTCCTGGTTCTTTGTTGTCTTTCACGTGCTCTGCCTGCCCTACTTCAGTCTCAGGAAAGGTGCCCCTCAGCTATTCACATTTGCTCCTTTTGGAGAGTCAGTCACCCCTTCCTCAAGAAGGCTCCACGCAACCAAGCAAGAAGCCATCTGGAAAACCTCCCAGTCTCCTTCCCAGCAATTAACCACAGCTTTTGGGTAGAAACAAGCATTCTTTAACAAAATAAAAAGCAAAGATACCAAATTATCAGCGTCCACAATGAACCTTATTTAGATATTCCATCACTTGAGTGACCCCTTTGAATCTGCGTTGCCTGTGCTGAAATCCTGAAAATGTAAACTTAAACAGTGGCAGAGACACTTCTGCTCTTCATCCTCTCCATATCCATCTTGTCCAGTGCATCTGGCAGATACCACAGCTTTCTTCATGCCCTCTCTCTAGCAATGGTGTTCCCACTGACCGTATACTTAAACTGCTGCCAGAAAGCTCTAAGTGGTTCTTTTCGGACAACAGCAACTCAGCACATGAAATTCAACAAGAATGTCCCCAGTACAATTGTGAAATGTAGCCCAAGATTATCACCCTAGATGTTTGCTTTGGCAAACACTTCTCAGTTTGATCTTTGCTACACATTTTGAGTTTGTACTTTGCTCCTCTTTTATTTCAGCAAGAAGCACCAACTTTTTCTCAAGTTTTAGTAAAAAACTATCAGTATGTGCACACCTAAGTGCCCCTACTCTAATAATGCTATATAACTTCAGAATATCTCCAGAACCGCTTTTCATTCATTTAGTAATTCACTTACAAATCTTACTTGTCAATACCTGTGCAGAAATATATCAGGCAGACAATTTACATTGACAATCAGGGCACTTTTGAATCTCAGGAAATTGTTATCAAACGGAACAGTACATGCAACACTGTGACTGGAGGAAGGAGTGTTAAAAATGCAAAGAAGATAAATGCATGGACTGCATTTCTGAGATGAGTTAAGGATTGTTGTCCTGCTGTATCTGCCTAGCTCTCCAGCAATCTTTAAACATAGGCACAATTCACAGACTGTCTCCTGCAGCAAGGACCGAGAATCCCAAGCAGCCATTTTGGTCTCCTCTCTGAAGCATTTAATGAAATGCCACATATTTGAATGAGAAAAAGACCAATTTTCACTACCACAAGGTCAGTAATAATCTCTGTTCTATGCTCGTCTTTCTTTTCCACCATGCTTCATATTATGCTATATTTTATTAATGTCAAAAATATAATTATTGAACTAGTCTGTTTAGAAAAACATATTTTTTTAAATGGTAAACCCTACTTATCTGCAAGTGCTGGCTATCAAATAAACAATTAAAGCTATGCATCTCTGTCAAAATGCAGAATAATTCTCTCTCATAAATAAAGGCAACGATGCAGTAATGTTCAGAAGACTAAAGCACACACAGAGGTTGAGATGTCTGCAATACCAGCCTTTGTTTAAGTACAGCAAAGAAAGGAAATCAATATTCCTCAGGAGAGCATTTTGTTGGTACAGCTGCTGTTACTAAGATTGGCTCAGTGTCATGTTCTCATTAATACAGTTTAATGTCAACCCTAAGATTGAGAATGTGCAGACAGACATAATGAATTTATACTAAAAACATAAAAATGTAGAAATTCTAATTGCTTTGGCCTGATTGGCTACTTTATATCTTGAAAGGATCATGTTTATAAATTAGAGTTTAATGATATTTATGAATCACAAAATTAAGTCTTTCCTTGTAGCAGTCATTAACATGAAAGCAATTGCTGCAGCAGTTTGCCCTTTAAGAGCTTCAGCACAAAAAAAGTGGCATGCTCAAGAGCAGTTTTGCATTTTGGAGCAAATTGTTACTATTGCAAGGAAAATGCTAGGGTTTAGTTATAGAAGCATATTTGCTATCATTAAAATAGCTCTTTGAAGCCTACATCTCTTGGAGGAAGAGATGTTTCTCCACATGCATTGTGTCATGCCATTCTGTTAAAGGAAACATCCCTTTGTATCAAGCTTTATCAGTCCTCCTCACTCTCTCTCTAAAGATGCACACTGCCCTGAATGTCATTTGTCATTCAGCTGTTCGTTTCTCTGGCTGCGCTCTGGAAGCCTGACAGAAGCAGGCAAGAAACATGAAAAAAACTACTGGGGATTAAAAAAAAATAATAATGATGCCATAGGGAACGTGAACAGAAAAAAATCAAAAAATAAAGAAGGCAGAAACGACATCCAGGGAGCACAGAGCTGACAGCCTCAAAATGATTACTGGTCAAACACAGGAGAAAAACCTGTGGGAGAAATCTGACATCTCCTTTTGCAGAATAGATACATCTTAAATTAAAAAACAAACAAACAAACAAAAACAAAAACCAAACATTGTAACAAGGCCAGATAACTAATTGCACTCTTGCAATGAGTTACACAAGCATCAAGCATACACGCAAGCATGGTGTGCAAGCTATATGTACATGGACTGCAATCTTTCCAGCCCCGTCCTTCCTTAGTTCTCAGTGTCTGAAGGAGGCTGTGCTCTGCGTGATTGTCTTGGGGTGACTGTATGATACTGTATTACCTATCGTGGGGCTGTGCCTTTAAGCTGGGTCCAGGAGAGGGGTGAGAGAAGCCAGGCGAATTCTTCAGCACGGTTTGTGTCCAAGGACTGACACACACTCCCCCGCGTTCTCACCACTGCATAGCCAAGGAAGCACTTTCCAGCTTTTCCCCAGCTCTCGGCTCTGTTTCTCAGGAGAGAAAGATGGAGAGTTAAAATTCTTTGCTTTTTAGCTAGCCTCCTAGCTGAGGCAAGGAGTTTTCTTGGGACTGTGGCTTCTTCTCCTACTGGAACTGTTCAGCTCCGGTCCAGAACGCCATCACCGGGAGGCCCCACACCGCGGCCCGGAGGGGCCCACGTCGTACCCCAGCTCCCGAGAGAGCAGTGCCACACCTACGGAAAGGACTCTGAATCTACCAGATCTTCTCCACAGCAAGAGCTTTTATTATTTAACATTATTCATTCTCCTGTGCCTGCATGCACCCCGCTTGCTAAATAAACAGGGGTTTTTTCACTTTCCTCCAAGAGATTTCTTTCTGAACCTGGTGGGGGAAGGGCTGCTGAAACCTGCCTTCCATTAGAGGAGATGTTCATTTCATACATCTCCTCCCAGTTTGTCTCAAACCAAGACAAATAATTTGGCGCCCAATGTGAGGCCGGAGAAAATGAAAAAAAAACTGTACTAACTACAATCTGGATTTAATTACTTTGTGTTGGGGTAAAGTAGCCACCATATTGTTTGAGGTAATAATGTCTCTCCAGTTTGAGGTACTAATGTCTTTCTGGTCCCTAGGCCTGTTTGTCTACCCACAGATAGCGCCAATTTTGTCCCTGGTACATAACTTTTGCTGAGCAGGGGCACGAATCCGGATTCCTATTCTGCTGTGCCTGGTGATAATGATTTATAAAAAAGTTAACAGAGGTACTGAGAGTTGTTCAAAATATGTATGGTCAGTTGTTTCTCTGTCCTAGTCTCCATCCTAGTCTCAGTAGCCTGTTTTGAGGGTTTATTAGTAATTGCACCCAGTTTGTTAGAGAAGGAGGAGGGATGGGGTTTCCCAGCCTTTCATCTCCTTCTTCCTCTTTAAATCTGGTATGTCACCTCCTGACAATGTTCAGTTTCCCCTGAATGTTAAAGAGATGTGACAGTGATGCAGCACAGGACACCTTCTGCCTCCAGTGGCCTCTGAGTCCTGTTTGTCCTTACTTTCTGTCCGTGAACATCCCACAGCTCACACTGATAGGGGTAGTACAAACGGTTTTATGCCATTTGTGCAAATTTTCTCCAATGCTATAGAATGGATAAATCTCTACTCAGTAAAGATTTTAATTAAAGCACAAAATCGTATTTTACTAAAAGTTCCAAACTGCATCGTGTCTATGCCTGTCAATAGCCAGACACAAGTACAAAGTCTGTGAAGTAATTGTCTCCACACTCTTGAGTAAGATGGTGTTTTTGCTGTCTGGTACTCCTTCAGCAATTATTTGACTTTCATAAATATTTGTTTAGGTAAATATTTCTTCAAGGATTATTCATTTTTTTAAATTAGACAAGATGAAATAAGGATGTCTGAGAGTGCATGACTTTTGCAGCCTAGATTAAGCTGCTTGGGCAAGTATACTACCTGGTGATTGGATTTCAATACAGCATGTGAGGCTCACTCAGATGCTCAACAGGCCTGCTTAGGTCTCAGAAAGGAAAATGTGTTCCATCATCAGCTAAATTTACAGGCAGAATGTAAGCATCGCAGTATCATTTCATATCACCTGACATTTCAGCATCCTGCCTCCAGTGCAAGGCTTCACAGCACCTTATACCCATGTACCCACTCCTCCTATATAAAGAGGGAACTAAGACTCCAAAAGGAAGCTACAAGAAGGCAGCACACTGAGCACACAGCCAATAGGAGTCATTAAGGACATGTGTATGTCTTACATTGCACCGCTTCTTACAAAATAGACATTTTATTTTGAACTGTAGGAAATATCTCTGGGTTTCACAGCCTTAGGCCCAAAGACATTCCCTTTAAAATGGAAAGTAAAAGTGATCAGGTCTTTTACTGGATGAGGGAAAAAGGCTATTTCCCTCACACTCACACTTGTCATGTTGCCTTTCCCTGGGCTTAGAATTAAAAGCCAAACACAGAGGGGAAAAAAGGGTTTTACCTCAGTATTTATTTAAGGATCCTCAGGTGCACCACATCCAGGTAGAATGCACCCCTGAATGTACCCCAAAAATGCACATCCGAAAGTGCCCCCCGGGAAAATGCAGACACACGAGGATTCATGTATACAGTTACAGCCCTTGCAAATTAGCATTTATATCAAAGATGCCCCAGTGAGAGGCTCAAGAGAAGCCCCCATCCTGAGGAACATTTCCCCTGGATGGGCTCATCTTGGTTTACAGAATGTATTCCAGAGAGGACCTTGGTGTCTGGGGCTTTCTGACCCAACTGCGAGGCCTCCAAGATGTTTGGTCTCTTGGCTTAACTGAACTTTGGGTCTAAGCTGGTTATCAGACTTAGGGAATTACAAGTATGTGGGCTGAAAGCACTAAGGATACATAAAAGCTGTATAAAAGTGTATATGAAAGGGTATATAAGAGGGGTATATAAAAAAGAAAAAAATCATCATGGCATCACTCATAGGGCAACTTGGTGCTTGAATGTTACATACTGAGAATATTTTGTTTAAATGAAGCATCCTTCGTGAAGAATTAGAAATTGATGTTTAAATCACACTTCTATGTACACACACACTCCTCCATTATTTATTTAATCCTGAATTAACAATGCTATGAAAAGGCTGCTGTTTCAGCTGATGGGACTGGGCACAACCATATAAGAAAGCACTTTATTTTAATATACGGAAGGTTCCAGTTTTCTGTATGCTTACTGTGAGCACAGCAGTAGTCTTATTTTTCTAGATGTCATTTATGTGGAAAGAAAATAGATAATTATTGTCTTGAGCTGAACAATAGTCAAGCTGGGTGAAATCAGGAAACAAACAAAAACCCCCTGACATGAGAAAAAATGATATTTGAGCATCTTATCACACAAAGGGGAGCTGGCCAGATGCTCTGTTTTACTGTGTATCTGTCATTGCACAGCAAGGGTTCTGGGGAACCAGGGTTGGACACAGCTGGGCAGGTCCACAGCTATGAGTCAGGTCCAAGGACAAGCCAGAAAACACCATGGAGGCTGGAGCTTGGTTTGGTGGAGCCCACAGCCAGAGCTGTCGGGAGATGGAGACCAGCCCTGCTGGGGCATCTCTGAGGCATCTCTGAGGCATCTCTGGGGCACGAGCTGATGGCCCTGGGGGCTGGCATGGGGTCCTGGGCTGTGGGAAGTGTGGGAAGCCCCAGAGAGTAGGCAGGGATGGTCAGAGCTGGTGGTGCCCTCAGGACTACGGCAGTAACTTTATTTTGTGAGGATGTCTGAGAAGACTTAAGAAATGTGCATTTGCAAAGAGGGAAGAGCAGTCCCCACATCCTGACAGAACTTAGGTGTGTGGCTCAGGAAGGGCTCACCAGCCGGGCAGCGACTCAGTCAAGCCATTCTTTGCCAAGTCACACAAAGCCCAGCCTGCAGGCCTCAGCTGGTTCTGGGTTCAAGTGGCTCTTAACCAGAGTCCTGAGAAGTACTTCCTTCAGTCTGCTGGGGTCAAAGGGGCAGCTGAGGTCTAGCTCAGAGACCAGCATGTCCATGGGTACCACTTCTGGACACCCACCTGAAAGACTTGAGGACCTGGCTCTTAGCAATTGTACCTGCAACAAGCACCAACAGAAACTGGGATGAGCACAAATTAAGGGTCAATATGATTCAAATTGCGAATTACTCCATTAAAACTGCGTCGTAGGTATTTTTCAGATTGGCAGCTAAAATTAAAGGACTTTTGGAACTGAGTTTCTGTTAATCATGTATATTTAATGCTTTTTAAAATATCCAAGAATCACAAATCCAGACAGGCATATCTTGGTTCTTTTACCGTAATGTGGATGTCTTGGATATCCTTGGGTTTCTCTGAATGCCTGTGTTTAGGAAACAGAATCAAGCCCTTAATATCCTCTCTACTTTAGGAATCCACGTGTAAAATGGAGGTGGCAAATTATTGCAGAGGCTTCTTATAAAAATTCATGTTTCTGAAGCTTTCAGATAGTTCAGTGTTTAAGGTAACACATACTTATGAAGAACCTAATAATTTCTTCTGCAGTGCTTTAACACAGAGTAAAAGATCCAATAGAGAGAAAAATAAACTGTTGAAGAATTACCCATTCAACTTCTGGATCATAAGTAATATTGAGCCATTGGCATATTCCATTTCCTCCTTTGGACTTGTGCACTTTTATTCTAAGTCAAGTTTTACCCATTACGTTTAAGATTTCACATTTCACGGAATTTTGGTTAAGAAGGGGGTTTTTTTTCTGCCATAATTTTTAAACTTAGAAAGTAATATTACGGAGTTTAAATTCACTTTAAAGTGCTTCAAATAATGTCTTCAGAGGGTTGTAAAATAACTTTTTTCTCACTTTTGCTAAGTGACAGGAAGTCAGACTCTGATAAAGTCAGGTATTTACCACAGTTCAGGTATCATAGATTAATGAGACTCATACAGGGTTAAGTGAAAAAATATAAAAAGCCTACACTAGGGGGCAGTGACCTGGTCCATTTTTTTCCCCCTGGTATATAGATGAAAATTCAGTGATTCATTACTTATGAATTCCGAGAAAAGATTGGGTGGAAGAACTAGTCTGAACACACACAGATTGCTACCAGTAGTCCATCAAACAGTAAGGCAAAAGATTTTGATGCAGAAAAAGAATGCTTTTGTGACTAGGATTTTTTGAGTAAGTTCTATTTATTAAGAAAGGGTACTTTGGCCTGGCTGGCTCCCCTGAAAAATGATTAGTGCGCTCAGTTGCTTTCAGTCCCTTTCCATTTCATTGCAGTGTAGCTGGAGACAGACCACCTGCAGAGACACTAATCCAATCTAGGCAAATGTTACAAAGCAGAGTGACAGAATTGTGGCTGAATTATGCCTCTTAAAAGACAGAGCCCTATCAAGAGTGCTGAGAAAATTTACAAACTGAATGCAGTGCACTGGCCAGAGGCAGCCAGACTAGGCAACTCAGGTTGCTGCCAGAAGTGCCTGAGGGATTAGGCTGAAAGGTGACCCCGAACTACAGTATTAAAAAAAATAAAAGGAAAGAGAGATGTGGATCTTTTAAGCTCACTCAGACTATATGTCGCTGGACTGGGCTAAAAGATTTTTTAAAATACGAAAGCAGCCTGATTAAACAAAAGCCTTAAAGTGTGAGTACACTTATTTAGAGGGATAAATGTTTGTACAGATCAGAAGATGCAGGAGGTGCTGGTAGATCAGCAAACTGGGCCAGATAGTGTAAGTAAGGCTACTTAACTGCAGTTTGCACTTACTTTTCCTCTTGAAGTCTATTGACATTAAGATAAAACAACAAGGAGAAATGCTGTCTTTTTGGAGGGGAGAGGGAAACCCCACAGTATTGTACTTATCCACATTCATTTTTCCACCACCAGAGAAAATGTTGTAAAAATGACAGAAGACAGGTTAAATACATAAAGGCAGAGATAACCTGATTCACATTCTTCAAGCAAAAATTTTGGCAGTTCCACGAGGGTTTGAGAATTCAGATCTATTAGGCTATAATGTTCAATGCAGTAACAAGAAACTCAACAAGATTCTCAAGGTAGAATTCATGAGAGGGATTTTACATCTGTTGCCAAAGGATCCCTGAAAAAGACAGTTTCACAAAAACACACCAGAGTGTCCACTTGTATGATTAAAAGGAAAAGGAATTGTTCAGGTTTTCAAGATGCTTGTTTGTGATGTAATCCTGCACAATGCATCAAATTTGCTAGCGAATCCTTCTCAGGACGCTACAAATTGTGACTAGTAAGTAGAAAAGAAAGACATCACCACACTGGTATCTGAGCAACCAGCAGAAAAAATAAGCAATAAAAAGGAGAAACTTGGAAGCAGTTGAAAATAATAAATCCAAGTTCAACCAAAACACAGCTTCTGTGAGGGTTCTCAGTGCAACGATTCTAGAGGCATTAGAGCTTGAGTACCCTGGTTACTGTCTTAATATGTCCAGCTGTACTGTGCTACTGTGCTGAAAGTGAGTCTTGGTGTTATATCCAAAAGAGCAAATAGGGCCTCATGAAGTAATTCAGTGATGGTGAAAAGCTATGAAAGTGTCTGCTGTATGTCCTCAGATAACCTTTACTAGCTTGACAAAAAGACCTTGCAGCTCATCCTAAAGCGTTGCCTCTGCTTGACAGAATATGAAACAGATTTGGAAACACCGATTACTGACTGGTTGCTTGATTGCAATTAGATAATGCAAAATTATTCTGCTGAAGCAAACGACTTGCAAAACAGCACTTATATGCAGGCAACATGGCCCTTCAGTCTCATCCTGTTCCCCAGGAGGAAGTGGGGGACGTGGGCACGGAAAGGGCCAAAGCAAGTCTTCTAGATCCAGGCCTGAACTAGGAGAGACTGAGGGCTGCAGCTCAGCCCAAAGGTGAAGGGGATCCTGGCAAGGGAGATGGACAACACAGGACACCTGCTAGGAACAGCCTTTCAGTGGGCAAGTCAGAAACATCACATGACAGACAGCTTAACCAGACAAGACTGGATATATTCCAGAAAAGACCTGATCACGACTTTTGTAGAAATGTCTGACAAATGAGAACTGCTGCTTTTGTTTCCCTAATTCCAAACAATCAGGGCTTTGCTTGTGTTAGCAAAGATCATTTCACAACTTCTTCCACAAGCCCTTTCTTTCCCTGCTAGTCTTCACTGTCTGCCTGCTGTCAGCTGTAAGTTCTTCATAACTGGGGCTGGATTTGTTTGTGCATGTACAGATTGACTGAGGTCCCTGCATGTTCATGAAAAGTCAAAAAAATATAGTAACAGGAGGAACCCCTTACAAATTCCTTGGATTGAATTTTTACTCTTAAAATACAAAGTAATCTTACTCTTCATATTAATTGGTTTTAAAAGGAAAAAATGATGGAGAAAAAAAGCTGCTTTGTTTGTAATGAAGAAAAGGTGCATGAAGGTGAATGACAGTCTCCAAGTGTTGGCAGGCACGATGAAGACAAAGATTTAGAAGTTACTAAAAAAATTACCTATGGCTTCTTTGAGTTGATTTGATGTAGATGACACTGAAAAAAATATTACCTTATTATATTTTTCTACTCTTTTAAGTATCTCCCTGAATAACTATCTTTCATTCTTTTATTTGTAAAAGAAGAATCAGAGGGGAAAAAAAAAGAGAAAGTGTCTTAAAATTAGTTTAGCTCACTAAATTTTATAGACTCATAGCAGAAATGTTCTGGAATTAATTTTCAGGTGTTATGCTCCCGCTCTTTTCCTAAAATCTTATATATGAAAGCACCAATTTACCTGGTTATGGACTTTGAAGCAGAAGCAGCAGTAGACCTTCCTCTTCTTGCTTTAAAGGATGGAATTTTGATTTCTTCAGCAAATATGGCCATTTTCTATTAAGTGCATGGTTATTTTCTTATGCATAATATAATTTCAGGAGACTGCAAGAATTTCAAATCCTGTATTTTTAAACTGGGCCTGTTCGTGCAGTTCTTTAAACTGCAATCACTTCTTTCATATTCTGACAACCAGTATTGTACAGGAGTTTGTGTTCACTTAACATTGTTATGTGAAGTCAACAAGGTGCAAGACACTAGGTAAGTCAGGTCTATGCTGTGCTATATTCATTCAGTATTGTGTCTCTATTCAATCACATTTAATATCCTGTTTGAATGTTGTCATTTGTGTCTTGTTCCAGCTATTATCTTGAGATGCCAATAAATCAGTAATCAACTGATCTGTAGTTGATCTATGCATTCTGTGCCACTGAAAAAATTATGTAACTTCAAAGTGAAACTCTTGCAAATGTTACAATCAAACAGAAAGAAAAGAATATACAATGAAAACTGAAATGTTCTGCTGAGACCAGACTGAGACATTTCAGGCTTATGCATTCGCTGTTGTGTTTTGGCTGTGCTGAGATTTCAAAATCTGATGTACAGATGAGAAGAAACAAGAACGGAACAACATTGTCACAAATAAAATTACTTTTCTTTCCTGTGAAACCAAACCATGTCAAACACAGCCTGCCAGCCTGTCTACCACCAACACTGTTTAAATAATATTGTTCTGAACACAGCATCCTCCACTGCCACACCATGACTCAGTATTTTCATTTAATCTGATTTCACGCTCTGACAGACTTTGCCATGTTTCCATATATTCAAATGCACCTGAAAATACTTACTTCCTGCAAGAGTTCTCAATAGCGTGCAGAAAACACAGGAGACAAAGATAGAAATCCTAACTGAAATGTGTGCCGCCAGCGTTTTATCACAAGGCAAACTCCTTTGGCTGTGGCTCTAACAATCGACAATGTAAGCATTTTGCTTTTTGAAGCTGAGGTGTTTCTGAATATGCACAGTCTGCTCATTTAAAGCAGGACACGACTGTTTTGGCTGATTCACTCTATTGTTGGATTGTGCACCCCTTAGGATCACACAGTGGTGAGTCAGTAATTTGTAAACAGGAGAGAAAAAAACCCAAATGAATAGAGAGAACCACACGCTTCATTCTTGTGATCAAAGGCCTCAAAGAAACCATGCAAAAGGAGCATAGTTATTTATTGAACAAAACTTATAACATGATCTTTCCTATACAACCTTGGCAGTGCTTGCAGCTGGCCTTACCCACTATTGAACTAAGAAATCATTTGCACCTCACAAAAAGATAACAGTTTTTAGATCCTCCCTTTGGGAAAAGAGGCTCAGCTATATGTTCATTTTCTTCTGAGGGACTACATCGTGGGCACTTATTTTCAAAAACAGAGACATGATTTTAGGTATATTCCATAAGCAAAAATAATGTGTTATGTTTGCAGGCCTAAGCACTGAAACAGCACAGGACAAGTTACAGTAGAGAATTACATGCTTACTACAAGCAGAATCAGGCTGAGGGGGCTTTAAAAAATAACATTGCTAGGAAAGTATTTTTGCAAACACAAAGCTAATGAGAATAATTGGTATTATGTCAGATGTATAATGTTTCAGTATATTGTTTTTTGGCAGTGGTAGTTTGGTTTTCCTGGGCTCAGAGCCCAGTTTCTGTTTAATTTTCTGTAAGGTTTCATAGCAGCCTAGACATACAGAGCTGGGTTGCTTGCAAATAACCACATATCTCAGTATACATATTGATTAGAATTTAAACACACCCAGCAGCCTGTTGGATGGACCTGCTTATGGCATTGTTATCAGAAAATTCTCTTCTTCAAACTAAAGAGAATTTTTCATATGAAAGAAATTATAAGGTTAACCAAAAAGAAGCTAGATGGAATTAAAAATTAAAAGGTCTATTTCACATAATAAAAACACATTGACAAATCGTTACAACTTTGAGCCTAAGTCCTGTCTCAGTTTTGAACAATTTTGTATGCCTGGAGTGACCTTGAAGCTTTATTAGGTCTAAAGCAAGATATTAAACTCAATAGAAGATTTTTTCCCAGGGTGCCAGCAGTCTTCTAGGTCTGCACTCTCCCAGACATCTTGTTTGACGCAAAGGCTCTCAAAGGGGAGTTTCCTGAGGCACTGCATTTCCAAGAGAATTCAGTTCAACCCACAGAGGTATTAGCTCAGATCCAAATGGACTTTACTGGCTTTTATCCAGTGTTATTCCTAAGCTAAATGAGCCTTATGAAGATAATAAGACCTCTGCAGAAAAGTTGAACTTCCTGTGGAGTCAGCCCTAGGGTCAGCTCCCACTGCCCTCCACACTTTCTTTGTCACTTTGTGTGGCACAAGCCCGACTGCTCTCTGCATCTGCACAGCACTACAAATCTATAGGTGTGTATTTATGTGCAGCTCTATGTGTAGCTCAAGACAGCAAAACTGAAAGGTCTACACCAAGTTCTACATCTCCTTGAAAATGTTGCCTATTATTTATATTAAAAGGTGAATATGTCCCTCAATAGTGCATTTGTATACACACATGTATTCCTCTTGTTCTAGAGGGTCATTGATTCACAACATACTAGACTGTGCAATTAAAGTTAGGCGATGGATGAAAAATAATGAAGTCAGATATTTAAATATTTGTTTACTGTAGCTGTATAGGTCTTGTGCTTGCTTCCTGTAAAAGGTATCTTTTTGAAATTTTCTTTCCAGAAAATGTTAATGGAATGGCATATCTCCTACTGTTCACAGCAGGAAATACATATTTTTCAATTTATTGAAAGATTTTCAAGATTTTTCAAGCAATATTTGTATATGCGTTCAGTCACCGAGTGCACTTTGACAAGTGCAAGGAAGTAATGCACTTCCCAGTTACAAAACATAAAGATAAGATACAAAGTTATAATTATGACATGGGTGAAACAGAAGACTTTTTGATCTGTTAGGGCTATTTACAGAAGAGGGGAAAAGATGCTACATATAAATGTATTTAAACTGTTACGATCCAACTCACTCTAAATCATTTGGAATGTATGCTCTTGTGAGACCCTACCTGGAGTAATGCATCCATGGCTGGGGTCCTCAGCACAAGAAAGACATGGACCTTTTAGAGTAGGTCCAGAAGAAGGCCACAGAGATGGTTAGAGGGAGGGAGCACCTCTACTACAAATACAGGCTGAGAGATTTGTAGTTGTTCAGCCTGGCGAAGAGAAGGCTCTGGAGGGCACTTTACATCAGCCTTTCAGTGTTTGAAGTGGGCTTATAAAAGGGGAGGGAGAGTGACTTTTTACATGGGCAGATAGTAATAGGATAAGGGGTAACAATTTTAAAGTAAAAGAAGAGAGATTTATATTAGATGTTAGGACTAAATTCTTCCTTGTGAGGATGGTGGGGCATCAGAAAAAGCTGCCAAAGAGAAATTGTCGATGCATCATCCCTGGAAGTGTTCAAGGCCAGGTCAAATGGAGCCCTGAGCAACCTCATCTAGTGGGTGGCAACCTAGCTCATGATCTTCAGATGATCTTTAAGGTCCCTTCCAACCCAAGCCATTCTATGATTTAGATGGCTGTAACTTTGATCACATTAAAATTGTTTATTTGTCTCTTCCTTTCCCCTTTGCCCACCATGTCTGCTCATTTGTTTTATATCATCCCTCAGTGACTGCTTAGAATAGAATGTGTTTGAATTAGGCATCACCGCTTTTTGCACCGAGTCTTTTTTATAAGGATTTTCTGTTACATCACTCTGTTTTGGCCAGTATTGGCCACTAAAATCAAACACATAATACACTTTATTAGGCACAAGTATCTTTGTTACAGCTGTTTAGACTATACTGACTTCTGATTTCCCTTTTATATTAATGGAAGTTACAATTGTATATGATAATAATGGAGTAGTGTGGTGAAAATGGAGGGGGAAAAGTACCCATTCATTTTTTTTCTTGCCCAGAGAGACTTCTAGAACAATTAATAGTGTCTAAAGACACTGATCTCTCCTCTGCATTAGCTTTCATCACACAAAGCCACCTTTAAGTCACACAACAGAGAAGAAAACCTTAAACTAAAGCACTTGTGCATCAGTATCTTTTGATTTGAAATGTCTTCAATTAAGATCTTGCATAGTTGTGTGGCAGTCAGAGATAATTATTCTAGAGCTGCAGTCTGATCCAGAGTCTCTGTTTTCATCTTGCAATTCTGGACTTTGAAAGAAAAAAAAGAAGAAGCTGGAGCATTTGAATAATGTCTTCAGACTATTATTTCTATAAGGCTATTTTAAAATACAGTAAAATATGCTTATACTCTAGTATTATGTAAGAATTATTATATATAAAGTATATTAAAATACACTTCTATTCAATCACATTAAAATATTTCTAATGGACCCAAGGGATTGTTTCTTGCTTGAATATCAGTGTGGCTTGTCTTTCCTGATTATTTGTTCTCATTCTAAAATTATACATGAGAGAGAAATTATTTGCTGAAGGTTTTGGCATTGTGTCAGAGAAAGACAGAATGGCTTCAATGGGTTCATGACACCCAAAACAATGGTAGACAGATAAAAAAAAGAGCAGCGATAAAAAATATTGGGTCAGTAGCAACCAAGGGCCATTAAGCACATCATTCCCCTTATAATGTACAGTCATCCAGACAAATTTACCATTACAGTTAGTTTTAATTGTCCCCATTGTTGACAGCCTTGGTAAAGAAACCAGAGAATGAATTACAAGTTGAGCATACCACAGGTCACTGTAGACACACACTGGCAAAAACCTTACTTTGATGCATTTTCCTTGCTGATGTGTTCCGGTAGTGGTTCCACTGAGTAGAATTCTATTTCTATTGCACAACCACCAATCAATTAAAATTCAATTAAAAATAAAAATAGAACTTCAAAAGCTCAACATCTTACTAGCTGAAAGGCTTTTGGGGCTTTTTTTCCCCCTTCTCATTTCAAAATCTTAGATAAATTGGATTGGTAAAATCCCAGGGGTGAAAGGAATAAGAAAATATGTTATTTTTGTCAAAATGTATGTACTCTCAATCAAGTTTCACAGACTGCTTAACCTGATAGGCAGGTGAAAAAGTTAGTCTAGTTTTTAACTACTTTTTCGATGCTTGATCCGTGAGCAGCCCCATTGAAAAAAAACCTAGAAACGAAAATTATGATGAAGATACACATTAGCAAACCTGTAAAAGAATTAGGTCCTTTATTAGGCACTTCCTGAATTTATGACTCATAGAGATTTTAGGGATGGATTGTTTCTGCTCTGTGGAGATTTTATTTGATTTTGTCCCTTCTAACATTAGGGGAAACCTAAAATGGGAAATGTCTGCTATTAAATATAATGAAAATCTTAGGTCTTGACTTTAAATTGATTACCTCATCCTATATTGTGTGCGCTTCACTTTTATCCTGTTTGGTATAAAGACATGTTTCAGTTAAAGAAATGTCCTGTTATTCAGAGTTTAATAGTCATTTGGGGCATCATGGTGACATCTAAATTTTGTAACAACGGATAGGTCTTATCCTTCATATACAATCGCAAGTTAAAATCCTGGTGTTGCTGTCATAATTGTGTGATCATAATCTCAAGTAAAGCAAATCAGTTCTTTCTTTTTTACTTGTTCAGCTTGATTATTGATTTCGCACCTCTGACATACCCAGTACCAGCAAAAACAGTGGCTGCTTCTTATGACACAATGAGACACATGGAAAAGAATTCATTTAGTGTAGTAACTTAATTTTTGAACCATACACTATAGCCTTGCTCATAAAAATAGAAGTTGCCAAATCCCATAGCAACAATAGAATCACAGAGAATTTATTTTTCCTTCTCTATTTGTGTCCTTTATTTAGAGTGTATTAACATAACTTGGTTAAACTATGTGGAGTGTTGCTCATATAAGTTATTTCAGCGATGACTCAGCTGGGGACACAGCACCTTTACACAGATGATACCAATCCAAATACGTGCTGCACTGACAGAAAGAATCACTCCCAATTTGATTGCATTTCATTCTTTCATGTCTGATAGAGGCTCCAGCAGGTACACCCAAGGCTGCAGGCACCATGGAGAAAAATATCTGAGGGATGTTTCCAACATCCAACAAGTCTCTAGTTTTCAGAGGACAGAGGTGGAGTCAGAGCTGGAACACAGGTTCAAAGTCCATCTGAGAAAGAGGACTGGAAACAGGGATGGAGACAGAGCTGCCTACAGGGTGTTCCCACATCCCTCCAGCAAATCCAGTCCATTAGCCAGGACAGCAGGAGAGAGAATCAGGACCACAACCACGACAGGACCCTTGTCCACCTAAAGAAGTCTCGGGTCAGGGACTGACAGTCTCAGGCTGGGCTGAAATGAGGAGCCTGGAAGGCTCAGGAGTGGCTAGGCAGGAACAGCCAGAGCTGATCAGGTGTGACATTGTTTCAGTGGCTTAATGCAAGTGATTAGGGAAGACAGTAAAAGGTGTATTCACTTCCAGGTGTATAAGACTGTTAAGATAAATTAATGATGTACCAGACAATGTTTTCCATTTTATTAAGAGTAATAATTAGTTCTCAGCCAGGATGCCCTACAACTTTTCTGCTTTTAATAAAATATCTATTAGCTGGTAAACATCCATCCTCAAAAATTCATTATTTATTTACAATGTCATATTATAATGAATTACTTTATTTTTCATTTTAACAAAATGGCGTATATTTAGGCATAGTATCCATGAGGAAAACAAAATTCACAGTAAGTAATAAAATTGTGTTGCCTTTGTAAAAGATTTGAGGTCAGCCTGTCTCAGAGTCTGATACTGATATCCAGAAGAAAGGAGTGTCAGCTTCTGGTGCAGTTTACCACAAGATGCCATTGTATGACATGTGACAGCTACAAGGTGCAGCATCTTTTCAAGCAGAACTGTTGGCTTTATTTTTTAATCAATAAACTGCTACACTGGCATTAACTCAACTTTATTGTTGGTGTGTTTGTTCTCATCTTACAAAGCAATTACACCAGGACTAAAGCATCTGGGAAGTCAACATTACTGGCTTTGCTCTGCAGCATCAGTCCTGAGACAGTAAACCACACTTCCAGAGCTGTGAATAGGGAATCTTCCTCCAGAGCTAAATTCATGTAACAAAAGCAAATTGAAATAAAATATGGACTCAGTACCCCCTGCAAATATAATTCATCTCCATGTAATATTTATAGAAGGTCTCTAGTTTTACTTGTTTTAAAGAGCGGTGGTTGGGCTGTGCCACGTATAATGAGTAATGATAACTGAAACAAAGGATAGACATCAACACATTGAGTTTTATCCTTTTCTGGGCTATAGACTAGCTGTTCCAAGCTTTCAAAGCATTGGTGCGATGATTATGCACACTGGTGGTGTAACTAAGAATGTCTCTTCCTCCAAAAGAAATTCTCCTAAGCTAAAATGGAAAATCTTTAGCTGTTCATGTGCAAAAACTGTTCACTGTTTCATGTGCAAAAAATGAAACAAGAACAAATTATATTGTCTCCTGGCATCCTTGTTTCCCTGTATTAAAATATCGACTGGATGATTCCCAGAATTGAGAGATATGTCATTTGAGTAATGATCTCACTATTTTAAGACTGAAAAAGCTGACCTCACCAAACAGGCATGCAGTCCAAAAATCATGGTACTGAAACAGAGTCAGAAAACTGATGCATAAGGTCTTGATTATTTTTAAGTTCTTTGGCATGGTTGCCTATGTTTTTATTGCTTTCAATTGATATTGATTGCGAGTGGACCTGCACAAATGTTGATAAAGGAGGTACTGGGCACTGTTATACTCTGCTCCCTTGTTTTAACTTTTCTATCTAGGGACAGTAACAATCTTCATTTCCTGGTTTAGCAATTGGAATGAGGTGGTCATTAGATAAGGATCAATCTCTTTCAGTCAGCCAGAGGGGAGAATCTACAAATTCGGGGAGTAGAAAAATAGAACAGTATTCAACAAGATGGTATTTTAAAAGATATTTGTTTGGAAAGAGCTATTTTCTTCTGTAAAAAATGGAAAGGTGATTTTGAAATGTATAAACACATTAATTAGATCAAGCAAGGTGAGTCAATCTCAGGTTCATGTGCAATAATAAACAGCCATTTTCACAGGGTTCTATCTCTTCAGTCAAGAAAAAGTGAATGCTAACTAAACATTTAAGAAGGGCTTTCTTTGTAGGAAAAGGATATATCATTTCACCTTTCAAGGTGTACCTCCAAGAGGATGATGCCTACATAAAATTGTTTCCTAAAAAATGTACATAAACTCTAGAGCTCCAGAAGGAAATAAATTAGAAATTCTAATACAAATATTACTTGTGATAGTATGTGGAATCCCTGTTTTTTTACTTATTCAGTTAGGGTTCCAAATGGGCATTATTTCATACAAAAGCAAAATAAAATAATTTGGAAATTTTATAGTACAGGTACATTAATTATTCACCTCAGTCCATCAGGTTTACCAGTGTTTAGTTACCTAAAAAATAGCAGAGAGAAGGAAATGTCAAAACTTAATTATTTTTTTCAGCTTCTTCCATAATTCAGTCTACTTATTCTTCAGTGTCAAAACAAAAACATAATAGATTCTTGAAAAGCAATTGTGAAGTAAGAGATTTACCAAGATTTTTTGGTATTCCGATTGTGATCTCCAATTTCAACAACAAGTTGCTACATTAAGTGAAATTACAGTATTTGCATTCATCCATTCAGCATAGGGCTGATTTGTAATACCTGTCTAGCCAGAAACCACTGACATATTTTGCTGGAAATACAGCCAAGCTGAATATAATTCTACTGTTTAAAAGCACAGTTAGTAAGGTCTTTGTGTCTTCATGTATTCCACGTTCCTAGTGCTACTGTGCTCCCCTCTGCCATTGCAGATTGCACTTTTCCTCAGAGCAGGAACTTCTGTATCCTCTATATCTTTTCCCCAGCCATTAGAGTGTGTAACCTAGGAGACAGCAAGGATTTTTACTCCCACTTTTCTAAATTGTCCATCTTATCATGAAGAATAAACCCTCAGTAAGACTGTGCCCACCAAAAAGGAACTGCATTTTTATCTTTGAGATGACAAGAGTTCAAGCATGATTGAAGGTGCAATGCAAAGGCAAGATAAATGCATGTCATATTTTCTACCAAAGGGAGTTTTGCCTACAATCCCAGCCCATGATGACTGTACAATAACCTTGAGCAGGTCAGAGAGATGTGCAAATATGTTCAGACCTCAAGCACATATGATAGTGCTTTGAATTACTTTAATCACTTGTTTCCAAGTGTTCCAAGTTTGATCACTTATTTCTTAATACCAAGAATTGGTATTCTGTAAATACCAATTACAGCCCAACTCTCAGGCAGTGAGCACACTTATATCTGACAGTCCCTTACCAATTTCAGAGTGATCTTTGCCCAAACAAAAAGAGACTATTCAAACTTATTTCCGTCATCTGTCTGTCAAAGTCAGGAGATTTGGCTTCAAAAAACTGCAACGTTGTCACTTTCCATAAAAGTCAGGACAACAAACTGGGTAGCCAAACTCAGTAATGCAACCTAGATCACCTCCACATGCATAAATCTGCAATAGAGTTTGCACCTTGTAACATCTAAAATCCAAACAATGCTTACTCATATTATCACACACCCTAACCTCTTTTTTTATTTGATTGCTGTTTTGATTTTTTTTTTTAACTTGAGTTTTGGGATTGGAAAGCCTTGTCCTAAAAATACAGCCATGTTCCACTTTACTGTGTTGTGAAATTTAACTGACTGCACCAGGATTAAACTGACAGCTAACAGAAGAATGTAATCCAGCACCTATTCTTTGAAAACACCTTGAAAGAAGCCATGTAGTTCTGAAGATTTTGGGAAGATGACAAGTAATCGTTAAGCTTTTTATTTCAAAAGATGTCTTTTTAAAATGATAGGAAGGATATGAAGTCCCTTTTATTTCTCCTAATGAGTAAGGTAAAGGCATTTGTCTCTCTATATTTAGCAAGTAAGATGCAAGCCTTTAGTTCTCAATCAATGTTTGCAAATCCTAATCAAGCTGATAGCAGATTTATAGATGCCATGTCATATATTCTTAAAAGATTGTACACCAAGGAATAACCAAACGTATTTTAAGTGGGATGATTCACTACGCCGAAACATACTCAATTTGCACAACTGTGGCTAGAAATTTGGCAGAGCAATCAAAAACTGTATTCCCCAAGTCGCAGAAGAAAAAAGAAGCCATTTCAACCTACTGTAGACAAATAAAGCTGCTGTGGCAAGATTTTGTTTGTTGAGCCCAACTCTTAACAGCGTATCGCACATATATTGAGCAAAATACTGAAATATATATAGACATAGGAGGTGAAAACTAAGACTCAGTGTAAAATAGTACAGTTAATAAAGGTCTATAATCTTGTGACTCATGCGTTTAGATAAAAAGGACTTTCAAAAACCATTTATTTATATCTTTTGCAAATGCTCAGAATCACTCAGGCCAAGAACTGGTAAGTGTTCTTCTTGTGAGCGCCTTGAATCAGAACACTGTGCTCCACCCAGCACATTTGCCATGCAGCAGAGCATTTCATCTCTTACAAAGTTCATCTCTGAGAGAAATCCTTCTGATTTATTAATTACTTTGACATTACAGATATGATCCATTGAAAGGAATTACTCAAGTGTGTCAAGTTGCACAGATATTTAAGTTTGCTTGTGGTTGTATTTTTCTGCCCTTGTTAAGCCTTGTTAAGCTTAAATGTTAAATCAACATGTCATTAATCAAACTACGCAACTACAGAACCAGATTTTCAAAATAGCTCAAATAATAAACAAGAACAGAATTTTTAAGTATGCCCACTGTGAGATTTTGAGGCAGATTATGAAAAACCTTGCTAGTACAGTAGGGTCCATGAAAAGCTCTAACCACTCACTTCAGAGCCTCAGTAGCTGCTAAGATCCTCCTTGAAAACCTGGCACAAAAGTGAAGATGAATAAATTCTGGAATTCTGTTCTAGAAGAGTAAGTATTCTTTAAGCCAGCAAATTAAGGTGTATTGAGATGCACTGTGATCTAATACCAGCTCATTTCGCGAAATATTTTTTTGGAAAGAGCGTCCTGGCAACATCATCTGATATAAAAGTCACTTGATATGTGTGATGCAACAAGTGCATAGATCCACCATGAATCTCTATCATATCACTCTTTAGAGACATGCAGAATCATTTTGGGGAGCGCTCTGTCAAATCATGCAAATGGCCCAAATTTAAAAGCATATTACTACTTTTATAAGATGATTTTGAATAAATGTTTATAGATTACTTTTTTCTGCTTATTTCTTTGCTACAATTTCATCATTTGAAATAGTTTCCATCCTAGAATGTGTCTTGAGTCAGATGCTGAAATTTCATATCTAGTTTCATTTTTTGATGATAGTTTCATATTTAGCTTTTTTTAAGAAGTAATTTGCAGATTTTTCAAGACAAGCACTTGACAGTGTTTTCATTTGTGCAATATTTGAAAGATGCCTGAGCTGCAAGAAGAAAAAAGAGTAAATCCCTTTTTTCTTTCTTAAATTCCTCATTCTTAAAGAACTGCTTTGCACTCTCAGGTGTTATTTAGGACTTTTCAGGATGCTACTACATAGTGCAAATATTATTTGAATTCCAATCTCAAATGAAACATATCTTTTGAAGACATAGAAATCACTTTTGTCGATTATGTATTTTCTAAAGGACAGATGGAAAAAAAAGTTATGTGCATCACAAAAAATCTCTCTTGTTAGTTCTATACTTAAAAACATCCAGTCTGATTAGCTATTATTCTTCTTGTGGTTTTATTTATTCAAGAAGTTAAAAATCTGATCCTATGTTCAATGATGAACAACTACAGTCATGTGAAAGTACAGACCAGTCATAAGACTATTACATATCAAGGAGAACAGTTATGCAAGAAATGTATTGTTTGATAAAAGCCCCAAAGCAAAGTGCTGTACATATTGCTGCCTTATACTAGGTTAGGGTTTTAAATCATAACTCCCTCTTTGTCTCATAATACAGAGGGGAAAAAAAATGGTTTTTTGATTAATAGATAGGGAGGCAACTCCCTTTTTTAATACAGCAAGAGATGGTTTTCTTTTGAAAAAACGCCTCTTGCCATACAGGATCAACAAGCAGGATACAGAGGTGGATAGGAATAAAAGTATTTTGGAGGTTCATTCATTCAAGAAACAAACTAAAACTGCAGTTTCTTTTCCACCTTTTTCTTTTAAACACATTTATTGCTGATGATATGAAGCAGACAGAACCAAATCAATAACTCCATAGTCAGCCGTGTCAGAGGAAATTCAAACTTGATTCCATTGCTCAAAAACATGCCTCAAACTTTTTACCTGTCTCTGAGGTAAAAGAGTAAATGAAAGCTTCTATTTTGGTCACTGGCCTTTCTGGGACTGTCAGCAACCATGGTAATTTGCTTCCATAAACTGTGAGTCATACAGACCTATAGGATGATGTTCAAGCAATTCAACTTTGTGCTCCCCAGATTGTTTGTCTGTGTTATGACTGATGTCTCAAACTGTATTTAAAACATGGCCCCTAAATCCGTGGGAGACCCATCTATATCACCTCTCAATGCAAGCTGAAGATAGTGGTTATTGTTTTGGATACACTTCTTCTCACTGTTTTTCATTCAGATGGTAAGACTTTATGAATCTGTTCTCACAACAAATTTGTAGGGCACCTGAAGTATAGGGCTACAGACACCAGGATAATTTGTCTCAAGAATAAAATGCAGTGGTATTAATCCACTCTTCCATACAGACAAAAGGAACTGGAAAGAGAGGAAAGAATGTCAGTCCCATTATTTTGTTCCCTCCGAAAATCCAAGTCAAGGGAATTGCCTTCCAGACTGGAAAAGTTCAGATTACTAAAGCTACTTTTTCTTTAATGGGGAATCTTTTGAAACTCCAAGATGCTCTGTAACTTGATTCTGTATCTAGGCACTTAGTTTCTATTTCCTGTCACTTCTATTTTACAGGAACACTATCAAGGTAGTTTCCTGTGTCTGAGTACTATCTGAGTATTCAAACATAAGGTATTACTTACTGCCTCCTCACAAGCTGAGCATCAGTGATGATCACATTACTAGAGTTTATCACCCTTTGTTCCTCTTAACCACTGTGTATAAAAACAGTTTACACTGATAGAGTTTCATACCTAACAGGGTATGAAAAAGATCTAGTATAAGCCAAACTCTGGAGCTGTCATAGTAGGACCCTCAAGATCCCTTTTTCGCCTGCTTGCTAGACACCCACATTACAGAAATATTCTGAATACTTTTTTTAGATATAGCTGTCTCAGATGACAGCTGGTCACTGAAGTGTACAGATCTCCTGCAGAAGGAGCCAAGATATTCATGCAGATTGTTTTATTCTTGTTTTCAGCCAGGCAGCACAGAGACTTGAATGCTTAGGAGTTACCTAACCATCACATTTTTCTGAGGGCATCTCTCTCTGTCTTTTCTCTTTCCTTTTGTAAGCACTGGTCTATAGAGGCATGCATCCTGATTGCCAGCTTTCTTCTTCTTCCTGTCCCTCTCCACTCTTTGTGATGGGTAAATCCAGTTGAGTTAGTTGCAAAACAGGATTTTCTGTTGTTAACCTTCTTCCAGTTATACTTTGAAACTCAAAATGTCTTCTTAAAAGATGTAGCCATCTGGCTATAGTTCCACCTGAAGCTGAGTTTCCTAGTTTTTAACTGCTGGACTTAGATGTGCTCTTTTTCTTGGATTTCATAACTAGCCTATGTGACTTCCAGTTATTTCTCCACAGGACTTCATCGCAAGTCTAGAGCCTCCATTCACTAAAGGACAAAGGACATCAGATGGACTATGGAAAAATGGTACTGCACAGTGATTGGGTATTTTCAGAAACCCAGATTTGGATGACTGGTGTGTTGTTTTTTTTTTAATACATAGAAGTGTATTTTAAAAGCAAAATTATTTTGTAATGGGAGGATAATGAAAATGGGGAAAAAAAGTAAAAATGGAAATTTTGAAGATAATAGTCTGAAAGTTCCAGCCCTGATACATTAAAATACCAAAACAGGAACATTAACAAAATGGTATTTGCAACCAGTTTCAGAGGAGCTGAGGAGCTGTGTGTTAGAAAAATTTATTTTATTTTCTGCTTTTTTTTTTCTCCCACCAAAAAATATTTAGCATGCCTTGTATAAAAGGGGTTGGGGAACCACTAAAACTTGAAAAGGTCTTAAGTTTCACAAGACAAAAACATGTAATCTGAACCTCCTTACCCCACTGGATTCCCCATTCCTAAAGTTGAACAGAAATGACCCCAGAAGTCGAGCAGTTTGGAAAAGGAAAAATAATCATTTCATTCTGACTAGAAAGACATGTAGCATATATTAAATAAATTAGAGTAAAAGTGCCAGGACCTCAAACCTAAAGGCAAGGAAAAAACCTCTTCACTTCAAGGGGAAGAGGAGGTCATTTTTTTTAAGCAGAGAAGAAATTCAAAATAGATTACTGCAGACTTTGCCACAGCTAAAGTAAACCAAGCATTTAAAAGTGATGCAAAAGACAGAACCAAAGCTGAAAAAATTTGTGAAAAGTATATATATGCTGTGAATACCCTCAGCATAAAAAAATAACCATAGTATGAATTTCAGCCCTTTTTGGTTTTGCGCGTTAAAATTATCTAAGAAAAGGTAGATTTTATATAACCACATTACTGAATAGAGACTTTTTCTTTCTTTTTAATATTGCAAGTTAGCTCCAAAAGCAAGAATTTCAACATTTTTCAAGCAGTGACATCCGAAAAGTAAGCTTTTTAGGAAATATACATTTTCATACCACCTCTGAGTGTAAGACTGTTTCTGCTGATAAAATGGCCATTGGCAGAAAAATAGATCTGAAGCAATTTGAATTTGAGGTTCTGATTTTGCAGTAAAAGCTGTGTGAATATAGGTGGCAGTCATAATATTTCCTAAAGGATTTTGGGGTCCACCATGACCTTAAAATTCAGGCTTTAGTTTGTTCTGCTCAGCACAAAGCCACCTTTGAACAGTGCATTTTGTGGGGTGTGAAAATACAATGCCATAAGAAAGAAAAATGTATTTCTGCCTGAGCTGGTAAATTGGTTGGTAAAAAATGCTTCAAATAAAACAATCAAATTAAAATTATTAGACCATATGAGGTGATGGTGAAAGAAAATTCAACAGCATTGATCTTGGCAGGATCGCCAGTGTCCAGCATCACGGCTGTTTGCCATTTATGTTTTATTGGTCAGTGCGATATGAGGAATATAGGAGAAGATAACTTCATTAAAGTAGCAGCCATTCTCCTATGGAAGTACCTGGCTTTGCAGGTAAGCTATCAATCCTTGAAAGACAGATTAAGAATTCAAAAAGTGGAAAAGCAGGGAATGAGTCACAAGAGAACTTACGTTTCCATTTAGAAAAATAAAAACAACCCAAATACATGCAAATTATAAGTGATGGAAGACCCTTTATTACTTTCTAGCAACAAAAACAGGTGCACTCTGCACCCTCTCAACAGCTAAACCTCTTTCAGCATAGAAGGAAAAGCCCAGAGTAATCATAAAGTTAAAAAAACCCAGAGTGTTTGTTTTATCCAAGCAGTTCCAAGTGATCTAATAATTATCTGAGGGGAAATAAAAAAAAAAAAATATATATAATTTAAAACTTTTAAAAGGTAGGAAAGAATACTGGGAAGAACAGGAGTGTAAGAATCTAATCAAAGAGATACAAATCAAAAGAGAGGAAAAGCAAGAATCTTAACGTTTGGTCTGTTACCTTGTTCTGATAAGAGCCCACATGCAGATCTCACTTTGCATCTGAACTTAACAATTCCAACTATTTCTAAAGCAATTATTCATTTTTTTTTCTCTGAAATGCATTGCCTATGCTTTCATGTGCACAAAACAAGAAGGGACTAAAGTACAAATGAATCTAGGGAAAAAGAGCAGGCTCACTACCTTTTCGTGTTGTACTGGAGGGGTTAACCAATGTTTAGCTTTTTTTTGTGAAATATTTTGCATCTCTATGTCATGTAAATAACTATTTTTCAAAATCTATGACTGTAAACCCCTACTTCTGTGTTGGAAGGCATATTCAGTTGGCTTGAATTTCATTCATGTTCCTGTTTCTAGTCAGAGAGAAAAAGACACACCTGAAAAGGTGATACAAGGAGTTTAAATAAGGCAGTTAGGAAGACTAACTGCCTTAGGGCTTGTCAAGAGAAAACACTCATTAAGCTTGTGATCTTTGGTGGAATTTAGACACTCTGCAAATTGAATAAGACTCTTCAAGAGATAATAACTTTTTACAAAAGTTTGATAGTAGGAAACACATTTTAATAAGATACCAAACTGTCTACCTATTTATTTGTTATCTAAAGAAAAATATCTCCCATCCTCTAAATTTAACAGTTTCTCTAAAGCTGCAGAAAGTTTCTTAGTGCCGCAGCCAAAAACCACATCCTGTGTTTGAGAAGATATGATAGATGACTGTTAATAAACTGGAAAGCACTGAAATACAGATAAAACCGTAGCTAAAACATACTGTTAACAATAACAATAACGATTGAAGCAGACAAGATACTTGAAAGTAACAACAAATGAGAAGTGGGAAAAATCTATAAATCATTTCTAATCATGCTGCATGTGTCTGTTGCAGAAGCAACAACAAAATATTAATTTTATAAAGCAAATAATGTAATCATATGTATTTTACTCTAGGTAACTAGAACTTTAAGAAACCTGTAATTGGGAAGAACACGAATTCCAAGCCCCAAGAGCATCCTGAATTTATGGAGCTGGAGAAATAAATGATTAAGCTCCCTTGTGTCTGTATCTGTGAAACTGAGTAGGTTCTGCTTATGGTAGCTTCCTCTTAAGTCATGAGTTTTGAAAGACGAACCAAGGAATGTCACTGGATTGTAATACCATTGTATGCAGGGAAAAAGTCAGTAGGGATGAAAGGGTGTATCAAGACCTAGATATTAAGGTACATTTGCGGGACCATACAGAGTCATGCATGCTTGCCAGGCTGCATGACACCTGGTTGAGAGCTAAGGCAGCTGCACAGCTTTTGGTGCAGTGATAAAGTACCCCTCAGCAAGGCCCAACACGCTTTTCAAACTAGATTTGGCAAGAGAAGGGCACACAGAGCTTGTTCGTTTGCATCTGTGCATGCCAGCTTAGGCGCTCTCTTCACAGGCACTTCTATCTACCTTCCTTTGAAATTGGTAAGACTAAAGCATCCTTGAGTACAGATGGGATTTCAGCAGCCACTCAGAGGCCTCAGTATCTCAAAAGCAACTGACGGACATGAAACAGACAAATAGCCATAGGAACCAAGTGTTAAAGAGGTTTTTCCTTTCTATCCAGAGCAGCATTGTTCACTGAACAGTTTTTGGCAACCAGTCTCTTGCCTTGGCAGGAAGGCTTTATACTGACAGCTTCAGCTTGCATGAACCTCATGTACCTGCCAAAAGCTTTTAGGCAAAAACCTAGATTTGCATTTCTTTAAATATAGTATGCAAGGCCAGGATTTTACATATATTTTCTTAGTTTACATGAATCTGAAAAACGGAAAAAGAGGAAATTATATCAAGCCAAATAAAAAAAGGAACAGTGTGAGACTCCAGTACTTTTTGAGGTCAGACTGAGCCCAAAAGAGTTTTACTTGTCTTTTTTCTCACACACAAATTTGTGAGACATACATAAAAATCTTCCCCATACAAACTTTTCCAATTCAAATCAGAAAACTGTACAGCATTTTCAGAAAGTGTTCACATCTGCTCTATTTTTTCACCAGTATAAGCCACTACTAGAAGTGGTTTTTGTCTTTCTGAGAGAGAAGCAGCAGGAGAAGAGAAACAAAGTGTACAGGAGCAAAACTACTGCCCCGGGAAAAAACACAGTCTGAAATGCTGTGACTTCAGATAGCAAGACGGCAAATCTAAAAATCCAACAGCCAAAAAAAGAAAAAAAAAAGAAAGTTTATTTCATATTGCCTCTCCAGCTGAGGTATCCTGTTGTGAACAGGTAAGACTAACTGTAACTTGTTGAACTTGGGTGGATGGAGTGACGTGCTACATGCACTGTGTGAGATGGGAGGCTGCGAATGAGCTCCTTCTTGTCCTGATCCAAAGGTGGAAACTGGCTGGCAATTACCAAAATAAGATTATGCCAATGACTGTGTGTGCTCCTGAGCAGTCAGAAACAGAAGACTGGGGTCAAGTCTTCACTGCACAGCAAGCATGGTGCCAAAATTCAAGCTAGCTGCAAAGTCTAAAGCAACACTGGTTCAGCAGAACCCCTCAGGACCCCAGGGGCTGCCTGTACAAGCCCTCCACTGCACTCTGGAAAGGTGCCTACATGGAGATGATGAAAGTACCTGAGCTAAATTAGCTTGAATTACAGCTTAGAAATACTGGTTTGCAACAAATAACCTTACAGCTTTCCTCCAGTTGATGCATCCCTACTGCTCAGCCCCGGAATGCTACCCACAGGATTTATGTTTTGGACCAGTGTTTCTAAGAGCACATTTGAATGAGATGGAAACAAAGAGTCTTCTTCGTTTGGGCATTTGGGGTTGTTTAGTTTGCTTGGTTTTGGTTTTTGCTGAAAGTAAATCTTCTCTCAGGTTTGCAGGAGAGAAAGAGGTTTTTTTTCTGGACGTTAGACCATGCTGCTTTCACGCTTCCTTGTAGAATAAGTTCTATGATATTATTTTTATACATTTCAGGCAATTTTTCCATTGCTACAGACTGTGACAAAATGCAAATGTAATTCCCATTCAGTTGTTCGCCTCTACTATGAAAGATATTTCTAAAGCTCATAATTCATAGTTCATAATAATTAGGGTTATTTCCTGTTGCTGCAGAAATAGAATGAACTTTTAACATTTTAGTAAAAGTTTCCAGTAATATGGAGAACTGTCCAAAAGCCTTAAAGTTCCTTAAAACGGTGGGGTTGAATGCCTAAAACTGTAACATAGATGAAGAAGTAAAATCAGCAGATGCTTATCTATCCCACAAGCAGTTCTGCTCACATGCTTATTTCCACTTTTTTAAATGAAGAGCAATGCAAATTAGTTCTTTTAAGCCATGATTATCACTTCATCTATCACAAGGCAAAACTTCTCTCCCTCTATACTCTAGCACTCTTGTATTTTCTTAGTTACTTTAATAGAAGCTACACTTGATTTTCTTTTTCCTTTTTTTCTTAACTGGGACGAGAAATTATCTGAAATTATCTTATATTCTTCTAAAGGTCAATTTCTAAAACATGCAAATGTCAGACAGGCACACTTCTTGTCAGTACCTCTGCCTTGCTAGCACAGATTTCTTCCCAATTCACATCTTTGCTTACTGCTTATGCAAAGTAAATATTTGCACCAGCCTGTCCCTAGCTGATCAGCGTTCCTTACCAAAACAAAGTCCACCATACCAGATGGGGATCTCCAATGGAAGAGTTCATTTCCTACACTGTTAACTGCCTAAGTAATAGAGGCCTCATTTAAGCTCCTACCCAAACTCCTAGGATCTCTCTCCTATCTGGAACATGGAGAGCAACCCTCACCATAAGAAAACAGGTAGATTGAGTCTTCTTTCAGAAGGGGGCTATAGAGGGATCACAGCCAACCAGCTGAGACTGAAATATACAGAATTTTTAAAGGGCGTGTAACAAGTAGTTCCCACTGAAAACACAGCTTTCATCTTGTCAGCTTCTCCTGAATAACCCACTCTTGCTTGTACTTAGCACAGGACTGTGTAAATATAATTTGCCTAATGTTTTACTGAATTACTTTGGTGTATGGCTGGGTAAAGAGTTCAGGAAGAGTGAGCTGTGCCCACCTGGATACAAAAAATGCAAATAGCATGCTTCAGACGGAATTGAAACACTTATTCGTTTAACTCCTTCCAGAGGAAATCACAGACACCATGAGCAGAATAGAGCTTTACATGCAGTGCAATACAAAGGACCACAGGAATCCTCTAAAGCTACTTAAAATTCTTTCAAAATGAAAATAACTTGTTTGAAGAAAATACCTCCTGAAATATTTCTAAAGCTCTTCAAGTATTTGCTATTTTACTTCATACAGTTTTACCTAAGTTCAAGAAACCTCTGATAGAAGTCTACAGCTATAAATAAGGGTACTTTAGATTAATCCAGGTAGGGAATTTTGTCTTTCTTCAGAGTGCGATGAGTACAAACTGTCTGGAAGTTGAAGTAACAGCTGCAAATTATATGAGGCAGCCACAGAGAGGAGGAAATATGAGACTAATTTCTAGAGAAGTGTATAGGTCCATGTTAAAGAATGTCTAAACTAGTGACACTTCCTTGATTTTGTTGAAAATACTGTTGTTGCAGGGCAAGTAAAAGCGAAGAAATCACACTGCACAGCTCCAAGAATTCATTTTGCTTTTGAGCTTTGCTTTTCACTTTTCTCCAAAACTAAAAAGGAAAAAAGGAAAAAAAAAGTCTGTTTCCCATAACCCTCAACCCCTTTTAAATGTCCTTCAGTATTGCAACATAACTGGTATGACATTAAGATAATATTTTAATACAAGATGATTTTGATTTGACTTGCTGAAGCCACTGCTAACTTTTCAAAATTCTTAAACCAACAATATGAATGAACGGAGCAGCCTTATTTTTAACATGACAAAGAAAACTCTGCTGGGTGGAGTGTGAGTGCAGGGATGACTGGGCACAAGTATGTTATACATATAACTACTCTGATTTTAACAAACATATCTATACACGTGTGAGCTTGGGTGCAATAGCTAAATAACAATTTCCAAGAACATTTTGACTTTCAACATTTTAAAATGTGTTCTGTTATTTTATTCACAAAATAGAGATGTTACTACTCGCTGATAAAAGAGAATGCTGTATCAGCCTTTGGAAACCTCTATAAAAGGAGCACAGTTTCATATCATGTATGAATTTCAGTGAAGCTGCCAGGGTCCACTAAACAACCATTTTAAAGCTCAGGGGTTTTTTGCACTACTATCACTGCATGGATTACCTTGCTTTTGAAAGGAAAAAGGGATCTTTCAGGAGAAAAAAAACCAATTTTCACAAACCTTCATAATATCGCCTGACACTATAAACCATATTCGCATTTTGGTTGTGATGGGATAAAGCCAGAATGATTGCCTTGACTTCAGTACAGTTGCACTAGACAATGAGGTGTTTCTGAACAAAGAAATTAATTATGAAATCTTTAGACACAGCCTAAAAATTTTTAGACAGGAAAAATCTTAGAGAAGGCACTTGAGCAATCACAGTTTAAATTAAATGATACTTAAAATCTATTACACTTGTTATTCTGATTATGGAAAGAATCTCATGGAATTCTGAAAGAATCACAGAATATGGTCTCTACCTCAAGGGAACATTTTTTCCTTTTTCCATTAGCAGTCTGACAAATAGTGTCTCTCAGATGCTGCCAACATCATTACACATCTTCCTGAAATTACACGATCTCATTGAAAGGAGTTTAGATTTGGTACAAAATCTCATGGTTCTGGTCCCTGTTCTGTCACTGCATTTCATTCTATGACTCCTTCACATGTACAAACCATCCTTTCCTCCACAAGCATAAACCAGCACTGGATTAGTGGTTGCTCATTTGATCAGTGAACAGACCAGTGTAAATCCTGGCTTGGTCATCTATATTTTGCCAATCACCTGCAATTGAACAGATGTTTTAAAAGGCAGATGTGGCAAGGATGATAATCGCTTGAGCTAAATTATAAATTATACTTAAATTACTCATATAAACTAGCTGTAAGCTGTTATTTATTATTCTCCAGAACGGAGAATAAAGTAGATTCATAAAGGCTGTAGTGCAAATATTAATAAGGCAAAAAATAGGCTAATGCCCTGACTATTCAGTTACCTTTTCTCCCAGCAATGGTGTTTTCTTGAATTGTCATGAGGTACATCCAACCAGAGAAAAAATTCCAAGTACCTGTCGAAGAAAAAATAGTTTGGGGACATAGTGTGCTCTTTTACAAGAGGTCTGCTTGGTACCTCTTGCATGACCCTATAATGACTATTTCAAGCAAAAAACACCTGAAAATCACTGGCTTGTAGGATCTGTACTTTACCCAGCTATTTCCCCTCCAGAACAGAAGAACTTGCTCGGAATGTCTCAAAGAAATTAATGTCTTTGCTAAGAGCTCCTTTTTTTTGATGTTGTGTCCAAAACAGAACCTATCTCACCTCTATATTTCCCCAGTAGGCTCACTCTTGTAAAATATTTACAGGGACAATACAAGCAGATCAAACTTTCAGGATGTTCTGGACATACCATGAATGCCCAGGTGTTTTGCTCAGCATCAAGGCAGATGATTGTGTCTAAGGACAGGCACTCAGAGGAATCTAGAGACAGAACTTGAGTGTTCCCACACAAACCTGCCATTTCAATCCCATAAAGCTGGTAGAAAAATAAAAGGCAGTAGCACCTATTAGACAAGAATGATTTATAAACCACAGCATCTCCCACGGAGCCAGAAGTTTGAACAAAAATAATGAAAGTGTCACTGTCATACTTCCTCAGTATCAGCAAAGTTTACACACCATGTGCTAGTCTGGTTACTTTTGAGCACTCCTACTCCTCATAGTCTTTAGCTTGTGGTATGTTGAAGGAGGAAATTAGTCAGATTTTTATTGAGACAATATTGTTTAACCCTTATAGAGTAGAGCAGCTGGTTTGGAAGGCACCTATCCATGGCAAAGATAATCATTTGCATTAACAGTTCCTTCCATTTCTCTCAGGGAGGCTTTGAGATTATGAGTGGATTGAAAACACATTTTTGGCCACCAATTTATAGCACTTTTTGGCATTCCACCTCTTGACTGTGTAAGCAGTAAAAGTATTTAGGGATAGGTATTTTTTTTGCAACAACAGATTGTAAGAGAAGAAAAGTTACACACTAGATTTCCATTCATACCAGAGCCTCTGTGTCGTTTTCAGTGCAGCACCAAGTGAACAGATCCACCCACAGCTTTCTTCCAGGAATTTATTATCCTTTCTCTCAGGACTGGGCTCCTGACATAAACTATTTTGACAATCCTCTTTGGACTCATCTGGTCATGTAATGGGCAAGGACCTTAAAGGCCTTTCTCAGCTAAGGAAATGGCTGTGGGAGGGACCCTCTGCAGGTCAAGAATGTCTCACTTTGACTAATGACACAGCAGGGAAATGCAGACTAAACCTTCCAATAGTCTTTGAGGTTTCTAAGTGTTTATACTACCTTGGGAATTGTAGGAGGTCTTCTCACCTGAAATTTACCACAAGGCACCACTCCAGAGAAGTGAAAGAGGACTTATTTATTCAAACAAATTCAGCAGTCGTATTGTTACTATTCTCTCAAAGACATTCTTGTGCCTGCAGGGCACAAAACTACAAAGAATAGACTCTGCAAGTATTCTTAAATTGAACAACCTGTCTGTCAGAGAAATCTCTGAACAGGCATGTGTCACAAATAATCATTTTACGTGCTCCACTTTACCTTAAATGTCAAAAAGCAAATTCCTCAAAACTAAGACTATAGTTTGGTTTTGGAATAAACACACTTTAAAAAAAATCTTTTATTTTTCCAATACACACAAGTTAATCAAGAGGTACAATAGAAAAAAAATGCACTAGTTAAATTGAAAATTATAGCAATGTTCTTATAGCTCTTGGAATTGATTAAACATGCAAACTGGTATTTGCAAACACCTCATAGTAACAATAAAACCCAGGAGATTCTTGTAGTCCAATGAGCTTCAACACTGAAATCTGCCAAATGCATTTCTTTTTTAATTTAGTATTTAGTGGTTTTTTTACACACTTCCTATTAAGAAAGAAATACAGTTCTGTACAGTTCTTAAAGATGACTGCAATGTAGGATAAGTTCAATGGTCAAATGTCTCCTATTTTCTCACAAAAGTGTGACCTCCACACCTACCATGCCTTTGTATGGATGTTGTGCTGACACGTTAAAGCTTTGACAACTAGTTTTCTATTATATATGTTTTGTAAATGGTCTAACTCTTTTAATGAAAACCATGTGAATCAGTAATTCAAAAATTACTCAACATCTCTAAGAAATAAGGTTTCTCATTTCTGCATAATGGATCACCACCCACTTCTGCTTAGATGGATGGTGATATTGCCATCAAAATCTGGCCATTGCCTGTTTCTGAGTAACAGAGCTTTCCTAAAAAAAAAAAAAATGAGATGATACTGATTATCTAACTGACATTCCTAATGAATCCAAAGAAGAAAAATTTGGGAGTGAAGTTATTCAGGGAAATTCTCATTAATAAATGATTTTTTTTTCTTCTCAGTTAAGAGCCTCAGAATTTAGCTTCCTAATGGTGGAGGTCAAGCTTGGAAAGATTTCTGTGGCCAGATATCATGCAATTTTTAATTATGTGTACATCTTAAGGCAGATCTAGTCTAAGATGTAAATAATTTTACTAAAATAAAACCTACATTAAATTATGTTCAAATGGAACAGCAGTCAGATCCATAACCTAGTGACAGAATATCTTTCCATTGGAGATTAAAGGTGTTTCTGTTACATTCCTGTTGCTTCTAGGGTAATGCTATCTCTGGTGAAACTGTGGGAGTGATTGTTACAACAACAGGTGTTAATGTTGTAAGTCATATGCTGCTGATGTCTAAGAACTCAAGACGAAATTTTCAGCAAAAGTAGAGTTCTAATGCATGAAATGGCTTTAAGACATATTTAATAAGGAGAGAAAAAAACTTGCTATGTGTCTCTTTTCTGCATCATGTGAGCTTTAGTCTAGTGGCACCTCTCTGAGTTTTTCAAAGGATCTATCCTTGTGAAAATCTCTTCTTAAGGAAATTGAACTATCTTCCACATTTTTTGGGAAAGAAATCACCCAGAGGCAATGTTAGAGACTAAACATTGCTGAGTTCCTTAATAAGAAGACAGATCATCAAGACAGCATTATCTGTGACTGTTCTACAAAGAGGACAATGGCAGTATTCAAATAAGCCCCAGAGGGGGAAAATGTAGTGATTTATGCAAGCCAACATTCATTTGAAGAAAGGAAGGAAGGAAAAACGACTGAGCTGTAGGGCTCTGATAAACTCAGAAGAACTAAAAAGCAAAAAATACATAAAGTAAAATTGAAGAAAATATACAGACTTATATGACTGCACAAAGTCTGTGCCAAATTTTGCAAATAAGAGGAGATTAGACAAGAAAAACATTATGTCCAGTATTGTAGATTTTGATGATAAATATTTTGAGTTTTATTTCCATTGTCTATGAACAAATTTTTATAATAACTTCAACTTCTCTATTCACCAAGCATTCTAAGTTCAGACATTTAATTTCTTATGACATATTGCCATCACATGCTTTGATAAGTGACATTCCAAAAATCTTATAATAGTTGAGATTCATCTTGCAGCCTGTAGATATTTTTAAAAAGAAATTTTAAAAAATCTTTTTTTGGCACATGCAAAGTTGTCTAAAAAGATTAAAAACTGTTAAAAAAAATCTCTTTTAATCCCTAACATAAATCCACTTCACTATTGTATAAATATATATACATACATATATATAATTTTATTTTTTACAGACATTGTATTATCCTCCCTATAAAAACAAGAAGCACATGAACAATGAAAAATATCTTAATAAAATAAGATGAACGCTATATGTTTTTCATTTTCTAGGTTTATCTCCTGTAAATATTTGAGTATTAAAGTGGTACATCTGGACGAGGAATGCAAAAGGGAGTTTTTATTGCTATTTTTTTTCCCACACACTTGAATCTTGTCTAGAAATGGACAATGACATTACTGAAATATCTCAGAAAAAAATCCAGAATAACTCTTTCTGCAGTATCATTGGTCTGGAAAGAAATCAAAATTCAGAAAAGTTTTCCAAGTAAAAACTTTTATTTCTTCTTGATACAATTGGAAATTGTTCTGTAAAACTATTGACCCTGTCCTCTATCCCAAAGTTACTTATCTAAAAAAAATCAGAACAGCAGAACAGTTTGATTAGATACCTAGAAAAATCAACAGAAAAGCCTTGATAATTCCACACAGAAAAATACCTCTTTCAGGTTCAGGATTCTAACCAACACTGTTTCCATGTTTACAAGATATTTGTATTTAATAGAAAAGAACCTCATATTTTGGCGATTAAAATGGAAGTTTAAGGATCACATCCTCACCAGATACACATCAATTCTGTGAAGCTCAGCTGACTTCAAATGGGTTGCGTCAACACCTACATTGCAATGATGAAATCTCTAACCAGGTTAAGCTCCGAGAATCCACGCTGCCTAACGCATTCCTCACAGGGCGATCTCTGCTTCTCATGAACCCACAGGAACTCCACATTCACACTGGAAAAGTAGAATGCACATAATGTGACTTGGGTCAAGTCCTACCCTCACTTTAAAAAAGGTCTGTGAGACCAGGATTTCAGCCTATGAGCATGGCTTTGTTATCTGCCTGGATAGGCTGCCACATCAAGTTCTGTGCCTGCTGGCTGTCACTGGGACGGATCCAAGAATAAACCAGAACCACCTAAAAAAATGGCAAAGTCTATTATGCTTTTCTTTGCACTGCAGCTTAGACTGCTCATTTTCCTTGTTCCCTATTTTTATCATGTCGTCCACTTTACACATGGAACCTCCCAAGCAACAAACAAAGACTGTCCTGTGAATAGCATCCATCATGTTGTTTAGCCTACACAAGGGATAGAACTGCATGAATGATTTGCCCATACACCATGCAAGGTATGTAATGGAATAAGAGGTAAGACCGAATGGACACTGACAGATAAAGGCCATCTGAAAGCTCTGGATGACCCTTCAGCATTTGCAGAAACCAGGCAACTGTCTGACTTGACCAGGGCATCACCAGGAAGTTCTTGGAAACTGCTCAGTAAACAGCTGTTTCTGCTTCTTTCTGAGTAGGTAAAAACATCTCTCCTAATACTTACTATACTAAGTCAGATCTGCTGCACCGTGGTTTAAATTCTCATTCATGCCTAAGTTCAAACCCTGTTTGAGATCATTCTAGCAGAGCAAATGAAGTTTCCAAGGCCACACCCCATCAGTCTATCCATAAAAGAAAATACATGAATAAAAGCTGATTCAGTGACTGATGTCTTCGTGACTATTTGTATAATGCTAAACCTGATGTGTTACTGATCAGTTTTTATGTTTAAGAGAATTTCCTTTTGACAGCAAAATTTCAAATCTAGTAAAGAGCTGATTACAAATCTTAATATTTCCTAAAAGTGGAAAATAATTCTAAGTAGAAGATAATAATTAAAGACATGTTTTATTGTACAGATGTAACAATGAAGTAGATACAAATCTGTAACATTAACAGTACAGGAGTTAATGAAATTCAGTCACAGAAAAAGATGAAAGAGCACAAAAAAAGGCCCATTCTTTTATTTATTCTGCTATAGAAAACATAAGGGAATCAGAAGCTTACTCTATGGAGTGAGAGAAGGTTGTTAGAGGACAAACAACTTCCTGCAATTTCACCAGAGACGACGAATCAGAAAAGGAGCTGCTAGGGAGCTTTCTGTAGCAATAGTGAGCACAAAAGGAAAAGATCTGTGGAGATAAGGATAGGCTTCAACCAAATACTTCACTCCAAACTTTCTTACCAAAAGCTTTGTGCCACCAGGAATATGGATGTTGAAGAAAATACGCCTTCATTAAAAAACTAAAAAAGCTTCCAGTCTTTAATGCTTTTCACATGAGAGCTTGCCAAATTTTTCTCAAAGAGGATTTTCACCCAGACAAATGGAACTTCTCTTTCTTCTTTAGTCAACCAACATTCTTAATGAATAAAGTAGCAATCACTATATTTCTAACACCTTTAATCATTTCAGTAGGCCAGAAAGGGTCTAAATCAGCATTTTTCAAATGTCTTTTTACTCATAGATTACAAGTAAAATTCCTTGCCTTCTTACGAGTTCCTTTTCATTGTATATTTCAGTGCTGTTCTAAATCTCCTGGTACCTCCTTTTATGTTCACTGAATGTTTCGTTTAATCACTGCAGCTGAATTTTCTTTCAAGACATCCTTCTTTGACATTGCTCCAAGAAAAAATGTGTCACAGAGGCTGACAAATACTATAGCAAATCTCTCAAAAATTATTAAAACATCAGCTGCCCAGAACTTCTCAAGCACTTAAAATGCACTCACCAATTGCTCCAGTTGCTCGCGGCTATTCACTTTTCCCTTCCCCTATAAGCAACCTGGCCTCCTTCCAGATGTATTATCCAAGCATTTTTCCAGTAGCCAGAGATACATTACAATTTTTTGTTTAGAGCAGTGAGCAGAACAGTAACATACTAGACTTCATTCTATCACCTGTTCCATGAAATGAGACAAGGAATTCCAAGGAACTCACTCCTGGCAAGACTTACACGCCCATTTACCTTCACATACTGTAACCCATCCCATTGGCTCTTCTAGTGATCCCTCGCATCAAAGCAAGCACATGTTTAAACTCTTACAGGATCAGGGCTTCATAGCTGAATTTAGGCAGGTTCAGAATATCATGACCTCCAGCTCTAATAGGGGTGGCAGGACAAACCTGTGACCACTCTTCAGCTGCTCCAGTTCTTGATTCAGCGCCATAAAATTTGCATTTCTGCAAACTGTAAGCCTTAAGCCAAAAGAAATGTAAAACAAGAATTATACTCCTTCATTGAATGCAATATTTAGGTGTGACATAGGAGTTGTTTTTCTCAGAAAAAGTGAAATTTTTATCATGGTGTGGAACATTCACATAAATGTATAAATATATATATAAATATATATATATAAAAATAAATATGCAAATAGCAGTATTAAGATACTCTTACCTTTCTGTGTGCAGAAAGGTAACATAGATAAACGACTGAAAGTAATTACAAAATGTTTGGATATTTCTAGCTTCTAAGAAAGCCTTGTTTTCTAGTGTAATTCCAAAGCTGTGGGTCAGTTGCTGATCTCTTTCAATTAGGTCATTCTAATTTGAAAAAAATTTAACATTCTTCCAATTGTGGGAATTCAGCACACCTGGGAAAAGTAGAATAGAATAGAATAGAATAGAGTAGAGTAGAATAGAACAGAATAGGTGTCTGAAGTTTTTTGCTTTAATATTAGATTTTGTGTTTTGCTACATAAACACACAGACTTACATGCACATGAAGCCCTTTAGCTGGTTGTGTGTTTGTGTATTGTAACGTACAAGAGCTCTCACTTTGCTGGCATATTAATCCAGTATTTGACAGTTAAGTGCCTTGATTAATCATATCACCATTTCAGAGCTATTCACATAATTCAAAAATGCAGAAGAAATTGATTCTGTAGTTGTTCTTCTCTTTCTATGGATCAGAGAGACCATAGAAGGAAATGAGTTGAGTAAATAATTAAATAGGGCTATGAAACGGCGGGCTAGTAGAATGAGAAGTGTGTGAACCAAATTCAGCTGAATTTATGGCACTGTAAGCTCCTTGTAACACTGTTATCTCTGTGCCCTTTTTTGAGAGTCCCAGAGGAAGAATAAATACATTTCACCACTTTGTTTTGCAAATAGAGGGAGGTGCTGGCTCTCAAATAAGAAATATATCTGGAAGGTCCATATAAAGTTGCTACAATACAGGAAAATAGATATTATTGTGAAGAGATCAAGACCATTCAGCTTTCTCCAGCCCATTTTGCAAATGCCTCCTAATTAAAAAAAGAATGTGAGCTTCAAATGTTTTGATGGGAATTCCTTATCTATCAAAGCTTGGGTCTCAGATTAGCTAAATCTCTCTGCCAGATGCCCAGCTGCTACAAATTCATGGAATTACCCTGATTTAAACCAGTCGATGAGATGGCAAATTCTTTTAATTTTTCAACTGAGGAACACCTCAATTCCTTCTACTCAGAGTTTTTATTTTTCCTTCTTTCTTAAGAAAGACTTTTTGAAAAACGAAGTGTGTGCAAGTGCTATGGTGAAATATGATTTAAAAGCACAAAGTAGTGTTAAACCCCCCCAAACAGACTAAAAATCTCAACTTTGCTATGCAGTTCATAAGTTCGTACCCAGGATAATAGTGTTAGGTTTGTCTCATATATGGAGATATGTATGTTTCCACAAGTTAGAGATGGAAAATAATAGTCAGACATTCACTCTGTCAGCCAAAATGCTTTCTAGTTTACTGTCAGTGTATCTTTAAACACCTGAAGCAACAGGCTTTCATTTGAGTCTTTTGCTTTAGAGTCACACCTTTGTTTTGTGAATGGTGTATAATATTTCTACTTCAATCATCAGAATGACTTCAGGAGTTCATTTTGAAGTTGTAGCTTGACACTTTGACACTGTCTAGGAAATTCCAGCGGAGCAACCAAAGACAATCTACAAGACAGTTTCCTCCAAGTGGAGGTGGTACCTCTTGTAGTGGAAAAACTATTAATTTTGAATGACAGCCAAAACACTGAAGAAGAGAAGGGAATTTCCTTACCCTGGAACTTTCTATCTAGAAGTGCATGAACAGGTAACAGAAAACTATTGTGTCACCAAAAGCTTTAGGTTTAGAATAAAAACAAAATGAGAAACAAAACCAAAACATTTTCTAGCGAGAAGAGAGTAAACATGATAAAGAATTGATCCAGGAGGTTTGTGGTACTAGTTACTAGTTCTTCAGTTTGCATAATGACATTATAAGTTCTTGCTGCTGCAACAAACATTTCAGGAAATGGTTTTTCACTTAGAGGATCTGCCAAAGCCAAGTCACACATAGGAAAACTGCTTTGTCATTTCTTCGACTCAAAAGGGTTTGATATGTATGAGATTCAGCAGCTGGAAATCCAGCACAACAGAGAGAAAGACAGGTTCAGCATCCGGAAAGTCTGGCCCAGGGAAAATGCATGTACACTACGGGACAGGGGAACTCATCAAGCTCTGGATCTGTGTACTTGCCAGCATCGCAAGATAAAAAGAGATAGACTTCCTCTACTCCTTGCAGGAACATAGCCCTGCCACTTGGACTTAAGGAAGAGTCTGAATTTTCTTGATGTTACCAACCTACATTGGATCCCAGGGCACATTATAAAATGCCAAAATATTACTAGCAGACAAAGAACTCAGTTGACTTTTTCAACAGCTTTCCCAAACAGTATCTCAGAGCTATTTTAGAGCTCTCATTTCCCTCTGACAGCTAACCTTTAGAACTGAAACTGAGCAGTAATTTCAGTGCAACTGAAAGGAAAACTTAAAAGTTTCCCTATGTACACGAGTGGGATGAGAAATGCCACCCTTAGAGTGAACTAAGGCAAAACCCAGTGGCTTACCCCAAGCACTTGCAAGAATCAGGTGTTGGATGACCCACGCAGTTCCATGAAGAGAGACTTTGCAGAGAATTATCCATATTAGAACTTTTTGTGTGTCGCCTATGATTGATAAAGTGAAAATATAGGAAAATATAAGGATATATTCACATATATGTATCTCTTAAGACATAGTTTGAAGCGCTGTCAATGGCAGCATTAAGTTTAACATCCCACTTGGAATACAGAGAAAACCCTCACACAATTACAGTGTTGTAATTTAATGCTGTAAATACTCCGTCAGCCTCTCACAGAGTCACTGGAGGTGATAGAGCAGATAGACAATAATGGAGGTGATAGAGCAGATAGAGCAATAAACAGATAGATTCTGTTTATTGCTCTAAACCCCCATGAAATTCAAGCCCAAAATAAAATTCACACAGGTACCAGGAAGAAAAAGACAAAACAAAACAAAACAATTAGGCAATGCTGGAGATCTGCATACTTGAAAGTAATGGGTCCAAGATTTGTTTGAATAAAATCTGCAGGAAATTAAATTCAAGGGCATTTCAGTTGGTGTCAGGGAGCTATTTTTTCCAGATGATGTCGAGGAATGTAATTTCAAGTACTGAGGACCACAGAGATTTCCTAAGAGCAATAGATAAAGAAATAAGGTACCTGTTTGACGTCTGTTTCATTACTGAATTCAGATTTACTGGTGCTTTACATCATTTGATTGAAACTGAGAGAGAACTGAAAACTTCTTTGGTTTGCTGATAAATCATTTGGAAAAACAAAAAGTACAAGCTGGCTATTAAGAATATTTTTTTCAGATCTGTAACCATCTATGAGGTATTATAAAAATGATTTGCCAAAAAAATAGCCATCAACTATTTTATATTACCTTCAAAATGAAGTTATGACATCAAACATGAGAAGACTCAAAATCTGTGCTTATAATTGTTATGGATATCTCCTTATTTGACATAGCTGGGAAGATGTGTTCACTTAAATAATCCCTCCTAACAACATCTACGAGTTACAAACTGAAACAGAAGAACTGACTGAGCTCTCATGAGGTCAACTTTGACCTGAAGTAAGGAGCACAGCACCGCTCTTTGTGGAACAGAGTATTGAAAACATTTTGAAAGATTTTTTGAAATTTTCCTTTTACCTTGTATTTGTATCATTCTGCACCTGATATTTCATATTAAAACAGAAAAAGATAATAAGGAAAAGGGGTACATTAATTTTTATGGTCATATGAAAAGGCTCAGTTTTGTCTAATCCTTAGCCTGTTTGTAGAAGTAAATTTTGCTGGAGATTATATAAAGTTTTTGTCATGACCCTATTTTTTTCCCTCTTTTTTGTCTTTCTGTGTTTCTAGTTTTGGAAAGGAAAAGAAAATACTGACATTCTCACAAACTTACTGCAAAGTTTCACAGACCAAAAGGATCAAATTAAGATCAGATGTGGTAAGGAGCAGCAACAAGGATGTGAATGGGGATGCAGTCTCCTACACCTGTTTTGAATTTTGTTGTACTCTACTAATTCAGATGCACCACCAAAACTATTTCTCACTGAGTGAAGCACTCAAAAACCAAAATTTTTGCTTAAGAGGGATTACTTTTATTTTAACTTTGTATTGTTCCAAAGCTAGCTGGAGGCAGGACCTGAGGTAACATACTAATATTCATTGTATGAATGGGCGGGAGAGGACCAAGCCATCATTACCTGTAATTTAAAATAAATAATATATTCAAATGAACATTTATGTATATTATTGTTATCATTTGGTTCACTGGTGTATGTAAATTCTAGTTCTGGACCACCTCTGATAGAGTCAATACAAGCAGAAATAAATAAATAAATAATGAAAATGGAAAAAAAAACCCCCTAGTTTCAGGTCCCAGTGCTGACTGGGCTTCAGTTAAGAAAACCTTATAAAATCCTCCTAAATTTCTTTGAAAAGAAAACAGAGAAAAAGGAAAAAGGAAGTGACTTAGCTCAGTAATGTACTGATCTGTTCTACGTCTGTTGTCCTGATTTCATGACTTTATAATGGTTTGTAAGAATTTTTCAAATTGAGCCTTATTATATCTGCTGTTAACAGCAATTTCCTGTAGTTAGGTTTTATTTGCCAAGCTTTTTTTACACTACAAAATGTTGTGCCTGTGAAAACAGACCTGAACAAAGCTCAATAAAATGACTGAAAGTGCTGATGAATTAGAATACCTGCTGATCAGCAGAAAACATGTTTATTTGTTATTGATCCTGACTCTTTACAGTCAAATCTGATTAGTTTAAATCACTTTAAATTAAAGATGGATATTTTGTTTGGAAGAACGGATTTCCCTTTGGATGCCAAAAGAGAAACAGTGTTGCATTTTGCCGAGATATACTATTCAAAGCTGGACTGTAAGGTGAAATGACACAGTGGCATTTGTTTCAAACTATCAAATGCCAAATCCAAATCTATTTTCTTTATAACAAAACAAACTGCCCACTTCACAGTAGAGATCATTCCAGTATAGTTGCTTTATGTGCCTTTATCCTGCTTCACATTGTGAACTTAAAGTCAACCAGAAGCACTGATGTACCCACAGCTGGATAAAACTGTTCTGTGAGTATTGCAAATTGGTGGTGAAATTTGCTGAACAAGTTTCTTTAGTTGGCAGCGTTGTAATTACTGCCTACCAAGGTCTGGAACATGAATGGTAATTACTTTTTAAAAAGATTTTTAATCCAAACTTCAAAGTTATCATGGAGTCAGGTAGAAGATAAACATAGCTCAATTTAAGAGAATAGCTAGGAAGTAACATGTCATTTATTATTAGAAGCAGGTGTGGTATCTCTTGAAAGCTCAGGGTTTGTTTTTTTCCTGGGTGTTAGGCGTCAGCATGCCGACATGTCTAGTTTATAGTGATGAAAGTGCTTCTTCATCTCAGTTCACCAACTTTCAGGCTGCTATGGAATCCTGCCAAAGTTTAGTGCACACTGACAGATTCAATCTATCTCAGAAGTAACCTCGTTTTAGCCTTATTGCTGTCTGCGCCACTAGATTGATGAAATGAAAAAGAGGAAGTCTTCTATAGACTTGCAAACGAATGAAGATGTCCTTTATCACCTCTACTCCTGATTTTTCCACCCTGTCCTTACATAACTGTGTCAAAAAATTTCAAGTGCACTGCACTTTAAAAAATATTTTTACAAAAATTAAAAATAAAACTGTTGCGGCTAAAAGTATCAGACATTGACTTAGACTGGGATTTTTTTTTTTTTTTTTGATTTTTTTTTTTTTTTTTTTTTTTTTTTTTTTTTTTTGGTAGCACTTATAGGAAAGAGGAAATACTGCAAAATTACTAGGGAAAACTTGGGAGAGAAATGTAACAATATCTTCCCTGCCACTCTGACTGAAAGATCACATCTGCTGAAGCTACATCACTGTAGCAAACTTCATCCCTTCCCAACTTGTGTGCAACACAACATCTAGGATGATGTTCAGAAGAAAAAAATGTTCCTGCTACAAGCACTCCTCAGATATTCATGCTTACCTGTCTGGAACTACAGGGTCTATTTTTCCTTTTGGCTATAACATCAACAGGCAATAAAAGGACATCTCATACCCTTGAATTGTGCAGCTGTAATGTAAATCTGATCTTCCTTTGAGGTCTTCAAGTGCTTGGAGGAAAAAAGGGCAAATCTGGGGGGAAAAAAAAGGGGCAGAATACAACCCACCAGTCCACTCATCTCCCACAACACACATAGACAAGTTTTAAACAGTGCCAGGTGAAAAATTTCTCCTTATGTATAAAAAGTGTCTATGCACTTAAGAAAAAATGAACTATCAAATTTGACCCTTACTTATTGACAGATATGTATTTGTCCTAATATTGCTGTAACTTATCTTAGCATTGTGTGTGTTTAGGTGACAGGCAGACAGACAGCTGTCTATAAATAACATTATAGGCACTATGAGACAAAGATGACTATATTATTTAATTGCAAGGGGTTGATTTTTATGAGCAAAAGTAGATTTACAGTAGACTGTAATCATGAAATGAATGGGTCTATGAAGAAACAGTAATGATAGTTTTTAATTTACTTGATTCTGTCTTTAAGCTTCATGGGTTTACCTTAATAGCCAAACTGCCAAAGACACAAAAACTTAAATGACAAATGCTGAACTTAGTTAACCATAGTGTATCTCTCTGTATCTTTAGTAACATATTCCTTAGAGCAAAGAAATTGGATGGAAAAATACTAAAATTAAAAATAAAAAAAAAAAAAAAAAAAAAAAAAAAAAATACCCAACACATTTTTAGAANNNNCCCAACAGCTTGTGCGAAAAGATATGATTTTCTTCTCTCGATAGATAAATCTTTTGACTTAACCTCCTGCTTTGGTAGGAAATGTTCAGGTCACATGAATGACCTGAACCTGAGACTGCAAAGGCTGCTCCAATCTGAGTATTCAGAGAAATTAGGAAATTGTGCAGAACACACAGAAAATGAGGGGTTTGGCTATAGTTTTGCTGCCTAAAACCTAGACAGGCGAAAGAATATAATTTGTGGTACTTCCCTAGGCCTTGATTTCACCTGTCTGTAGGTTTGTGTCCTGCTTCTTAGCAACTCCAGCTCCTACCATTTTTCTTCAAGCCTTAGGGATTTTTATCTTGGGCAGGGGTTAGCTTTGTGTTAGTATTAATTTTTTGTGGAACTCAAATCTGTTTGGGGAAAACCCCTTCTTATTCTGACCTGCCTCAATTCCCCTTTCAGTAATCAGTCAGGCCTATATCCTTCTAGATATTTAAACACAGAGCTGCTATGTAACAGCCTTACTCTCACTGAAATAAAAAAATCCCAGATTTCATTACTTTTGGACTCCTAATTTTTGGGTCACTTTTGTGGTTGACAGTCCTTGTCTCCTTCTACCATGTCCATTTAAATGTCTGTTGGGCCGAAGATCATAATGTCTGTCCCCTTCAGCAAGGCTCTATGCATATTTTTTGTGCTTTTCTTTGGCAGAGCAAAGGAGGTCTTTGTAACAGACAAATTCAGAGAACACAACTCTGTGATCTATCCCACTTCAGAGTGTTGAAAATGTATAAAGTTTTAGTTCATGGTGCATATGGTTCAGCCAAAAATTCCAGGTCATACAGAGTTCTAAAATGGATAACTTGGACCAAAGCCCACAGAACCCATATTTTACCCTAAAAACACAGGCAGGAAGAGTCAAAACATAACACCAAATATGTCCCAGCATTTCCTGGGCCTGGGTGCTCAGTGTTTACACTGCCATGAATTAGACTGGGAATTTAAACATCCCATTTTGTTAAAAGATTATAAACTAAACTAAACTAAACACTAATCTTTTTCTTCCAGGGATCAGACAGCTCACCATGCATGTAATGACATTTTACACAAACCTTTACTATCAAAATCAGTTGTGATTCCTTTGTGGGCAAGGCAGTACCCAGACCTATGTTCTTCAGCAAAGTGGGAATTAGCTTCTTTTCCCTACATCTATTTGCTACCTTTCTTCAGTGGTGTGAAAACAACATACTGGACAGTGTAAGATTTTTTTTTAATTGAGGACTGCCTTTTGCTTACTTGTCATTAATTGTGGACATCCATTCTTCTGACATATTTCTCATAAGAGCAGGGGGGAAAAAAGCAATACATTTGGATCAATTTATTAAAGGTTAAGAGCTGTCATTTTTGTATTTTTTCAATCTAATTTCTTCCTGGCTTCCTCTTGGGAAGGTTTTAAATACTCTCTTTTACTAGCTTCCCTATTCCTACCTCTCATTTAATTTCTAATTTGTGAAAAAAACCACCTCCTATCCTAGGCATCTAGGAAGCCCCTAAATCCACAGTTGATATGCCAATGTCTTTTAAGCACAGCTGTCTTCCCCTGACCTCCAGTTGAACACACACTCCCAATTTACAGTTCACTTTCTCAGGGATACTTAATAGCAAATTGACAAACGAATTTTGTCCTGCATCAGGAGAAGTCCCTTTCAGTACTTTCTCACATACCGTTTAACCACCCTAAGGTGTTGTCTCAGATGGGTCAGGGTGCTGTGAAGCATTCAGAATCCTTCCTCTCCCCTATTTTTCTTCCCAGTAGTAAAAAAACATCTTCCCCAAGTCACCACCCAGTATTTAACTTTTTCTTCACTTCCTGCTCTCTTCAGTTTTTCAGAGCCTTGCTAAAACAATTTCTCAAAACCTCAGGCTTCTTTCTCAGGTTTCCTCTCCTAATAGTCAAAGTACTGCTTTGTCATTCAATTATTTCTCTGGAGAACTCTGATTTGAAAAAATGTTGTAGTAGAAGTAAAAGTTGATTCGTTCAGCTGAGTTTCCGTGCAGATAAATGATCATCAAGAGTTAAAGCCACTTTGCTGCCAGGGCTCTGTTATTTTCTCTGAAAATTGCTGTGTAAAGTAAGGCAAGAGAGAAGACAGATAAGCTCTTGCTTATATTGATAGAAGAGAAATCACAGTATCAAGTGTGTTGCATGTTATATACATACATATGTACATTTCCTCAGTTGTCACAGTACTCAAAATTCATTGATGTTGTGTATAAAACACTGGGCAGCACTAACAAGTATTTTCTAGGAAAATGGTAACTGGAATTTCATTTGAAAATTAATGTTACCCACCAGGAAGGGATATCAGTATGAAAATGCAAAGGTTGCAAATAAAATAAATATGCACAGGTACGATTTCAAATCACAGTAAGACTCCTTTATATTACACTGGCTGTGTGTCAGAGCTTTAGTGCACACGTTTTACCCAAAATATTCCTCAATGTTGAATGAGAATATCCTACACTGTAGCATAAATGAAATTTGAACATTGTATTTTAGTCATTAGAAGCCAGGATCCCATGCAAAGCTAGTTGCTAGAAGTAATAAATTTTCTTTCTAAGAGGGAGAGAGATTCTGCTTGACTCAAATCAAGTCTTCCATTGGCTTCAGTTGGAGCGGACCATAAACATTTTGTGAGGCAGATTATCTTCTGGATCCATAACACGTGCTTCTGCTGGCCTTGGCTTTCATTAAATTAGTGGCAAGAATGCAGTTGGGAGGAAATGCAAAGCCTCAGGTGCACAGTCAGTTCAGCAGGAGGTTGTGAAAACAAAATGGTCCCTATCTCAAAGCAGTAGGGTATTGGTTTGTAAATCTATCTCCCACCAGGTGATATTCTATCATCGTGGATATTGCCTGCTGTGTCTTGTGCCCTTTGCATTAAAGTTCCCAGGCACTCATCTGCATCGCCCTCCTTTTGGTAAATTTAAAAGGTTAATTAACAGGTCCTTTTCTTTAGTACTTTATTTAGTAAAATCATTGGAATCCCTGCCATGCACTCCACCAAATATTAATCTTTATACATAATCATGTTTGCATTATTGGCATAGGTTAATCTGTTGCCTTGGTGACGGAGAATCTGGGTTTTTTGCCACAAATGTTACTCTGCTCTCCAGAGAAATAAGGTAAATGCATGATGCAAATAGCCTCCTAATTCCACCTTTCATCTGAACTTACATCTTTAAAATAGAAGTAATTAGAATTGAAGTTCAAAGTATTCTGAAGATATCTACTTTTCCCTATCTGTCCATAAATAGAACACGATATTAGGATGTGAAGAACAGGAGTATTAATTCAAATTAACACTGTGAATTAATATCTATTTCTTTACAAGACATCTCACAGTTTCAGTAAGGGACCACTACTGAGCAATCAGGTTTGACTCCAAGCCCCTGCTCATCTTCTTCCATTTACAGAAAATATAGCAAATCTACAAAGCCAGAAGTCACAGGCAGATTTATTTTTAGCACAGTCACATGACTGGAATTTGGAGAAAAAAATAGCACAGTTATTGAACATCCCTACTGTGAATGCATCATGGGAGAGAACCATATAACAGTTCTTTTTCTGTGACACAGTTGAGAAAATGCAGAAACCAAATTTAATCATGACATGACCAAGCTTGAGAAGGATTTTCTGTAAAAATCCTGATTTTTTTTTTTTATTTCAACCATGGCAATAATATATAAGATAGCACACTGTAGGGAAAAAATACATCTACTTTTAAATACAACCATCACATTTTCATTTGCCACGATTATTTTAACACAGTTTTTTAGATTACAGAAAAGTAAAAAAACCAGGAACAGTAGACTGTCAGTATCTCAGGAAATAGATTAAAATTACAGTAGACTGATCACTGTAATAAAAGTTATAAGAGGAGACAACCCCACACTCCTCTGCTTTGTAGACAGAGTGAGGTCAACACATATCAGACTCTATAAATCAAAACTACAAGCGCTTGCTATATTTTGTGCTATATTTTTTCTTTATGACTCAAAACATTAAAAGCATAGCTGTTAGTTTTATAAATCCAAGCCTAGGCTTGAAATCTTAAATAAGGACATGGACAGTTTTTTCCGAATTGCTAACTCTTCAGCCCTGCAAAAATGAGCAATGTATAAGGAAAATAACTTGCATTTTTTTCCTAGATTGTCAACAGATTTATACTGCAATGGTAATATGACAATTGGCTACACGAGGAAAAGGGAGGAACCAACACAGACAAATGTCGGAATCAATTCTTCCATCCATTCTGGCTCTATGCCTATCGAGTTTTCAGGTACACAAATTTTTACTGCATCTTAAAGAATCAGAATCTCTAAAGATCCTCTTTTTCTCTTTTCTCTACTCCCTTGGTTGTTCTAAGCAGAGAAAAGATGGAAGTAATTCAAACTGGCAGCTGCAGGCAAATTTGGTGGTAAAAATAGGAACTAAGAGCTTGGAGCTGTTTCATAAGATCATTTCTCCAGCAGTGAGGTTTCTGTTTAGACAGAGAAAACTAGAGCTTTTAATTCTCTAGATGAGTTCTGGAAGCAATAATTCTAACAAGTGAGGTTGTTCATAAAGCCTATACGATGTCCAGCACTATTACAAAATCTCTTTGTCTTGCAGCGCTCAGTACTTGGAAAACTTGCAAATTAATCCATTGGCTTCCAGTCCAAATGCTGGCCGTTGGTTTTCTCTTGCCCAGGAGGAGAAATTATAACAGATGAGAACTCAGTAGTGGAGCCAGTTGAAACATTCCAAAAAATTACTCACATTAATAAAAAATAAGTTATGTTTTGTGAACATTTTTTGACCATTTCTCATGAGCAGAAGGGGCAGAACATTGGGGATAACTCCATGACACTCATCTAACTCTGCAAAAACCACCAGGGCCCAGAAGGCATTCACTGAAAGGGGCCTTTTGTACATGCCACACTAAGCACCAGACGCAGGCAACCCAAGTATGAATGCACTCCTGGGCGCACAGCGAAGTGCCCCAAGGAGAGGGGAACTGCAAAGCACAAGCACACATAGGCACAGACACAGAGATGCTGGCATTACACACAGAGCAGCTTGCAAACAGCTGGATGCTTTTGTTCTGTGTGGGACAGACACAGTTGCATGTGGGGGGCAGAGGAAATAGGAAGCCTTTGTGCCCCACCGTCCCTTCCTTACATAGGGACCAGGCTGAGCAACCAGGCTCTCCATCAGCTCCCTGGCTCCTGCCCTTGAGGCAGAGGCAACAGCAGAAGAAAAAGGAAACTATCTAGAGAGAAATAAAGGGATAAGTTGACCCTTGCTTTTCCTTGCCATGCATGTGCAGCAACACATCACAGAGGTGGCTGTGCTTCTTGCAGCAGCTGAAAGCCGACTGCCTGATTTGTCACTTAGGGAAGCACAGCCCTCCCTCAGCTCCAGGTTGAGCGCAGCTGAGCTGCCTGTGGGGGTTAAAGTAGAGGGGGAATTTTTAGCACACTGAAAACTTCAGACAATGCAGCAAGCACATAGAGAAGCAGCATACTGATGTGTGACACTGCAAGGGAGAGCATTTATGCCGCTGTGCTGTTCTCTCTTTTAAGACAATGCCCAAGGAAATCACTCTCACCTTTAAATTATTACACACCTAGATTTGATTATAATAAAGGCATCATTACACTGATATAACTATTGATAGGGAAGTGCAATAACACGTAGTTCAAAACTTGTTTTCAGTTCTGAGGAATAAAAAGCTAAGGCAAATTATGCATCTGTCACAAAATGGATAAAGAAAATAAATCTCAGTAGACAGAGCAGATGAAAATGGTGTAGATGGGCATAATCAGTTCAGAGATCTGAGCAACTCTGTATACTGTCTGTTGAGAAAAAAATAAGGGTAAAGCTGGAAAAAAAAGGTGTGTATATCTAATGGAATTCATTCAGCCACAGGGTTTGGGGATTCACTATAGAAAAGGCATGTAATTAATTATGCTTCAATCCTTGACCTATTTTATGTCAGTAAACCACAAATGCTTATGTTCATGCTAAGCCTGAAAATAAAAGTAATGCTGTGTCAGCTTTCAGGGTGAAAAACACTACATTTTTGTTGCCTCCATGAAAGTGTGTCTAATTACCTCCTAAGGCTAAAGCCAATAGGAAGGTTAAACTGTGATCTGTTCTTATTATTCATTACTCAGACTTCTCTGAACTAGAAATGCGTAAGGTTTACACCAAGTAAATCTAACCATCTCCAGGCCTATTTGCAAAGTAATTCAGGATTTCCTCCAGTACTGCCTTGAGGTTTGCCTAGTGCAGAAGTCTGAAAGATGGAACTCCTGCTGGACAATCTGACTTAAGACCAAAGAAATGTCACTTTAGATATTAATCCTGAAGTCATACAGCAGAGCACAAAATGGTTTAATAGGTCTTTCAGCAAGTCTTCTGGCTAATGGAGGTAGCTAAACTCCTGAGAACCTGAGCAACACTCTAGTTCAGGCCATCTGTGTCTCAGAACAAGGCAGTCTATCACTTTTGCTCTCCTCTGTGTCATCTTGAACTAAGTATTGCAGTGTGTCCCCCATCTCAATAAAATAAAGAGCTTTATCTGTTGTTCATGGCTAATTTTGGTTATGAACAAACTTCATGAGAGGAATCACAGTAGTCAACCAGCCACACGTCAGAAACTGCAAGGTATTTTGTGACTTGTGAACAGTACAGTCAGCTCAGCACAAGCCTTCCTGTAACCGAAAACCAGGAGAGAAATATTTCACATTAATTCTCTAATAAAACTAGAAACTCTTGGGAATAGCAGACATTCATTTGTTGTCCCTGAATTTATGCTGAAAGTGCTATATCTATTATATCTGTAAGTTGTGAACTATCTTATTCTAAATTTGCTGCAATATAATTATCATTCCGTTTTCAAGGACAATTTGGACCCATAGTTGCTATTCTTTGGCCATCTTCCCGAAACCAAGAGAAGATTCTTAGTAATAAATATTCAACTATGATATGCTGTTGGATCTTTGGGGTTGCCCTGGTTTTGGCCAGGACAAGGTAAATTTTTTGTGATATCCAGGATGTGGTGTGACCAGGACCCTAATGGTATTTGATACCAAGGGACTCTTTCTCGCTTCCAAGGAGAAGGGCTTTCCTTCCAGTTGGGAAAACGTCTGTGTCATGGTTTAACACTGGCCCAGCACCAGGCACCCACGAGAGCCACTCACTCACCCTCCCCTGCCACAGCTGGGCAAAAGGAGGGAAAAGAGGAAAGGGTTAACAGAGGCCTCATGGGTGACGTAAGGAGAGCAGGAGAAATATTTCAAGGGCAAAACAGGCTCAACCTTCATTGCTAAGTGAAATTTATTACTAACAGAATCAGAGGGTAATGAGAAGTAAAATAAGCCCTTAAAAACACCTTCCCCCCCCGCCCCGAGGCCCTCCCTCCTTCCCACCACAAACACAGGGAGGCAGGGCAGGGGGGTTTTGGTCAGTCCATCACCAGGACTTTTTTCCACTGCTCCGGGAGAAGAGTCCTTCCCTGTGAGGCCGTGGGGTCCCTCCCACAGGAGACAGTTCTCCGTGA